>CM040238.1:196206327-196645358 GCA_022545495.1 Chrysanthemum lavandulifolium
GTACATCTATTATTCGAGATGAGTCGTGAGGTACACGAAGCATCACCTCACGACTGAGACCATTTGAGACACACTAAGCTTAATCCACGGGAGTTACCAAGTGACTGCTTGTCGGTCATTTGATGTTGACCACGGGAGTTTCCATTCAATCACCGAGGATCACAAATGTGAACCTCTCATAAATGTTCTCGACAGTTGCTAAGATCCGTGAAGGACTCGATAATGTACCACGGATGTTCTTATTGTTGAACATCAAGTGATGAAATGTCAAGTGTACCTAAGAGATCTTTTGATGAATCTCGTGGCTCTAGACTCAATTGTGCGTTTTGGTTTTCCTGGTGAGACTGAGGAGAGGGTCTCCTTCTTCAATACCAATGATCTCTAAGAGAAAGCCAATAGTTTACGTAGGGTTCCTGTGAGAATGAAACAAGCTTCTTTTGAGAGAGGCTTGAGTGGCTAGAAGGTTTAGTGCATGCATCCTTTGGGTCCATGACGACTTTTAATCTTCAATCTTGGTGTCACTAAGTGACAACCAAGAGTATATGAATTGAACCCGGTTCCGCCCTAAGTTGAATAATTTGGAGGGCTATTTATTTTCACCCTTTTCTTTGCATTTCTTTTAATTCTTCAACTCCTTCTTTCTCCGATTCTCATTATCTCCTTTTTATAATCATACCTAAGGACTTCTAAGTACTAACTATTTGTGATGTCCTTGGTAGATCCCTCAAACTCACGGTGGATCATAGGATGATTATTCCTAACCTTAGTCACCTTATCACTCCATGACTAACCTATGTTACCATAAAACCAATTTTAAGAAAATCTCTCAAAGGGTTTGTAAATGAAAACATGTTTGAACCATGAGAGAGTTTTATCTTTAGCGTAAATACTCCCCTCACATGTGCTTTAGAGTTTTGATGGAAATGCATTGTGTGGGAAGAGCGCACACTTTTGAATTGATCAACTCAAGATAGACAATCCCACGAGACACGTGTTACGTTACATAGTTAAAGAGTTACATTGTCGACTTTTAGGTGACAACTAGCTCTAATAACTACCTTGAAGGTGTAGACAAACCTCGAAGGTTGTCGGACCGTCGAGTTCATGTCTACCAAGAGTTTCTCGAATGGTACTTTCTACATGGACAAGTCCTTTGCGAGACACGTTTACATTACTAGCGAACTAGCTTGAAATTATTACCCGTCCAGACAAGTCTTTTCGAGTTACTAACGGTTTAGTACCATCAATTCGTTGGTTAAGTCTATTACACAAAGATTCATTTGCATTTACACAACATATTTCTTATCACATAATTTTCTCCCCCTCAAAAATGGCATATAAGATGTTATTTTTGAAAAGTTGAGAATAAATATGACCATTTCGAGTGTTGGGAAGATGACCACTATGAACAATTTGTGAATAAAGTTTAAGCATAAGTACTCCCCTCAACAAGTGATATAAGCGGTTGAGGTTTTGAAAATGCTACGGGAAGTACTTGTTCTTTGAGCAAAACCTTGAAAAATGAAAGGTTTGATAGGTTTTACTTAAAAGTAAGAAGCTTTCGCTCCTTTTATAAGGATTGTGGCAAGCGTACCACAAGGTCCTTTCTTGACAATTACGGGTTATACATCTGTTATGTGTGCACAAGCCATTGACATATATAATCACACATCCAAATTTATAATGAAAGAAGCAATTCAAGGGTACCGGAAGTCCGGTGATGTTGCGAGAGTACGAACCGGGCGTTGATATCCGGTGATGTTAATCACTGGTCGACCACCAACAAAGCTTTCAATGTTACAATCGATCCCTTCTATACGGTCTTTCATCAATCATTTTGATGATCCTCCTCACATCCCTTCGATCCGAGAATTCCATCGCTTAGGAGACCCAATCTTTCGTCGTATATCCTTCAACCTATAAGCCAATCCGTCCCTAACCATCTTCAAAGTGTGATCCCCAAACTTGTGAAGATCACTACACGTCATTAAGCAATTTCGTTGAAGTTCCTTTGCGGTAAACGACGCGAATGGCTTGGTCAATGAGTGTATATTGTGAGAGCTGGTTGATGTCGGGAAGATCAGGCGAGGTGGAGTGAAGTTAACACGAGTCTAATATGATTCAATTGCAAGTGGAGATCTTCTACACGTTCTTTGATGACTATGCGTCGATGAAGATGAGCGGTGACTTGATGAATTCACGTTGTACTTGATTGAAAATTGTCTCATGCAACCTCATGCTTTGGCAAGGTACATGTCTTCAATGTCGTTGATAGACAAATTCTCAAAGTCGACTTCAGAGAATGCATAATCACGTTCATCTTGCCTTTGACCACAATCTTCTTGAGAAAAGTGTAGTCCCATTTGGTCGAAAGATCAGCGTGTTTATGGCAACGATATCCTTAGTCTTGAACACTTTGCATGTTGCGACTTGAACTCGGCAGCTTACAGTAGATTCTTGACGCCCGCCAATGATGAATCCGTACATTGTATCTCGGTCGTAAGCTTCCTCTTTGTTGGAGAACAAGTGATTAGCTCTTTCCTCGATAGCTATCTGGCTTAGAGTATATGGCTGGGAATGGAAGTGTCAAAGATGTAGCGTATTTCCTTGATCCATCACCACCGTAGAAGAAATTCCAAGTCTTTGTTGAAGAAATATCTGAATGGAATCCTAGGTTCATTTGGTTGGCCAATTGTTGGTAGAGGTTTGACCATCGGTGTAGTATGGAGGGTTGTCCGTTTTGTGAAGTCGATGTTTGCTTCGGGTTGAGCCAATCCATGTTGTTAGACATAGCTCGAGCAATGTTTTCAAGGTGATATTCAACCTCGATGGCACTTTTCGAGCTATCTTTCCACAGTTGAAAAGCTTCATTCTTGATTCGCCTCAACTCGGATTTCGTCATCTTCTTCACATGGAACTTTTCTTGCGAATTTTAGCATGCTCCAATGTATTTCCGTCTACCGGATCTTGACCTTCTTGTGGTGGGAGTTGAGTTAACAAGTGTAGAGAACCATTCAAATTCCTCTGTTTTATCGTCATCTAGCCATGATACGGCGTCAACCATGGCGCGCTTCTTCTTCTTTTGTTTAGGCCTAGATGAGGATTACGGTTTCGAACTTGTTTGGGAGAGTGGGTTGTTGTAGGGCTCACGGACTTCCTCATCGTCACCACCCGTATACTCAAAGTGATCACCCGTTTTCGAGTCTCGGGTGGTAATTCGAAGAATCTGAGGTTTATCGTAGAAGAAACGAGGAGGTGACCTTTGTTGTGCAGGAGTCCGTTGTGGTGGAGGTTGCATCGAGTCTTGAATGAGGATGATTCATCGAGACTTCTTTGTGCGTTTGGGCTCTTTATCCTTATCCCGATCTTTGTCTTCATCATCTCTTGAGCGTTTGGGCCTATGACTTCTTCCGGAATGAGGACACGAGTTGGTATTCCAGAGAGCTTCAAACAGTTTAACCGTGTGAGGCAAATGTTGCGAGAGCTTTGACATTTGCGCTACTAGCCGGTTCACCAATTCATCATCGAGAAGATTGTAGATTCAATCGGATTGGCGCTTAAATTCATCGGAGTTGATTTCATGGCTTGTTTGGCTAGATGCAAGAGATTTAGATACGCTTGTCCGGTATACATCTCCTTTGTCGGTTCGAACGACCTCCATAAGGAACCGGTGAGTGTATTGATAACGCCACAGCGTCGTTCGGGGTCAAGGAAACTTCCTTTTCTTCGAGCAAGTTTTATAACACCCTAGGCGGTGAACCTAATCGTTGTAGTGTAGTAATTAGGGTAAGCCACGTATTGATATCGTTCTCTGGGGAATAGGAATGCTAGTGAGAAGTTACTACGCTAAGGTTGAGGTTGAGGAAGATTATTTTTATCTTTTATGTTTTTAGAAAATGAAAAGGTACTGAATCTCGGTATTGGATTTGGGGGTTGGTATTGCTACCGATTACTCTACTATTATCTAATTATCTAAGCTAAGGTTGTGATAGTCTATGTCTAATTGATGTGTACTACTGATGATAGTTTAAAGATGTGTTTACCTAGATGCTACTACTCCCTAGTTATCTCCTATTGATGGTTGAATTGTCACGTCCTTATTCTTAACGCGTTGTGTTTTCTAAGGTCGTAAGGTGTGCATTCCCTAACTCTTTAAAGTCACCTCTAAGTGTAGTAAACAAAATCCACTAAGTCATTCATAAACTAACTTTGAGGTTATCTTTGGGTTTAGTAAACGAAATCCACTAAGTCATTCATAAACTATCAAAGATTTATCAAGTATTAAACACAACGATAGCCTAGTCGCACTCCTAAGCCAATTACAATTAAGATAAGAGACAACCTAACAATAATTAACAACTAGGTTTCATACATCTAAGCAAACACACAAGTAATTTAGCTTGGGACATGGTAAACATGCAAGCATACACACAATCAATCAAAGACATAATTAAATTAATGAAGTAAATACTTATCTTGATGTATAATAGGTTTAGAACCCTAAAATACCGCACAAGAAAGCCTTGGTTCGGTTTAGGTTTTACTCCAAAAGACTACACACAAAAACTAAAAATTCGGATTCTATATATAAGATTACATCTGCGACGTCACCTTATGTTTCGTGACGCCGCCGTGTCGCCGCCATTAGGGTTTCGTCTTGGCCACGTAAACCTTCGACGGCGTCACCTTATGACCGTGACGCCGTCCCTTCACTATGACGCGTCTTGGGCGCATCTAGGCCGTCGAGTAACGACGGCCTACTCACTAGAACCCCGACGTCGTCCCTTGAAAACATGCAATTTCGCCTCGACCCGTCATAAAATTCCTTCCGACGGCGTCGCGCAGATATGCATGTGACGCCGTCGCCTTATGTTTCAAAGACTTTGAGTGTCTCGATTCGACTTTGGCCATTTCTTCAGATATTCGCGCCTTTTCGTCCAAATAAGCATCATTCCAAGATTTTGCCTTCAAGAGACCTAAAAGTGAAAAGGAACGATATTAAGCAATAACGGATCTGAAGTGATCGAATAAGGGCTTAAATGACCCTTAAAAAGGTACCTTTAAAACCTTATCAAATATCCCTACACTTGGTATTTGCTTGTCCTCAAGCAAATGTGCTTTAGCCAATTAATTTATAAGTTAGGGGTCATGAAGCATCCATTCAAAGCGGTCCACAACACATATAAGCCCCTTAAAGTCATAACAAGCACGGAATTACATACTAGCACCTCACATGGGGTGTTTGGATACTCACATCTCTCTCGGTGTATATATGAAATATAACAAATCGGAAATGGAAGATAAACACTCATTAACCGGTCCTAGTACATAGATTACCATAGGCTTGAGAATAGATCAAACCTCCGTCGCTTTGGTAAGCACCTAGGAAAGACTATCAAAGAGGTCTTTAAAGGGTTGTAACGTTAGGCTTACGGTAGGGAAATAAGGGTTTGGTGGGATAGGCTATATAGTGGTGGATAGTCAAAATCTCTATGTTGCAAGTATATGGAAGAATGCGTTGCTAAGCCAAGACTCGACACTCTAAAACTCTAGGCAATGAAAATAAACAAACATAATTTAAAAGATAGATGTAGGATGGTAGCCCGTGATGTTTTTTTTTTTTTTTTTTTTTTTTTTTTTTTTTTTTTTTTTTTTTTTTTTTTTTTTGTGCATACACTTTTACTCTACCATCCTCTACAAGACATCAAAATGATAGGATTTATAGACACATCCCTACACTTGAGTTTTATTACTCTAACACTAATTTGACCCGAATTGAAAAGATCAAAACACTTGGAGTACATTATTATGCAAACAAAGGAATTTGAGTTTAACGTTCTCTTCCTATGTTTCATAAACTTTAACTTTCCCATGAATCCCAATCATCCCAAAATCAGATACAAGGGATATGACTCGACTTAGCAACTCATGCAAGCAACTAGATAATTGAACTAAAGGTTTTGGGTGATAACATAAATTTGCACTAAAAGTGAGTGCAATAAAGGTAGGCTAAGGCGATTTGGGTGTATATTTGGGGTGGGGTGTAAACAATGCTCTTCATTGATATTCCAGAAACCGAAACATCACGAGAACCGCGAAAAGGATAGGCTCGAGGGTTAACTAGGGTATCGTGTACTAAAGATGAGTACAACGCAAAGGGTGTGGGGAATTACTCAACCGATATGGAAGAAGTAATTATATTACAGTGTATCAAACAAGGGTTTATCCTAATGCCTCTTATCATTTAGTTATTCCTAACTACACAAGTGTAGCCTCACTCTGCGATCTCGAAATGCATCACAAAACAAGTTCTAGAATCTAATATACTACCGGTTCACACTCTAAGCATTAAAGATGAATGCTTTAATTCCTACTAATCTAAGGCGATCCTCACATTTTGGGTGGAATTTAGGTGGTAAGGGTTTTTGTGCTAGTCATGCAACTTCCTATCCATGAGACGCTTTTGTTAAGACTAATGGCCCACTCTTATACGTCATGAAAAATTTTAAATTTGGCTAAAATTACCCTAACCTACATTTTCTCATGGTTTATTACACAAATACACTTGGACAAAGCAAATAGTCAAGGATAAGCATAGTTTCAAAGTTCCGCTTTATTTTCCTCCCTACACTTAAACCGAACATTGTCCCCAATGTTCCCGAAAGTATCAAAGTTATGATAATAGAAGGTAATTAAAACGAAGAAACTAATACCCCTGATTAGCTCGGTAGGATCCGTAAAAGTGGTGGTTAAATCTTTCCAAGAAGAGTTTTTGCGTGAAAGGCTCCTTCCAAACTTGTGTAACTTCTTCTTGACAAACTAAACTGCACACTAGAAGAAAACAAACGAAACCTTCGTAAAATCGGCGGTAATAATATACATAAGACTCGATTTAAACTAGGATATAATGCTTGTGGAATGGATGTTTACAATTTGTTTTGAAAGTTAAGATACGGAAAATTCCAAAATTTTACAAGTAGCTCGTAAAACGAGAAAAAGTAAGTGAAGTTTTTATTCCTTCCCGACGCCGGTTGCAATCTGACACGCCACAAAGTTATCCCGACAAAAACGGTCTGCGATTTTCCGGAAAAAATTCGAAAATTTACATCTTTAGAACTGGAAAACTTCGCAAAAACATCCATTATGACTCGATACAAGCATTTGACTCGAACAAACAAACATATATATCTTTTAGTTAATTGTTATTCTCATGTTCACGTTTCTTATGAAAACGTGTGTAATCCTCCCTACACTTATCCTTTATGTAAAATACCTTTATATGTAATTAAGACGAGGTTAAAAACAAAATAAAGCATTTTTACAAATTTAAACATGAGGACAAACAATTAATAAAAGATATATGACACTAACAAGCAAACAATTAAGCATGGGTTGCCTCCCACGAAGCGCTTTTCTTTATTTAAGAGTCTTGTAGCTAGACTCGTAGTCCTACTCCTACGTACCGATATAAGTAAGTCTATCCTCAACAATGTCGTAGGGATCAAACTTATCATTTAAGTTCCTAGTAGTACGTTCGGTTAAATATGCCTTTTCAAACATCTCACCATCGGGATCATAGATTTGTATCCTAATGTGCCACCTTCCATTACCATCGCTAGGTGTTCTATTCCAATTCCACATGTGTTCGGATTCTCAACTATCCATTTATTCATGACAAGGTTAACGGGCAAGCATCCTAGGAACTCGGTCATCTTCCAAATACTAAGGCGCCCTCGAACGGGTTCACTTCTATATCCCTAGCCAATTCTTGTTCTTGGAAAGTTGCTACACTAGCAAAGGCCTTATCTAGGTAAAAGGTCTTTGGGGCCTATGATGTTCTTCTCAATCCAAGGTCCATATCGAGAAGGCTCTCATCCAACCTAATCTCTTGTGGGATTTCTCATCCTTGTAGTACGAATGCCTTTTGACATCGTAAACCGACCTAGCACTCCCTCTCCTACCACTATTTTGGACATCTTACAATCGATGATGGCACTAGCGGTAGCTAAAAATCCTCTTCCAACTAGTAATGGGCATGTCGGGTCCTTATTCATGTCTAGCACATGAAAGTCGGCCAAAAGAGTCAACTCTCCTACATGTACTACCATGTCCTTTATTATTCCAACGGACGTGCTATACTACCGTCCGCTAATCCTAAGATAGTTTTCGTTGGTTCAATTTTACCTAGGTTGAGGCTTCTATGAAGGGACAACGAACGAGATTGATGCATGATCCTAAATCGGCTAAAGCATCGAGTGGCTTGGAAGTTCCAAGTCTACACGGAAGAGTGAATAGCCCGGGATCATCTAACTTCTTAGGTAAGTTGTTTCGCACAAAGGCGGACCCATGTTTCCCAAGCCTAAGTTCTAACTCATATTTTTCCTTTAAAGCATTATAATAAGGTGCATGAGCTAAGACTTCAAGAATTGGTTTCTCTTGATAGAGTTCCTTGTACTCCTCCTCTAAACTAGGTTTGGATTCTTGGCTAACGGGTTTCTCAGAGTAGGCTTTACCAAAGGTGCTGGGCCTTGGTATTTCTTAGATGACTTGGAACCCTTTTGATAGCATTTACCGAGTGAACCGTTGGGTGAGAGGGGCATGAATGTGTGTTCTCCATGATGAACTAGAACATGAAGTCGATGCAATCGAATTCACTTTTGGGTTCTTTATGGTATCACTTGGGAGTGCTCCAATTTCCCGCTCATTGAAGGCTTTTAAGAGGGCATCAAGCTTGGTTGTCATCTCGCCTGCTTTTTGCTTAAACTCGGCTTCAAGCTTATTTAATCGAGTTTCTTGGGATGACAAAATCTAGATGCAATTGCTTCAATATTAGTGGGGTTCCGGTATTAGAAGAATTGAATCATAGGCGAACTAGATGAGCTTTGGGGTGTGCTTGAGTTTTGGTTCCACTTAAGATTAGGGTGATTTCTCCATGAGGGTTGTATGAGTTTCCTAAGTTGTTTTGTTCGGGTTTGAAAGTGTACCACTTATCTCCCGCTCCGCCGGCACGTATGGAGGCGTAGTCCGCAAAGCTTGTTCGGAGAGCCTTGAGCAATCACGAGTGTCATGGGGACCACCGCACAACTCACAAGGTAGAGTGATTTGATTCACTTGTCGTGAAGACTTAGGATTTTGTAGGAACTCATGAGGAATTTGACTTGATCTTCAAGTTCAATCATCCTACGGTCGGGAGGAGGCAAGGAGATTGCCTTGACGGTTTTGGGAAGTTCACGGGGTCATCCAACTTTCGTTGTCATAGAGGCAAGGTCCTCTATTATTTCCCATGATTCTTCCGCGGTGAGATCACTAAGTTTTCCACCGCCGCTTGGTCAATGGATCGCTTAGTGGGAAAATTGACATGATCATAAAAGATTTGGACTTGGAGCCAAAGATCAATGCCGTGATGAGGAACTTTATGAAGTAAGTCCTTGAATCGGGTCCATGCTTCAGAGAGATTCACCTTGACGTTGTTGGAACATCAAGATGTCATTCCTAAGCTTAGTGGTTCTCCCGTGGGAAAAATTGAGCAAGGGCGAGAAGTAAGATCATCCCAACTTGAGATGGAGCGGCGGGAAGTCGCTCAAGCCAATTACTAGCTTGGTCCCCAGAGAGAATTGGAAGAGACGCAAGCGCGTGGTCTCCCGAGTAGTAGCATCAAGGTCGATGGAATCGACAATTTTGAGGAAATCCTCGAGATCTTCGATTTGGATCTTGAACGAAGTCCATGAAATGCACATCCGCTTTGCACCAACCGGATGGTGTCGGATCGCATGGGGCCGTAGTTTGGGCTTGGTCGGGAAGCTCAATGGTGTTCCTATAACCTAGGTGGTTTGGTCTGAGTACTCACCAAGAGTACGGGCTCTTGGCGGTCGTTTGGTGGTGGGTTGATGAGTGGTGGTTGGTTGTCACCTTCCATGGTGAAAAGTGATGGGTGTTACGAACAAAGGTCACGAAGAGGGGATAGACTAAGAGAAAGCTAAAAAATGAGAAAAATTTACTTGATAGGAATCAAGCAAAGAAACCTAAACGAGGTGGACTACTAACTAGCTATTCTATTCCCGTGCGCCCAAAACTTGATAACGCTACACGCTGCTCGGGGTCAAGGAAACTTCCTTTTCTTCGAGCAAGTTTTATAACACCCTAGGCAGTGAACCTAATCGTTGTAGTGTAGTAATTAGGGTAAGCCACGGGTATTGATATCGTTCTCTAGGGGAATAGGAATGCTAGTGAGAAGTTACTACGCTAAGGTTGAGGTTGAGGAAGATTATTTTTTATCTTTTTATGTTTTTTAGAAAATGAAAAGGTACGAATCTCGGGTATTGGATTTGGGGGGGTTGGTATTGCTACCGATTACTCTACTATTATCTAATTATCTAAGCTAAGGTTGTGATAGTCTATGTCTAATTGATGTGTACTCGTATGATAGTTTAAAGATGTGTTTACCTAGATGCTACTACTCCCTAGTTATCTCCTATTGATGGTTGAATTGTCACGTCCTTATTCTTAACGCGTTGTGTTTCTAAGGTGTAGTAAATACATTCATCATCTTTTTTAGTACAAAATAAACCGCAAAATCATCTCGAAAATACTCGTTTCATACATCTAAACACATCTAAATGATCAAAATATCACAAATCGTTGTTTTATGTGTTTCAAATGCAAAATTATCAAAATCGATGAAAACATATCAAATTTGCAAAATTGCGCTTTAGATCCCCAAGTTTCATAAATTGTCAAAAATAGTCCCCGAGCCATAATTTCAAAGCAAAAGTCACCAAAGGTCCTTTTAAAATCAAAAGTTGTCAAAATAAGTCCTTTGGTGAAAAATATCAAAAGTTTGAGAAATTACAAGTTTAGTCCTTCAAGTTTGAATTTTGGCAAAATGGCCCTCGAAAATGGCAAATTGGCAAATTTGGTCCTTGTACTTTTGAAAGTGTCATTTTCAGCCCTTGGATAAACTTTTCTCGAATTGGCGCTATGGTCCTCTATTTTCGAATTTACATGAAAGGTCCCTTGGTTATTTAAACCCTTTAAACCCATTATGACCCTTTCACATCCTTTCGACCTCGTCAATATACAATTTGAACCCCCTTTATAATATCTCGCCACCAAACCACCAACTCCACCTTCTTCCCACCTTTCCTCTCCCTTGTCTCGCTCCCACCATGCCCACCACCAACACCCACCCACCCACCTCCTTCTCACCTCACCATGTCCCCCCACCTCCAAGAAACATCCAAGGATCATTAAATGCCCTTACCCACCATATCAACCCCATTTTGGTGTTATAAGGATTTTGGCGCCAAAAACATGTTTGAACGGTTGAGATTGATTCAAGAGCATCCAATGGCGTGAAATTGTTGGGAAACATTCGAGATGAGAGAGAAAGAGCTTTGGGTTATAAAAAGAAGCAATTGGAGCAAGAAAAGGAGTCTTCTAGTTTTAATTTTCTTTCTTATGTCGCTTTTTATGTAAAAGTGTTAATTCAAGATTAAACTTGTATCATTTTGTTAAATTGTATCAAACTTATGTGTTTCAAATGTATTTCAATTATTTTCAAGTACTAATTTCGGTTGTTGATTACATTTCTCATTTATGTCCACTGTTGCAAATTTCCAAGTATAAATCTTGTTTACAAGCTTCAAAAGCTCAATTATAAGCTACAATAAGTTTATACAAGCTTATAATAGCTTTTATAAGCTTATTTTAAGTTTCAAAGCATAGTTGGTGCTTGGTCAAAGAAAGTCAAACAGGTCAAAAAAATGGCAAAGGAAATGGAAATGGGTGAAGCAACTATGGATATGGGTTGATATTGAGCTAGGTTAGGGGTTCGATAGGTTAGTGGTCCATTGTTTCAAGATTGCAACCATGTGGTTTGGACTCTTGTAAGCAATTTTCAAGTTTCTTTGCATAATCTTAATTTGAAGTTAAAACTGGTTCTAAATCTGTTTATTAAGAGTATTTAGGTTAAGTTAACTTATTTTGATCACAATCACAAGTTAGTTAAGAGTTCGGGATCATTTGTAGTCAAACAAGAAGTTGATAAGGGTGTTTGGATTTGAGATTCCAAATGCATTAGAAGGTAGATTCAGTGGTTAACTTTTGTTGTACATGCTTGATAACTCAAATAAACTCATATCTGCCTTAACATCTTGTCTTGCTAACTCAAAAGTCAAAAGATCCTTTCAAATTGAATCTCATTTGCTTCATCGTTGGATTTTTAAAAGAGCAAATCATCATTTTGTGTTTAAAAGTCTTAAACAAAGCTTGTTTAAGTTCATAACATCATTTAACATCATTATCAATCATATAAATTGGATCAAACTTCACCAAAGTCAAACTTTGCTTCTATTTCAAAAAGTCAAAATGTCAAAAAGTTGGATTTAAGCAGAAGCGCAAAGCATTGCACAGTGGCTCATTAAGGGTTTTAAGGTTTGATTTTGGTTTATAAGTAGTCCTCTTGGTTGTCTTTAAGGCCTCATATCTGTTTTTGCTTTAAGCTTTTGGATAAGCTTGGGAATAAGCTCAAAACAAGCCCCAGGTGCCTCGCACCAACTCAAGATATAATGAGTGATTTCTCGACTTTTGTGCAGCTTGCACAGAGCTCATAATAGCTTGTTAAGGGCTGGTCTTTTGGTTATTGGTAGTCACTTAGGTCTAGTTGAGATATCAATAATTGGATTTTAGTTTATAGCTTATTTGGTTGCTTATTTTCGACCGCAAGTAGGTACCATTTTCTGCTTTTAGCTTAATATCACAAACATCAAATCTAATTAAACCTGTGAATCAGTGGTTTTAGCTTGTTGATTCTCTGGTTCATTTTAGTTATTTTAGCTTATCATAGCTTGTGTATCAGTTGGTAGCTTGTTTGGTCATTTAGCTTATTTTAGTGCTTATTTCATAAGCACTTCCATCATCAGTTGCATATTTCTCCACACAAGCATCTGTTTTTCCAATTTTCATAGCTTCTTAATATTATTTTAGACTTTTCCTGAAATTTTCAGATTTTTATAAGTGTTTTGCTATTTTTCCTAATTTTAATTAGTTTTAAGCACTTTTAAATAGCATTTAATACAAAAATTAGAAAAGGTTCAAAAAATAAGTTTTCATTTTTCTTAGGCTTAGATAAATATAAAAAGTAGAAAAAGTAATTTTCCATATTTTTCATAGTTTATTTGGTAATTTTAATAATTTAATTAGTTTTTAATAGTTTAAAATCCTAGAAAATAGAAAAATAGTCTAAAAATATAAAATAGTTTTAAAAGTCTATTTTGATATTTTAGATTTTTCCAAGTCTTAAGTTTATTTTTCTAGCCTTATTTCCTATTTTCTTGTATTTTAGGTAATTAATTATTAGTTAAAATAGTTTTTAATTAGATAATTAGTTTTAAAAATAATTTTCTTTTTCTAAATATTTTCTTATATCATTAGGTTTGTAAAACATCATTTTCATATTTTTAGGGTTAATATTGCCTTAGTTTCACTTTTTATTTTGTACGTTACGTTATTTTTAATTTAAACGACGTTTTAGGTTTTAAACGCTCATCACTTTAATTATAGTGATAGCGTTTATTTAATAGGTTTTATCTTTTAATTTTCTTTAATTTGCATTTAAGGCGCTTTTTAATTTGTTAAACTTTTTCGTAGTTATAATAATATCTAATCCCTTTCGATCATTATCAAATTCCTCGATCACTAGACGTTGATTGATCCATTGCATAGCTCCTTGGGACATAACGACCCGGGAGACATTATCCTCCTCGATCTTAATTGTATTAGTGTTTGAATGCTTTTAGTCTTTTAGACTTGACTGCTTAGCACCGATCAAATTTTGGCGCCACGCCGGGAGTCAGGTTGATTTATCTCCGCTTTAGCATATTAGTTGTTTGAATCCTCACTCATTGTTTATATCATCCATCTCTATATATATATATATCCATATTTTCTTCTAAAAATCCAAAACCCAAAACATCCAAAACGATAAAACACAAAAATATTTTTCTTTTGTTTCTATATATGTATCAAAAATAAAAATACAAAAGAATCGCTGCTTTTCTAATAATTAACAACTTAAAAGATTACCACCGAAAACCAAGGCAAAGGCACTACCTAACTGGGGTGCGACCATAATAAGTTCCCGAACTAAAGATATAAAACTTGCCTTTGTGTCCATTGTGATTGGTGTACCTTTTTCAAAGAAGCCATTCATCTTGGATTATTGGTTAAGTTCATCGTTGTTTTGCCTCGATTTTGTGTTAATTGATTTTGTTGTGATATCGACGCTTCGTAACCGTAAAACCCATAAAGATTCTTCTCACCCGATTTTTACAAAACGCCTTCATAATTCTCATTCTCATCTGAAAGATTTCATAATTCCATTTCTCCTTAACTCGAGTTTCTTAGAGTTAACTCTTGTGTATGCGCACTCGCTCTTCTAGATCCGTAAGCCCATTTCGTGAGCTTGTCAAGATTCCAAGAAGGCGTGTTCAGAGACTTTCGCTCCATCATCGGATCCGAGATCCGGATCGTTCACACTACTCCGCTATCATGGCGGATGAGATTCCTATGTGTGAGCTTCTCCGTGCACCCATCGACGGGTATGGAGATGTTATCGTTGTACCACCATCGTGGTCGAAAATTTTGAACTCAAGACCGGGTTATCGAATCTTGTAACTTCAAATCGCTTCTACGGTTTTGAGCGGATGATCCTCATGCTCATATAAGATGGTTTAACAAGATTGCATCTACCATCAAGTATAAGAATGTCCCTTCGATGTCGTTAAGCTTCTTCCGCTCTCGCTTTCTCGAGGGCAAGCCCGGATTGGCTTGAAAACAACCCCTAAATCAATAGAGACATGGGAAGATCCGTGAAGAAATTTGTGAATGAATTCTATCCACCTTCCAAGACCACGAGTCTTAAAATGAAATCATCAAGTTCACTCGTAAGTTTGATGAATCCTTCAATGAATCGTGGGATCGCTTTCAAGGAATTGCTTCGCAAATGTCCTCACCACGGTTTCTCCGAGTTGATGCAACTCGATACTTTCTACAATGGAGTGAGTCAACTGATCAAGATTCTCTCAATTCCTCCGCGGAGGAAATTTCCTAAGCAAAACTGTCAAAGAAGCTTTAGCGATAATCGAAAACAAGTCTAAAGTCCGACCGCACAAGCAAGCCGGTTGTTTCTCAAGTCGTTGTTGGTCCTTCTTCTTCTTCATCGCCCGTGAGTCGGCCTAGCACCGATGCTAAGATTGATAAACTCACGGAAGCTATTCAAGCTTTGGTTCTTCCAATCAAAAGAAAGTCTTTTTCCACAAACTTCACCTCCCGCCAAGTTAAGAAAGTGGAAGTCTGTGTTACCGTGGTGGCCCCATGCTTATTATAATCAGTATGGCCACCGATGGTAACCCTTTGAAGCTAATGCCGTGGGCGGATGTCTAATCAAGGAGGCAATCAATATCGTGCTCTCAGAGACCCAACCACCGCCCTAACCACTACTCGACCTCCGGTTTCAATCAAAACCAAAACCGTAATCGTAATCGAATAGACCGAACCAAGGTTTTCAAAACCAAGGTCATTTCAATCAAAACAACGGTTTTCAAAATCGTAATCAAAATTTCCAACATCAAGGAAATTACAATAGAAACCTGTGTCGTGGAAATTTCAACCTGTGGTATTATCATGGCAATAATCAAGGAATTTTCAAAATCAAGGCCCTAATCCTAACAATAGAGGCCGAATTTCCCTGCAAACTCAAGCTATTGTTCCAACTGGACCATCATCCGATGAGTTGTTGAAACAATTCATGAAATCCCAAGAGGAAATGAATCGGTTGTTGGTCGCCCAAATTTCGACATCAAGAAGTCTTTAAATGATCGACCCTGCCTGTGTACTCTACCTAGCAACACGATCGCTAATCCGAGGGGCGATGCAAAGGCGATCACAACCCAAGTGGTGCTTTTATTCGGACCCGCTGCTCCTACTACCTCTTCTTCTTCTTCTCTCCCAAGGTAGTGGAAAGCGAACCTCCAAAACACAATGGACCCACGACTCCAATGCCTCCTCCTCCCGTGGCATTTAGTCAAGTTACCAAGGAAACAACGGACAAGGTGCATTATTCAAGCCCACGGTATCAAGACACGTCCCACCTTCTGTAGTCCAACCTCAAGTGGTCCAAAAACCCAAGTCAAATCAAGGAGTTGTTTTGAACCTCCCGTAGCTCCTGCTGAGAATCGTAAATCCAAAACTTCTATTCCTTATCCTCACGGTTACATGAGCAAAGCTCGCGAGAAAGCTAGTCATCGATGGAAAAATTCTTTCAGATTTTCCAAGAACTTCACTTTGACATAAGCTTCATGGATGCCATCATGTTAATGCCAAAGTTTGCATCTACTCAAACATATGCCGAGCAACAAAGAAAAGCTATTTGAAATGGCTAAGACTCCTTTGAATGAGAATTGCTCATAGTCTTGTTAAAGAAGCTTCCCGAGAAGCTAGGAGATCCCGGAAAATTTCTTCTTCCTTGTGTTTTTCCCGGATGATTGAATGCTTTGCCCTTGCCGATCTTGGTGCAAGCATCAACTGATGTCAGATTCAAGATGGAAACAACTGTCTCTTCCGAACTTATTCCTACCGCATGACTCTTGAGCTTGCGATCGTTCTATATCTCGTCCTCTTGGCATTGCCGAGGATGTATTCGTGAAAGTAGGAAAGTTCCATTTCCCACCGACTTTGTGGTCGTTGATTTCGATGTCGATCCTCGAGTTCCCTCATTGTTGGGCGGGATTTCGAGGACGGGCCGTGCTCTTATCGATGTATTTGAGCAAGAGATCACTCTCCGTGTGGGTAATGAAGTCATACCTTTAACCTCGATCGACTTCGAGGTACTCCTCAAATTATGACATCGAATCAATTAATCGAGTCGATTTAATTGACATTGCTTCGAGGAGTACTCTCAAGAGTTTCTTGGTTATCTTCATAATTCTATGAGTGGGAATTCCAATTCCACCACATCTTCTCAACCTATCATTGCCGACTCTTCCCTCTCTCACCCGCTTGAGGAGGTGACTTCTTCCGGAAGAGATCGATGAATTTCGGTTATCGATGAATCAATTCACCGAATTGATGGTGTTTATGATTCGGAGGGGATATTCTTTATCTTGAGCAATTGCTTAATGAAGATCCATTACCTTCACCCTCCGAAAGAAATCACAATTGAGGAAATCAAATCGGCAATCATCCATCAAGAATTTCCCGAGGTTGAACTTAAGGACCTACCTCCTCATCTCGAGTATGCATTCTTGGAGGGTGATGATAAATTACCCGTCATAATTGCTAAGGATTTAACCGAGGAGGAGAAAATCGCCTCATAAAGGTCTTGAAGTCACACAAGCAAGCAATTGCTTGGAAACTCTCCGATATTAAGGGTATCAACCCCGAATTTTGTACTCACAAAATCTTAATGGAGGATGACTTCAAGCCAAGAATTCAAAGTCGAGAAGGGTGAATCCTAAGATTCACGAGGTTATCAAACAAGAGGTTCTCAAACTTCTTGATGCCGGTTTGATTTACCCGATCTCCGATAGTCCTTGGTTAGCCCAATTCATTATGCTCCAAAAAGGGTGGCATTATCGTTGTCACGAATGAAGAAAACGAGTTGATTCCAACTCGATTGGTTACGGGTGGCGTGTGCATTGACTATCGAAAGTTAAATGAAGCCACCAGTAAAGACCATTTTCCTCTACCCTTCATGGACCGGATGCTTGAGAGATTAGCAGGAACGAGTACTATTGTTTCCTTGATGGTTTCTCGGGTTACTTTCAGATCCCCATTGATCCGCTGGATCAAGAGAAAACCACATTCACCGCCCATACGGACGCTTTGCCTACGCACGATGCCTTTTGGCTTATGCAATGCCCCGCACGCTCCAACGATGTATGATGGCCATTTTCCACGACATGATCGGGAAACTATGGAGGTGTTTATGGATGACTTCTCGGTCATTGGGGACTCATTTCAGACTTGTCTCCCACTTAGACAAAATGCTTAAAAGGTGTGAAGACACCAATCTATGTCTAAACCGGGAGAAGAGCCACTTTATGGTCAAAGAGGGCATAGTCCTCGCCATAAGATTTCTAAGAATGGGATTGAGGTAGATAGAGCAAAAGTTGATGTCATTGCTAAACTACCTCATCCTACTACCGCCAAAGGTATTAGGAGTTTTCTAGGTCATGCCGGTTTTATCGTAGATTTATTCAAGATTTCTAAAATCGCCGCCTATGACCCATCTTCTCGAAAAGATGCTCCTTTCATCTTCTCTCCCGAGTGCATCAAGCTTTTGAAACACTTAAGAAAAGCTTACGGAAGCACCCATTCTAGTTGCCCCGATCGATTTACCCTTCGAGCTTATGTGCGATGCAAGTGATTTTGCAATCGGTGCGCCTTGGGGCAACGCAAAACCAAACATTTCCACCAATCCACTACGCGAGCAAAACTATGATCAAGCTCGGACCCATTACACCACTACGGAAAAAGAATTATTAGCGGTGGTGTATGCGTTGAGAAGTTTCGCCATATCTCATCTTGACCAAATGCGTGGTGTATACGGATCACTCTAAGACTCAAATATCTCTTTGCAAAACAAGATGCAAAGCCGAGATTGCTCCGCTGGGTTCTCCTCCTACAAGAATTTGATATCATCATTCGTGATAAAAAGGAGCCGAGAACTTGGTCACGATCATCTCTCCCGATTAGAGAACCTCACCAAAATGTGTTCGAGAAAAGGAAATCAATGAAACTTTTCCTCTCGAAACACTCAATATGGTTTCTTTTCGTGGAGATTCTTCACCCCATGGTTTTCCGACTTTGCAAATTACCATGCGGGTAACTTTGTGGTGAAAGGGATGTCGTCCCAACGTAAAAATAAATTCTTTAAAGATGTGAAACATTATTTCGGACGACCCCTACTTGTTTAAGATTTGTGCGGATCAAGTCATCCCGCGATGTGTGTATGGTAGGAAGCTATTGACATTCTCAAAGCTTGCCATTCGGACCCACTGGGGACATCATAGCCCCAACTACACCGCCAAGAAGGTGTTTGATTCGGGATTCTATTGGCCCACGATCTATAAGGATGCCCATGAATTTGTTAAAACCCGCGACGCTTGTCAACGCCACGGAATATCTCACAAAGGAATGAAATGCCGCAAAACGCCATTCAAGTGTGTGAGATTTTGACATATGGGGCATTGACTTTATGGGGCCATTTCCTTCTTCTCATGGTAACAAATACATACTCGTGGTCGTTGACTACTTGTCAAAATGGGTCGAAGCTAAGGCTTTACCCACCAACGATGCCCGAGTTGTGGTGAAATTCTTGAAATCCTTATTTGCTAGGTTTGGAACCCACGAGCCATCATCGTGATCGTGGTACGATTGCAATGACCAATTTGCAAGAGTCATGCAAAAGTATGGTGTAACTCACCGCATTTCATCGCGCATCACCCACAAACAAGTGGGCAAGTGGAAGTTTCTAACCGGGATAAAGAATCTTGGAGAGGACGGTTGGCGAAAACCGTGCCTCTTGGTCGGATAAGTTAGATGACGACTGGGCCTTCCGTGACACTTACAAAACACCCATCGGGTGCACTCCATACAAGCCGGTGTACGGAAGGCATGTCATCTTCCGTTGAGCTCGAGCACAAGGCATACCGGGCCTTGAAGCATGCTAATTTCGATATTCAGACAACGGGTGATCATCGGAAAGTTCAAATGAATGAATTAAATGAACTCCGTGATCAAGCTTACGAGAACTCTTTGATCTATAAACAAAAGACAAAGAAGATTCATGACTCAAAAATCAAGAACCGCTTTCAACGTTGGTGATCGAGTCCTTCTTTTCAATTCAAGATTGAAGATTTTCTCGAAAGCTCAAGTCCCGCTGGTCGGTCCATTTACTATCGCTAAGGTTTATCCTTATGGTACCATTGAGTTATCTCAACCCGATGGTCCTAATTTCAAAGTGAATGGTCATCGAGTGAAGCATTATTTTGGAGAGGACATTCCATCCATGGTTGTCCCGGACTTACAAACTTTCCCCATGAACCAATGAATGCGGGATCGAGTCAAGCTAGCGACTCGGTAATCAAAAACAAGAGATGCCATATGGGTTTTCACCCATATTTCGCCTTCTTACCTCTTTCTACCACCCTAGTGTGGGGTTGCCACATGTTGGTATATAACAAAAAAAAAAAAAAAAAAAAAAAAAAATCTTCTTTCTAAATAATGGCCGTAGTATTTCCTTTTACGTTTTTGTTTCGCATAACCGCTGGTACTTTGAATATTGAGGGCAATATTCATTTCTAGTGTGGGGGATTCTCACGAATTTTATCATGTAATTATACCGCCTAATCCCCGCTTTTGGCCAAAATTTTTTTTTTTGAGTAAGTGTTCTACACTTTCTCATCCGTTATCATCCGCCATGTCTCAGAAGACAAAAGGATTGGCTAATCCAGAGCAAACGGCTCTTGGTAAAGATTTCTCAAACCGCTTATATGGCTTGCAATTTGCCCAAAATTGTATGGTTCTCAACTCACCATATCCTAAAAAGTGAAGAGTTGGCTAGCCCGCAAGATTATGGCTTGTGGTAAAGGCGTGGAAAACCATAATTGGTATTCACTCACCAAAGATAATTCGATAATTTATCTAAGAGTTGGCTAGTCCGTATGGGTACGGCTTCGTAAAGACAAAATCAAACCGTTGAAAGTCGGTGGTTTGCTCAAAATCACATGGTTATCTGTACCATGGTTCTTACTTGAATCGAAACATTTGGCTACTCCGTAAGTAATGGCTTTTGGTAAAGAGATTAAAATCCATTATGTTTTCTCAAATCATTGCTAGGGACTAGCAATATCTCATGTGGGGATTGATGAGTGTGTAAATACTCATCATTTTTGTACAAAATAAACCGCAAAATCATCCGAAAATACTCGTAAACACATCTAAATGATCAAAATATCACAAATCGTTGTTTTATGTGTTTCAAATGCAAAATTATCAAAATCGATGAAAACATATCAAATTTGCAAAATTGCGCTTCAGTCCCCAAGTTTCATAAATTGTCAAAATAGTCCCCGAGCCATAATTTCAAAAGCAAAAGTCACCAAAGGTCCTTTAAAATCAAAAGTTGTCAAAATAAGTCCTTTGGTGAAAAATATCAAAAGTTTGAGAAATTACAAGTTTAGTCCTTCAAGTTTGAATTTTGGCAAAATGGCCCCTGAAAATGGCAAATTGGCAAATTTGGTCCTTGTACTTTTGAAAGTGTCATTTTCAGCCCTTGGATAAACTTTTCAAGAATTGGCGCTATGGTCCTCTATTTTCGTAATTTACATGAAAGGTCCTTGGTATTTAAAACCCTTTAAACCCATTATGACCCTTTCACATCCTTTCGACCCTCGTCAATATACAATTTGAACCCCCTTTATAATATCTCGCCACCAAACCAACCAACTCCACCCTCTTTCCCACCTTTCCTCCCCTTGTCTCGCTCCCACCATGCCCACCACCATTTCACCACCCACCCACCTCCTTCTCACCTTTCCATGTCCCCCACTCTCCACCAAACTCCAAGGATCATTAAATGCCCCTTACCCACCATATCAACCCGCCCCAAGCGTTATAAGGATTTTGGCGCCAAAAACATGTTTAAACGGTTGAGATTGATTCAAGAGCATCCAATGGCCGTGAAATTGTGGGAAACATTCGTAGAGAGAGAGAAAGAGCTTGGGTTATAAAAAGAAGCAATTGGAGCAAGTAGAGAGTCTTCTAGTTTTAATTTTCTTTCTTATGTCGCTTTTTATGTAAAAGTGTTAATTCAAGATTAAACTTGTATCATTTTGTTAAATTGTATCAAACTTATGTGTTCAAAGTGTATTTCAATTATTTTCAAGTACTAATTTCATTGTTGATCACATTCATCATTTATGTCCACTGTTGTAAATTTCCAAGTATAAGTCTTGTTTACAAGCTTCAAAAGCTCATTTATAAGCTACAAACAGCTTATACAAGCTTATAATAGCTTTTATAAGCTTATGTTTAAGTTTTAAGCAATTTGGAAGTGCTTTGGTCAAAGAAAGTCAAACAGGTCAAAATGGCAAAGGAAATGGAAATGGGTGAAGCAATATGGATATGGGTTGATATTGAGCTAGGTTAGGGGTTCGATAGGTTAGAGGTCCATTGTTTCAAGATTGCAAACCATTGTGCTTTGGACACCTTGTAAGTGAATTTTCAAGTTTCTTTGCATAATCTTGATTTGAAGTTAAAACTGGTTCTAAGTCTGTTTATTAGGGTGTATTTGAGTTAAGTTAACTTATTTTGATCATTATCATGTGGTGGTTAAGAGTTTGGATCATTTTTAGTCAAAAAAGAAGTTGACTAAGGGTGTTTGGATTTGAGATTCCAACCGCATTAAAGGTAGATTCAAGTGGTAACTTTTGTTGTACATGCTTGTCTAGGTCATAATAAACTCAATTGAGTCTTAACATCTTGTCCTTGCCAACCTCAAAAGTCAAAATTATTTCAATTGAATCTCATTTGCTCACCGTTGGATTTTTAAAAGAGCAAATCATCATTTTGTGTTTAAAAGTCAATAACAAAGCTTGCATTAGGTTCATTACATCATTTAACATCATTATCAATCATATAAATTGGATCAAACTTCACCAAAGTCAAACTTTGCTTCTATTTCAAAAAGTCAAAATGTCAAAAGTTGGATTTAAGCAGATAGCGCAAGTTCTGCATGTGTTTCATTAAGGGTTTTAAGGTTTGATTTTTGGTTTATAAGTAGTCCTCTTGGTTGTCTTTAAGGCCTCATATCTGTTTTTGCTTTAAGCTTTTGGATAAGCTTGGGAATAAGCTCAAAGTAAGCCCATCTCGCCTCGCACCAACTCAAGATATACCGAGTGATTTTCTCGTTTTGTGCAAGCTTGCACAGAGCTTCATAATAGCTTGTTAAGGGCTGGTCTTTTGGTTATTGGTAGCCACTTAGGTCTAGTTGAGATATCAATAATTGGATTTTAGTTTGTAGCTTATTTGGTTGCTTATTTTGGGACCGCAAGTAGGTACCATTTTCTGCTTTTAGCTAAATATCAAAAACATCAAATCTAATTAATTTTGTGAATCAGTGGTTTAGCTTGTTGATTTCATTTCATTTTAGTTATTTTAGCTTATCATAGCTTCTTGTAACAGTTGGTAGCTTGTTTGGCTCATTTAGCTTATTTTAGTGCTTATTTCATAAGCACTTGAATCATCGCTTGCATATTTCTCCACACAAGCACCTGTTTTCCAATTTTCATAGCTTCCTAATATTATTTTAGACTTTTCCTGAAATTTTCAGATTTTTATACTGTTTTGCTATTTTTCCTAATTTTAATTAGTTTTTAGCACTTTTAAATAGCATTTAATACAAAAATTAAGAAAAGGTTCAAAAATAAGTTTTCATTTTTCTTAGGCTTAGATAAATATAAAAAGTTAAAAAGTAATTTTCCATATTTTTCATAGTTCATTTGGTAATTTTTAGTAATTTAATTAGTTTTTAATAGTTTAAAATTCCTAGAAAATAGAAAATAGTCTAAAAATATAAAAATAGTTTTAAAAGTTTATTTTGATATTTTAGATTTTTCCAAGTCTTAAGTTTATTTTTCTAGCCTTATTTCCTATTTTCTTGTATTTTAGGTAATTAATTATTAGTTAAAAATAGTTTTAATTAGATAATTAGTTTTAAAAATAATTTTATTTTTCTAAATATTTTCTTATATCATTAGGTTTGTAAAACATCATTTTCATATTTTTAGGGTTAATATTGCCTTAGTTTCACTTTTTATTTTGTACGTTACGTTATTTTTAATTTAAACGACGTTTTAGGTTTTAAACGCTCATCACTTTAAATTATAGTGATAGCGTTTATTTAATAGGTTTTATCTTTTTAATTTTCTTTAATTTGCATTTAAGTCGCTTTTAATTTGTTGGCTTTTTCGTAGTTATAATAATCATTCAAATCCCTTTATCATTCAAATTCCTCGATCACTAGACGCTGATTGATCCATTGCATAGCTCATTGGGACATAACGACCCGGGAGACTCTATACTCCTCGATCTTAATTGTATTAGTGTTTGAGCAGCTTTTAGTCTTTAGACTTGACTGCTTAGCACCGATCACCAAAGATTTTGCCTTCAAGAGACCTAAAAGTGAAAAGGAACGATATTAAGCAATAACGGATGAAGTGATCGAATAAGGGCTTAAATGACCCTTAAAAGGTACCTTTTAAAACCTTATCATGTATCCTTTGATCATTTTGTCCATATTCCTTGAAGATCATCTTCATGAGCTTCGACATACTTCCTTTCATCTTGCATCTTGTCGATATCATCATGAATATCATGTCGATCGGAGAAATTAATCTTCCGTAGAGCATGTCTTTCTTTCCGACTTGTTTGACATCATTCCCAATTCTTTTATGAGCATGAGATATCCAAGATCGAGTTGGCTTCTTCACCGATTTGGATGTTGATTTGGTTGATCTTTTAGATGGTGGTGGTGAAGAGTGAGATGATAAATCGATGAGGAGGAGACACGAGGAGGCTCGTGGTCCTTTGGAGGTGCGTAGTATCCTCCTTGGAACGAGTTGGACCGTTGAGAAGATAATCATCATAATTCTCTTCGTTATCTTGTCCAGATTAGCCTTTTCTTCCGTCCGAGCCTTAGCTTCTTCATCGCTCTTTTCTTCTCGCCTTATCCTTTTCGTACCTCAATGTTATAATCGAGACTCCTCCACAAGCGCTTTGTTGTTGCACAAGAGTGGTGGCACCAGCCCTTATCGGGTTGATTAACCGCATCGAGTTGGTTTAGAGTGGGCAACACCACTTGATCCTCCGGGCCACCCATTTGGTCTTTTGCAAATTCTTCACCTTTTGAAGGTGTCTAACAATTTAAACTTCTTCCGTATGAAGTATCCAGCTGCTCTTCATCTTCATCCGAGCTTCATAAGGCACAAGTACAGAGTCTTCCCTTTTCCATGTTCATTTGGAGGACTAGGAGGTTTAGATACTGCTGTGGTTTCATCTTCAGCAGATTTGAGTAGAAAGTCTCTTCTTCGATGCAGTACCTTCCGAGTCCTCGCCAATTAGCTTTCTCTGGGTTCGATTTAGGTACGGAATGGGAACAACTTCCTTAGAAGGAACAGTCCTTTTACGAGGAGGATTCCTCTTGGGAAACTTCCTTTGACTTTCAAGATTGCAGACTTCCTGCACCGCCTCTTCTCGTTCTCCTTATAGGTGTTCCGAAGACTTTTCATCGAGATGACCAACTTTGCTCTTCTTCATCGCTACTAGATACCTTTTGTATGTCTCGAGCTTTTTGATTTCATTGGACAAAGGTGATCGTAATACAAAGACCGCTTTGTTTATGATTCCTTGATTCGATCGATAGGGTAGGTTCACCAACATATCGTGATTGTCGGGTCATTGAGCCTTTGTGGAATATCGATGAAGTCCAAGTACTCTGGATCAACAATTTTGTGTATCCGATATAGGGAATCTTTGAGCCAAGTTTCTTGTGAAATGACATCATGTCTTCCCATAATAAAGGCTTCAATTTCGATGTCCTTTTTGTTGATTAATGACCGAAAATTTGTAGTTCCATGAGCTTAGGATGCTCATATCCACTATCACGACCAAAGACCGATTTGGTGATGATGATGTAGAGGTTCTCCACGGTTGAGGAATGTTCTTAAGCTCCACATGAGTGCTTAGTGATAATTCTCAAGCTTCATCATAGCCAATATCAATTCGAATTGAAGAACTGCTCTCGCAGGAGTGGCAAAGAAGTCGGTTGGCTCGATTTCAGAATGAGAAGAACGCCCGTAAGTCCGCATGAGTGATGGTGACTTGTTTGTGATTGAGCGCCATCACATCGCGACTTTGACCTGTGATCCTCACATTGAATTCCGCACTGCCGAATGTAGATTTCTGATCAGTAGCAGAGTGTGAGAGCATGTTCGTAGGGATGATTCTTTAGAACATCCACAAGAATCAAACAGAAGATTATGAGCATGTGAGGGTTTCAAAGTCAACCCTAAGGTTGTTCTTTCCAATCTTTCTAGGATAGCCATTAGGGAAGATGTCGAATTGTGAGAACTTCGTGCATCCACATTTATTCGAGCAGCACCATGTCGTGATCTCGAAATAACATTAGCCAATAGAACCAACATATCGAAGATATAATATTAGTCAATGTAAGGTTTTATTGTCTAATTATTGAATATACAAGGTCAACGATTGTTACGAGTCCAAAATCACTTGTTTGTTCAATAGTCCAATGTCGTCATGATAAGTTTCATGAGTTAGTTAACTTTAAGTTTTAAAGTTTATGTTATCACTTATTTAACACAACATATTAAACGATTAAGTTTATTAGTGACATTATTGGTTTCGTGACGTTATGATTCATTTATTTACAAGTTTGTGCGCGTAACAATTCATAACGAAGGTTTGATCAAGGCTTGCGTAGGAATAGTAGCTTATGCGTAAGCAGGATAAGTATACGCAGACTCAAGCTTATGCGTGGGATCCTTACTACGCGTAAGAAATGTTACGCGAGGAAAAGGGGACCTTATGCGTAGAGCTTATGCGTGAGGCGATAAAACCTTACGCGTAAGGATTACTCGTGAAGAGTAAACCTTATGCGCGAGAGTCATCGCCACGATATCCTTCACAGGATACGCCGTAGTCCCATTGTAGAACCTTACGCGCAATGCTTACGCCGTAAAATTTCTCTTACGATAACTTTCACGCCGTAAGGTGATCCTTATGCGTAGAGTAACAAAGACCTTGATTCGAGTTTATGCGTAGCAAGCCCGAAATAAAATCATCATATCATCAATCTTAACATATATATTCATTTTAAAACAGATCATAGCATGAAAGCATATTAAACAAGATTCAGAGAAAAACCTTACGTGAAGTCTAAAACCCTAATAGTTCAAGAATTACGATAACAGCTTCTAGCCATGGAAATTGCACCAAACGTTTTCGGTAGGTCTTAGGTGTTGTGAGAGTCTAATAACCAAGTTTTAACATCCAAAACACGGTGAATCAAGAATAACCAAACCTAAGAACATTAAACCCTAAATTCCAATTGTAACTTAATTAGTGTTTCTGGGTTGTTATAGGGGCTGGATATCATCAATTCAACATGATATTAACATCACACAACCATCTTTTTGACCACATACAATCACATTTGAAAATACCCAAAACCACGCATAAACCCTAATTTTGAAAACCAATCAATTCGTGTTTCTGGGTGGATTTTGAGGATAAAACTAATATCATTGATGTTAAAGACATGTTTTGACACAATCTTTTTAACCACAAACACACACCAATGATTGTGTGTTCATACGCTTATGCGTAGAACACATAATCACACATATCTAACGATTTAGCCATTGGATTTGAATAAAATTCAAAACCTTTGCTTGTAATAACGTTAAGATCATGAAAACACTTACACTTTGATGATCAAAAACACAGATTTCTTGAACGATTTTCGTGCATTGGATTAGATAGGTTATGAGTAATAAATGTGAGTTGGTATGTTAGGTGGAAGAGTTTTATTAAAAGACTTTAACATTTTGTGCTTTTGGTCCCTCCACCTTTTCCTTTTTCATACAAAGCCATTTAACTTCCATTTAGGTTACCAAACAAAAGATTTTAGGAAATAACTTTGACGACACTCCTCGACTTAAGAAAATGATGAAAGGTTATTAATTTTAGTCCAAGGAGTGTCATTGAACCGAAATTTTACCACCATTGATAAAAGAAACAACCGGATAGGATAACATGCAAGTACACGGATGTTTTTGAAACTCATATATTTATTTTCCCTCAACACTTGATCGAAAAAATATCGAATTTTGAAAGATTAGAGTGTTGACGGAAGAAATGTATTTGCAATGTTGAAAGAAACATGGTTAGAAGAATATTTTTGTTGTTTTATCGGGTTTTATATTTTTGTATTTTGTTTTGAAAAATTATTTACAAAAGATGTTTTGGTGTTTGATGTGTTTTAAGGCATTTTAGGAGGTCATCCATTCCTCTTGAGTCAAACACCTCATACCAATCCGTGGACCAACTCATTAAACCTAGCGGGAGGCAAGGCTTTGGTGAGAAGATCCGCCAATTGGTATTCTCGCACTTAAGTATAATTCAACTGCATCGTGTTCCACGTGGTCCTTGATGAAATGATAGCGAAGATCGATGTGCTTTGATTTCGAGTCTTGAATCGAGTTGCACGAGATCGCAATGGCACTCGATTGTCGCAAAGACATCGATTCTGTCAAACACGTAACCATAGTCTTTTAGTTGTGTTCTCATCCGTATGACTTGAGCACAACACGCGGACATGGCTACATATTTTGCTTCGTTGATGACAGCGATGTACAATCCTCGCTTCTTTGATTGCCGGGACAACAGTTTATCACCAAGATTTTGTAGTGCTCTCAAGTACTTTTCCTTGAGTCTAAGCATCCTGCGTGGTCGGCGTCAAAAAGCGATTAGTTCAAAACCGTAATCCTTCGGATACCGATCCCCAAGTTAATGGTTCCCTTGATGTATCGGAGGATTCTTTTAGCCTCAGAGGTGGGTTTCAGTTGGTCGCGATCGATAACAGGAGCATAGATAAACGGCAAAGACAATATCAGTCTCGCTGGTATTGTTAGATACATGAGAGACCTATTAATACTCGGTATTTGGTAGGGTCTACTAATTTCCCATGTAAATCGTCTAGCTTCTTGGTATGAGTCATTGTGTGGCATAAGTGTCACAGTGTTTTCATTCCAAATTTGTTTAACAATTCAAGGGCATATTTGGATGACTCAAGAAAATACTACGGGTGATTGATGAACTTGCGGTCCTAGAAAGAACGTGAGTTCACCCATCATGGACATTTCAAAATTTTTCTTCATTAGTTTTGCAAATGCGATTGAAAACTTTTATGTGTAGACCCAAAATGATGTCATCCACGAATTTGAACAATTAAGATATGTGCCCGTGATATTGTATAAAAGAGTAGGGTCGACCAACCTTTGGTGAAATTATTAGCAATGAGGAAAGATGATAGCTTATCGTACCATGCCCAGGGGCTTGTTTGAGACCATAAAGAGCTTTGTTCGGTTTGTAGACATGGTTCGGGAACTCGGATCAACGAATCCATCCGGTTGGCTAACATAAACCGTTTCTTTAAGTTGTCCATTGAGAAATGCGGCTTTGACATCCATCCGATAGACCGTCATATTCATATGAGCCATGAACGAGAAATATCCAAACGACCTCAAGACGAGCAACCGGAGCAAAGATTCTTCAAAGTCTATACCTCTTCCCGACGATAACCCTTAGCAACTAGACGTGACTTGTTTCGGATTACGCTCCCTTCAAGATCCAATTTGTTTTTCCAAATCCATTTTAGACCGATGACGTAAACCCTCGTTGGTCTTTCAACCAGTTCCCATACTTCAAGACGTTTGAATTGGTTGAGTTCTTCTTGCATGGATTCAATCCGGTGTCTTTTGTCATTGCGTCTTTGATGTTTTTAGGTTCAGATTAAGGCGGACGGTGAGTGCATAAATGCAAGGCTCACCATCTAAGTGAAGACGTTGTCTCGTAACGATCGGTTGGTTCGGGTTGCCAATAATATTTTCCATAGGATGATCTTTTGTCCATTTATGTGTAGAGGGTTGATGTTGGTATACATTGTGTAGATTATGAGGATTCAAATGGTTTGTTGAAGATTATACGACATCCGTGCAAAGTGAGCCTCATTAGCAAACGGGTTAAAGAATGCATTTGGATCAAAATCTGCGGTGGGGTACTTCATTCGAATATCATCACCGGTTCATCATTTTTGGAAGTTGTTTGTTCAACTGTTGTGGTGGAGTCAATGGTGGTGCTTCTTCAACAATAGTTGTTGTAGCAGTGTATCGTATAAGAGTAGTATCGTTGAGCAGCGTGAAACAAAGAGACACACCGAGCACGCTCATCAATATCATATCAACAGTGAGCAAATAATCTTTCCATTTGTTGACGAGTGAGTGGGGCTTTGTTCGGTGATGATGGGGGTTAAGGAAGTTTAAAGCGGTTGTGACCGGGTTTCAAGTCATATACTCGAAGCCATTATAAAGAAGTTTCTAATCGCCCCCAAACCGACAACCGTCTTTAGCGTATTTAAAACTTTGATGAAGTCTACATTTCTCTAACTTTGAAGGTTTCAGATGCAGCAGAATTTGTAGATGAGCGATAAACTACACAAAGAAAATCGACTAATTGCGAAAGATTTGTTCGAGGGTAACATGCCAGAAATCAACAAGATCTTCTCACGTATGTAGACGCATCACACCAAACAAACCACTAAAGACGAAATGATACGACTTTCCCCTGAATGTTGTGGTCTTTCGGCATCATAACATCATATTTGGGTAACTTCACACAAGATCACCCGTGAAATTGAGACGATAACACCAAAGTGAGACGTTTGAGCCACAGATCGTCTTATTTCTTCCCCCTAATTGAAGAAATTCAAGAAGGCATTGGGTTTTCGCAAAGAAGCATGTAGAAGAACAAGGAAGCAACGATCACTTACACACTCTCCTCCTCGATGTTTTCAATGATTCGAATCATACACCACGATGTTGATGATGAATTGAAGACAATAAACCATGTATAAGGAGACAATGAAACCATGTATGTCCAATTGATCGAACAAGTGTGAAGTACCAAAAATATTTCGAGAGAGTCAATCTCGATAAAAACCTCTGCTCATTATGTTGATCATCACCTGCGTCATTGTTGTTGGAAGCAGTTTGATCTTCTGTTATAGAAGATTCGGTTGTTGTTGTTGTAGATTCGTGTATCCGAAATTAGAGTATTATCGGTTGTGCAACGGAAACATTCGATACATCCGAAGCACCCACTTTGGCGTAATCTTTAACCGGAGGAGCAAGTAATTTTCCAATTCATGACGATTAAGTACAATGGTGGAACAACGATGGATCATGATATTTTTACGGTGAGAAACGGGTCCCACTGCTGTTTGCAAAGTAGAGCCATTGTCATTGTACTGCATAGAAAAAATAGGAGGGGACAAGAAAAAGAAACATGGATCCCCAAGTGTAACGGGTTCCGGATGTTAGAGGCATAAAGATGTAGTGTCACTAATCTTCTTGACACTGAACATGCTATTTTCACACTTGTGTTGATGCAACTACTTAGTATCTTGCTGTGAGGAATCCACCTAAGACCAATAGTGTTGAAAACTCTACCCGTTGGAATCCATCTAAGGTTAGATCTAGGGATGTTGAAACTTCTTTTGGGAAGAATTTGCGTCCATATTGATCCACCTATTAGGTTTCAAATTTTACGTTTAGATCAACGGGTTTATTTCTAACTGTTTGAGTTAACTTAGGTTTTGGTTTGCCACTACAAGCGGTGTTCAAGAATACACTGAAGGTGATACACTAGGTCGTGAACCTAAGATTCCATCCTTTTGGAGTAGTGCCCTTTTCCTAGCCTTTATAGATCATAGTTCTTGAATGCGCCATTTGAATCATATGAATTTTTACGTTTAATGCTCGGTTTAGACACGTTGTTCGAACTAATCCTAGATTGTCCGTAAGCGACCACTTATGCAATGTATAATGAGAAAATGTTTAATAGAAACGAAGCATTGTTGTTGGGCCCGAATGTGGAGGATTGGTTTTGACAAATGATTATTCTCAACAACTTGGGAGGAAACCGTGGTTTTGAAGATTTTGAACGCTCGATTTAAATGCAGTTGGTTGTCTAACTCGATTGTTTTCGAAAGGTTGTAGAGACGATTTCCTAAGATTGTTGGTTTTGCAAAACTAGTATCCACACTCTTGTCGTTGAATCTTCTCGGTTTGTTTTGTAAAGCAACATGTGCAAGCCCTTTGCTTGAATTTGAGCCTTTAAATGCTCATTTTCTTTTACTAATGTATCCACACGATTACTTTGTTCATTTGAATACCGCCATTGTGTTTCAAGAAAAGATTTGTTTTGTAGTTTAAGTTCAGAGAGATGCAATGTGCCTCTAGTTTTGAAAAATCTTTATGAAACCGAGCAATGGTCTTTTGAGAAGAATGATTTGATTCAAGAGTTTGATTTGACGTTTCAGCTTGAATTGTTAACAAGTAAGGGCTCGAGACATGAGATAGTTGTCGGACATTGTGCAACACATGGTCAACCTCTCCTTCATTACTAAATTCAGTTGCTCAAGATGTTGTGTCGTGATATGCAATCGAATATGATCAACGAGAGATTGTACCTCGACCATATGTTCTGTGTCGTTGTCATAGGTGGGTAAGATATCTTCTCAACCATTTGTTCTTCGTCGCAGTTGGGCTCGTGTCGTAGTTAAGTATGATATCTTCTCCGGATCTGCTGTCGTCATCCCTTTTCAATGCTACAACCTCATTGTCCACATTACCGACGATTGCAGTGAATCACAACATTCTCAACGTCCATTTGAGCATTCCTTTCATGTACATCAACTTATGCGTAAAAATCAAGTAGCACTTATGCGTAAAAACACCAAAGTTACGCGTAATGACAAGAGTTACGCGAGGTTTAGCTTTCACGCGAAGCGGGAAAAGACTCTAAAGTTATGCGAGACACAAAGTTAGGCGTAGAAACTTAGGCGTAGGATTACCTTATGCGTAAGACTATGCTTAGGCGTAAGATGAATCTTATGCGTAGGATTTTCTACGCGAAGCTTATGCTTATGCGTAAGTTTGGGTTTTGTTTCAAATGATCTTTTACACTATCACAAAGTGCAAAAGATATCCAAAGTCGACGTATTTTCAGGCTTATCCAAGCAAGAAAACATGGAGTAAACCACTAAAACGAAGATCAAACCAAGGAATAACTTACGCGTAGTTTTAGGGTTTTTCACGCGTGGGATTACTCGTAAAATTGATTATGCCCAAAGATGTTTCTAAACCAGTTTTTGTGTGATGAAATAGCTTCAATAACACCAAAATAACACAAAAGTGTGAAACATGATGATCCAAAGCTCCTAAAACGGTTATGCGTAGAATGAAACCCTCGTTAAAAACCAAGTTCAAAAACGTTTATCCACGCGTAAAGTTTGAAACTTTTTGCCAAAAACAGTTATTTTAACACCTTAAGACGTTGAAAGGACAAGAATCTTGGATTAAAAAGTGTAAAAAACGTGTTTTTAAGCGAACCAAAGTATCACTTGTTTGTTTTACACGTAGGACCAAAACCCACTTCAAAAACAATACGATTCACCCAACTATTAGGCGATTGATACCACTGTTAGGTCACTAGTTTTACAACACAAGCTTAATAGAAAGAGATAGAGAGGCGATTGAACAAGATTCACACACACACACACGATATAATAGAGACGGTTATGCGTAGAGTGTAATGAAGAGAATAACTTGAACAACCAACCCTCAAGTGAGGTTATACAAGAGTATTTATAGGCAAGGAGCTAGGGCAACACTCCCACTCCTTCCCTTTTCCTTATTGGACATGGGCCTAAGCTTACGGGGCCTTCTACATAAGCTTAACCTTAAACAAACATAAAGGCCATAATAAACTACCTATTACATATGAGTAACTATGAAAGGTTTTATGGATATTTTATGGATATATACGTATGACCGGATTCGAACTCGAGACTTCGGATTGCACACATTACGTATGAGAATTGATGTTAAATAATTAATATATATAAATGTTATTATTATTAATTATTTGTCACGAAATAAATACTTAACGATAGTTAATATTTAACGAGGTTTGGCTAACGGTCGTTAAATGTAAACTAAAGGGACTAGAGATGAAATTAGAAGTCGGAAGGATCTAGAATCCTCTTGGGATCCTTGGCCGATCGGTTGGGTTTCCAAACCCAAACCCACACAAACTTGTTCTCCAAGATTAGTTAACTATATATACAAACCCTTGTATTCATTATTGACTAATCTTGGTGACTTGCAAACCTAATTTCTCTTCTTCTTTCCCTCTTTCTTGTCTTGGCCGATCGTGTACCTCCCTCCCCATAGGGATTCGATTTTTCCAACTCAAGAATAAGTGTTTGGTTTGTTTGTGATCAAGAACCTAGTCTTTCACCTCAATTCGATATTAGTACGTGTGTACAAGAGCGAAGGACAAATACACTTGTGTTTGTGGATTTCTTGGTGGTCGACTTTATTAGGTCGATTGGTATTAAACCCTAAGCTAGGGTTTTGGGTTTTGTTCCTCATTCACATTAACGTGTGTTTCTTGATTTGCTAAAAGGTACGCATATTCTTATTCGGTTAATTACTTACATATATTATTCCTAATTACTTCCGCTGCATGCTTTGATGATGTTTACTTGCTTTTGTAATTGTTATGATTAGTAAAACCCAACAGTGGCATCACGAGCCGTTAATATGATGTAATTAATTACCGAAACACATAAAAATTGAATCTTTATGATTTTTACATTCTTTTATTGGTTTCTAGGGTTTTGAATATTGAAACCCTAATTTTTATATATATGGGTCGATTACCCTATTTTATTTAATTAGGTTTTATATTTTGTAAAACTTGTAGAAACCCTAGGATTGCATGTATATTTTATGTGGTTTTAATGAATAATTGTTATGTGCCATGTATTATGCGTATCTTGGGTTATAATTGTTATGAGGAATCCATGGTGGAACATGCATGTTTTGCTATGGATTATTGTTTTTGATTAATTGTTAAGTGATATACACATGTTTATTTATTTGATAATTATTGAATTGAGGAAGACCTCAATATATCTAATAAAAATTGTTATGTGCTATTTGGTATACTATTGACTTTGGCTTACTTAATCGACTTGTCGATGTATGTGGCTCTTCTACCTAGTAGTTGAAAGCCCTAGTTGATGTATGCATTATTTACGCCTAGAATTGTTTATTAGCGTTTATCGAAATAATTATGCATGTGGCTAATTGTTTTACATATGTTAAATTGTTTAGTTATATGTTTATATTATTTGAGTTTGTTTAATTTTATTAAAATGCTTTTTGTTTATATTGTATGACATGTTAGTAAGCAAAAGGGTTTTTATGAATAGAAAATTAAATGGACTAAATAATGGCGAAATTGATTTGTTTTTCTAAGTATTAAATCTTGAACTTTTAATCGATTGATGCGATTGTACTAAATGGTTAGAACGGCTCACCCAATAGAACAAACTAGAAAGGGGTTTAAAGAAGTGTGCACAACACACCGAAAGGATGTCTAAGGTTATGCTTCAGCGCTTACACCGGTCCTCTCGCCTCGTATGCTCGATTGAGCTACCTAGTATAACCATTCTATGTACGAAGCATCTTAGTGCAAAGTTGTAAGTTTCTCAACGTATCGATTAAAACTTTGTAGAATTTAATCTTAGCAATTAAAATAAAAGTAAGTTTTTTCGAAAATTTTGTGTTATAAAGTTGTATGCATGCTTCTTTATACATAAGTTCTGATTACACGTCAAAAAAATTATACCCTTTAAATTTAAGTTTATGCCATCTAATGATATGAAACACTTGAAGTTGTAATTTAGTTATGTGAGACCTTGAGCTAGATTACGATAACAAGGTGAATCTTTATGTTGTGTGAGACCTCAACTTAATAATTTGCAGTTTCTAAATTAGACAACTTAATTAAGTTAGTTAGTGAGACCTATAACTTAAGGCATAAGATGGGATAAAACATGCTTACGTTTTGCATAATTGTTTGGCAAAACTGTAAATCCCATAATTTTTAGGAATTGAAAACTTGTTTGTCAATTATTGTTTTTCAACAATTACCTATTCTATACTTTCACCACTAGCAGATCAACTGATGTGGTGAAACTATGATAATGAGGGTCCTAAATTCAAGGAAAATTCTATGGTTAATATGAATATTGACCAAAGGGTATTTTATTTTCTTGAATGTTTATTTATCGAAAGTACTAACTTTTGAACTTTTATTTTCTGTAGAAATGGCTCAAGCTGAATCTACTGCACTAGCCTCGCCGTTCAAATCTATGTTTGATCGAGAGAAATTGACTGGTAGCGCGAATTTCAATGATTGGTATCGGCAACTCAGAATTGTCTTGAGGGTTGCCAAAAGACTAGATTATTTGACTACGCCTTGTCCTCCGAACTCGCAGCTGATGCTATCATCAAGCACGAGTGCATGGCAAACAGAGTATGATAGGTATAATGAGGTCGCCTGCATTATGCTTGGGAGTATGGCTCCAAACTTGCAAAAACAGTTTGAGAATTACTTCCCTCACCTCATGCTCGCCGAACTTACTCGGTTGTTTGAGAAGCCTGTGACTGTAGAGCTGTATGACTTGATAGATGCCCTACACAGTTGCAAGCAAGGAGAAGGGAAACCTGTGAGCGCCCATTGTCTGGAAATGATGGGTTACATGGACCAGCTTGGGAGACTCAATTACGTCTACCCTAATGACATACAAATTGGCCTGATCAACAGATCCCTTAACAAGGAGTTTGATGGTTTCGTGCGCAATTATAATATGCATTGCACGGGGAAGACAGTTAGTGAGGTACATGCAATGCTCATTGACTACGAGAAAGGTTTGCCCAAGAAGGCTCCTACACCTACGGTTCTAACCATCCAAAAGGGTAGGATTTCTAAGCCTAATAAGCCGCTAGCGAACAAGAAAGGGAAAGGTAAGGGTAAAGTTGATAAGGGAAAACAAGTTATGGCTTATCAACAAGAACCCAAGAAGTACCCTCCCAAAAAGCGTGAGAATCCTAAAAAGGATCAGCTTGTCATCACTGCACCGAGGTAGGACATCGGAAGAGGAATTGTCCACTCTACCTTGATGAGTTGCGTACTAAGAGGTATAAAAATACCGCGCATCGTGGCTAGTACTTCGTGTACTCTTTTGATGATAGAATTATTTGCTTTTCCTCATAAAATAAATTCTCGGTATATGATAACGGATGTGGTATTCACATTTGTAATACATCGCAGGACTTAGAGGTGCAAGGAAGCTCGCTTATGGACAACAATACCGCACATGGGTAATGGAGCACATGCATCGTTGAAGCTATAGGCACGTTTGATTTAGTTTTACCTTCGGGTTTAGTCTTGTCTTTGAACGATTGTCATTACGCGCCTTCTATTGTTAGGGGTGTCGTTTTCATTTCCTTGTTGAAAGATATTGGTTTTATTCATACATTTACCGATTATGGAATTTTGGTTTCTTTAAATGATGTTTTTACTTTAATGTTATTCCAAAGAATGGTGTGTTTGAAATTGATTTGCATGATAATGTGATTGATAAAAATAATTATGTTTTAGCATCAATAATAAAAGAATCAAAAGTGATTTGGATTCTTCATATCTTTGGCATTGTAGACTTGCTCACATAGGCAAGAAACGCATGCAAAAGTCGCAACACGATGGGCTTTTGCAAGACATCAATGATGAATCATTTGATAAATGCGAATCTTGCATATCCGGGAAGATGACCAAGAAACCTTTACAAATAGTTTAGAAAGGGCTTCGATCTTCTTGGTGTGATACATACCGACGTATGTGGACCACTAAGACATGTGTCAAGGAAAGGTGCTAGCTACTTAACCTTTATCGATGATTTCGATCGTTATGGTTATGTTTATTTACTTAAACATAAACATGAAGTCTTTGAAACATTTAAGGTTTTCAAGAGTGAAGTAGAACTGCAACTAGGAAAGAAGATTAAAGCTCTTCGATCCGATAGAGGTGGTGAATATTTAAGCCAAGAGTTTAAAGATTATCTTGCTGAGTGTGGAATTGTTCAGCAACTCACTTCTCCATATACTCCACAACAAAATGGTGTATCTGAGAGAAGAAATCGTACATTGTTAGACATGGTGCGATCAATGTTTAATCTTACAACTCTTCCCTTATCCTTTTGGGATTATGCTTTAGAAAATGCTATTGGCATTTTGAATATGGTTCCAACTAAGAAGGTTGATAAGACTCCTTATGAAGTGTGGTATGGGAAAGCTCCCAACTTGTCTTACTTAAAGGTTTGGGGTTGTGAGGCATTTTTTAAAGGTGACTCAGCTGATAAGCTACAACAAAGATCTGTTAAGTGTATCTTCGTAGGAAACCCAAAGGAAACTATGGGTTACTACTTTTACTTTCCACCTGAAAACAAAGTAATTGTTGCTAGGTATGGAGACTTCCTTGAAAGGGATCTCATATCTCATGAATTCAGTGGGAGAGTTTATGATCCGGAAGATGATCAAGAAGATACAACACCTTTCGAAACACTAGCCAACCTCAAGTAGAACCCGAAAGTCCGAGTGTTCCACCGAAGTTGAAGTGGTTCCCATTCGAGATCCATAAGGACTACGCGTGCACCGAGCGCCTATGTCTTAACGTAGAAGCCGAGGAAAATATGTTGGGGATCTTGGTGAACCCGCTAACTATAAAGGCTGCTATGATGAGTCCCGAAAAGGATAAATGGCAAGTCGCAATGAATGGGGAAATGCAATCCATGAGAGATAACGAAGTCTCGGATAGAGGTTGACTTACCTCCAAATGCTAAGGTAGTTGGAAGTAAGTGGCTCTATAAGATAAAGACCGACATGGATGGCAATGTACACACCTATAAAGCTCGCCTTGTAGCTCAAGGGTTTACTCAAACTTTTGGGATAGACTACGAGGAGACATTTTCTCCGTAGCGTACATTAGAGCTATTAGATTCTTATAGCCATAGCTGCGTACTATGACTATGAGATATGGCAAATGGATGTCAAACCGCTTCTTAAATGGTCGCCTAGATGAGGACATCTATATGGCGCAGCCTGAAGGGTTTGTGAATCCAAAATTTCCAAAGCGTGTATGCAAACTTCAAAGATCCATTTATGGGTTGAAGCAAGCATCAAGGCAATGGAACAAGAAGTTTGATGAAGAAATCAAGAAATTTGGTTTCACTCAAAATCTTGATGAGCCATGTGTATATCACAAAGCTAGTGGGAGTAATGTTATTTTCCTTATCTTATATGTCGATGACATATTGATCATGGGAAAAGACATTCCAAGTTTGCAAGATGTAAAGTCTTATCTTGGAAAGTGCTTTTCTATGAAGGATTTAGGGAAGCAAGATTTATTTCGGGAATCAAGATCTACCGAGATAGATCAAGGCGGTTGATTGGACTAAGTCAAAGTACTTACATCGATAAAATATTGAAGAGATTCAATATGCATAATTCCAAGAAGGGATATTTGCCGATGCAAGTTGAACATGGCTTAAGTAGTGAACTATGCGCCAACACCGAAGAGGTGGCACACATGAGAAAAGTTCCTTATGCTTGGGTGTAGGATCTATCATGTATGTTGTGAGATGTACAAGGCCCGATGTGGCGTTTGCACAAAATATCACCAATCGATATCAATGTAATCCGTGTGAAACATCGGCATGTTGTTAAGAACATTCTTAAGTATCTAAGGGCTACTAAAGAAATGTTTCTAGTGTATGGTGGGAATCCGATGCGTAACTTGATGTTACATGTTTTTGCGATGCGCCTTTCCAAACCGATAAAGATGATAAGAAGTCTCAAACGGATATGTCTTTGTCATTAATGGAGGAGCAATTGATGGAAGAGCAAGAAGCGCATAACGATCGCGATGTCTATTACGTGTCGAGTACATAGTCGCTTCGAAGTCGCGATGGAAGTTGTTTGATTAGGAAATTCATTTCGGACTCGGAGTAATGCCCTCAATCGAATTACCTTTAAATGTGTATTGTGACAACTCGCGCAATAACATTTGCCAATGAGCCCGAGTCATGAAGGCGCTAGACATTTTCCTCGACGATATCACTATGTTCGAGAACAAGTCGAAATAGGTGAAATCAATCTACTCAAAGTTCATACAGATGATAATCTAGTCGATCCCTTTACGAAGCCTTTGCCAAAGGAAAACTTATCGACCATGTCGATGGGATAGGACTTCGCTTAGCTAGTAGTTTCATGCGATCCGTGATTAGTATTTGGATAAAGGATGTTATGAACAAATATTATTTTAATGAAATAAAATAGTTGTTTATGTTTATTTTCATTTTCTTAATATTATATCCTATATTTGCATGTTTAATCCGTGAATGACTTATGTTATTCTAAATAGTCCGTTGTCGATCAATGATGTGGGAATGTCATTGAATTAAGACAAACTGAGTTTTGTAGAATATACTTAAAGTATATTGATGCGTAGGACATACCAGATTCACATGATATTCAATGAATTGAATATAGGATGATCCCAACTTTACATGATTATACTTATGGATCTTTGTCATTAAGTAAATCATGAAATGTTTATCCTCGACTTGAGATACCGGATAATCTGTTATGAATGTAGTGCACTTGTGTGAGATAGTCTAACGCTATCCGTGAATCTAGTAGTTATAAGGGCTATTTTCGTAAGTGTTACAAAGTTCATGAGTTATGTTTGTAGTCAAGAGAATTTGTTCATTTGAATTTGTTTCAAAGCATAATACTATTTTGGGCCCTCGTAGGGTTGACAAGATGTTTGTATATACCCAAGATCAACTGAATACGCTCGATGATTTGGTAATCTTGTTCAATCGATATAACGAGAAACAAAATATTAACTTATGAAATGACTCGATCCATATTCATAGTTAATGTAGTATTAGTAGCAAAAGGATAAGTAAAAATGATGAATCATTAAATGGTTTTCCAGGATACCATACTCGATTCGATCTGGGGGCATTGGCGTGTTAGGCTAGACTAAACCAATGTCATTACTATATTAAGTAATATCCAAGTGGGAGCTGAAAGGTTTTATGGATATTTTAATATACGTATGACCGGATTCGAACTCGAGACTTCGGGATTGCACACATTACGTATGAGAATTGATGTTAAATAATTAATATATATAAATGTTATTATTATTAATTATTTGTCACGAAATAAATACTTAACGATAGTTAATATTTAACGAAGTTAGGTTAACGGTCGTTAAATGTAAACTAAAGGGACTAGAGATGAAATTAGAAGTCGGGAAGGATCTAGAATCCCTCTTGGGATTGTTTGGCCGATCGGTTGGGTTTCCAAACCCAAACCCACACAAACTTGTTCTCCAAGATTAGTTACCTATATATACAAACCCCTTGTATTCATTATAATCTAATCTTCGTGACTTGCAAACCTAATTTCTCTTCTCCTTTTCCTCTTTCTTGTCTTGGCCGGTCGTGTACCTCCCTCCCATAGGGATTCGATTTGTCCAACTCAAGAATAAGTGTTTGGTTTGTTTGTGATCAAGAACCTAGTCTTTCACCTCAATTCGATATTAGTACGTGTGTACAAGAACGAAGGACGAATACACTTGTGTTTGTGGATTTCTTGGTGGTCGACTTTATTGGGTCGAATTATATTAAACCCTAAGCTAGGGTTTTGGGTTATTGTTCCTCATTCACATTAACGTGTGTTTCTTGATTTGCTAAAAGGTACGCATATTCTTATTCGGTTAATTACTTACATATATTATTCCTAATTACTTCCGCTGCATGCTTTGATGATGTTTACTTACTTTTGTAATTGTTATGATTAGTAAAACCCAACACCAATTGCGAAGGTTCTTATCTTTGCCGATAGAATGTATAATGGGAATAGAAGATGTCAACTCGTTGAAGCACTTTTAGTTGTCAAGTTATTTCGGTGTAAGCTTTAATATTTGGAAAAAAATGCATTTGGAACGCAATATTCGATTTTGTTTTGTAACTTCATAGTGTCTTGAAACTTTATTAAATGGTTGCGAACTTATTTTAGGTGTCAAGTTATTTCGGTGTGAGCGTTAATTTTTGGAGGAAAAAAAGTGCATTTGGACCACAATATTCTATTTTGTGGATACTGCAACTTCATAGTGTTTGATATTGAATGGTTGCGAATTGAACTAAAACAATCACTCACAACGAGATTAAATTGTTGAAATTTGAAACCACACAATCAATTTGCAGCAAGGCTTGCGCGATCAAGAACATGGTGTCAACCTGTTCTTGAAGTGGCATTCGTTCAAACCCTATTAAGATAATACTATTATGGGCTTTGCAGGTGGATGCACAGATGGGAAACTGAAAACGAATATTCATTTTAGTATTGAATTCTAAATAAAAGTGCCAAGGCAGTTTGTGAATTTAGATGAAGATATCAAAGTGTGTGTCACATAGTTCAACAGGAAAAGAAGCAAAAGACCAACAATTTGGTTTACTAAAACCACTCATTGTCCCACATCGGTTGACTGAATCAAACAACCAAAGTGATGGTCCCTATAAGAAGAGATGCCCAACTATAAACCAAGCATACCTTTCTCGGCCTTTTGGCTAAGATCAAGTGTAATATCTGTTCTTATCAGTTTAATATCTGATATGTTGGCAATTAGCTCACTTGATATTAATCTGATTTTTGAAGGGCGGAAGACCTAATGCAATAGCTTGCTATTCGGGTCTCCATGATCGCCTAGGTGTTGCACTACTGCCCTGGCCTGGTCACCAATTCGTAGTTAAAATTTGTGAGTATTTAACATTTTAACTGGCATTGATTGACACTTGACTTTGGTATGCTCCGATAGTATTTTAAACTTTTTCAAGTTGCATGACTTTTGTAAGTTGATTGAAAAACACTGATCGTAGCATTGTGATGGTATAATACTAAAGATCTAGAAAGCTTTCCAACTAGTATTAAACACTTAATTTTACGCATCACCACAACTAAAGAGTTAATAAAACAAATAATCTTATTACCATGTGCAAATATTTCATGTAGTCATTGTTCATATTAATGCTTAACCATGTTAGATTTGAGACAAAACTCTTAAGCTTTGGCATACTTTACTTATTTAAAAAGATGTTCATAACGGTGATTCAAAAGTGTTTATTTCATTATCAGTTTGGTTTGCGGATAGAACAACTATATAAGACTGCCTAGAAACGAAATTCTTCAACAGTGGCTTGATGTGTTTGCAAGAAGGAGATATGATTACCCACCTCTGGATCTCTAAGACTTTAATCCAAACATTTCTCCACTAATAATCTATAGACCATTTATTGATATTCACATGGCATCTGGAAAACGAGCCAAGTAACCTCATGGCTCTGGTCAAACCGACTCTAAGAGATGTAAAGATAAATGAGAGAAACTATGCAACAGTTTGAATTATCAACTGATTACTTAAGAAGAAAATGAATGCTACACTATGCTATTTATAGAAAACAAAACTTCTAGAAGAAATCTAACTAACTAATAATTATCAAACTATCTAATCTGCAGCTTGCCTATTTGTATCTTCTTTAAGATGTTAAGAATTTACCTCTGGTACTAGGCTAAAAAGTTCAGCTTATGGATTGAGCTGTCCTAAGTTCAATATCATAGAGAACCGAAATAAGGTTCACCGTTCATGCATGTGATGAAGAAAATGCTTGAGAAAAGATATGGTTCCCATGACTAAGAAAATGTCTGGGAAAGGATGGCAGAGCAAGTATGAGTCCGTAATAAGGGTAAAAAATGATTGACAAAAAAATTTGGACCATTTCTCGATTTGTGCGTGTCATCCTTGAGCAGGGGCCATGCTAATCTTCTCTGTATCGTTCCAATTTTATCAGATGTCCCCGAAGGGACAAACGTTATGCGAGTTTCAGACCTATATAAACAAGTGATAAGTCCTTCATCTGGTCGATGTGGGATAAACTACTTTTTGAGTCTTGATTGAATATTCATTTTATCTATACCATAAGATGATTGTTGAGTTTCCATTTGCCAAGTCTTTCTAATGTGTATATCACATACGTATGTAAACTAACACTTTTGATTTGATTTGACACTTTTGATAAAATGAATACTCAATATATAGCAACTTGAGCGAAAAGTTAAAGGTGGGTATTAACGGAGCTGTGGAACTCCGGAAGTATTGAATTGATGAACATTGTAGGCTTTTAGCAAGAGTCTAACATCACCTTTAACTAGGGGTGTCAAAAATCCCGACCCGACCCGGACCAGAACCCGACTAAAGATAATCGGGTATGTTGCTCGGGTCCAAAGTCTAACTCGGGTCAATCGGGTCAACCCGTTTAACCCGAGTACGAACTAGGGTCGGGTATCGGGTTCAAATACTTTGCTTATTCGGGTTCTGGTCAACCCGACTAACCCGAAGTTAGATATATATATATATATATATATATATTTTTTTTAAATCTTTATTTAATTTTAATTGTTGAATGTATTCTTTAAAAGTCTAATTAATGTTGTTTTAAAATATGTTTAAAGGCATTTATATGAACGTTGAATATGCATGAATATGAATTAAAACCTTATATTTGCATGAGTGTGTTTCTTTCCATTTTATAGGAACAAGAAAAATAATTGTATCAAAAAAATGTAACAAACAAATGCAACCAAAAAAATGTGTCATTTATACATGTGTTATTTTAGAAATTAAATTTTATGATTTTGTAAAGGGCACAGACCCAAACCCGACCTAACCCGAGTTCAAATAGGGTCAGGTTCGGGTATATTATTTTTAGGCTCGACCCGAACCCGACCAACCCCTACCTTTAACTATACAGGCCTTCAATACAACGTTCTTTATTATGTTCATTAGATATATAAAAGATGCTCAGATCGTTGATTCAAAACGTACTGGTAATTTCATTATCAATTAGCTGTGTTTCAGAGGTATATAAATCAGTGATAAGTTCATCTTCTGGTCCATGTGGGATAAGCTACTTTTTGAATGTATCTTATACTTGAATTCATTCACAGTTTCTATTCTTTTTTCTTACTTACTTTCTGTATAGCCTGATGGCTTTTATTTCATTATGGCTTGACAATCATATCAACAAATCAAAGTGTCAATCTTAATTGAATATTCATTTTATCTATACCATAAGATGATTGTTGAGTTTTCATTTACTATCATATACATATACAAACTAACACATTTGATTTGATTTGACACTTTTGATAAAATGAATACTCAATTAAGATTGACACCATGGGTTGGATATGACATGACAAAATGTGTTACAAGATTGATTTGAGATTGTTTAATCTACGAACACAGTTTCTATCTTTTTTCTTTTCCTATAACGTGTCAAAGCGTTTGGAGGTGACTGTGTGAAATTTTCAGAACTCACACTAGAATTGTCGACTAGGTTATGGCTGAAAAAATATATGTAGATATCGGCTTCTTTTTTCTTTTCTTTTTTTTTTTTTTGAACATCAGAGTAAAAAGTAATGTTCATACTCTTGAGATTTGTGAGTTGTGACGTTTTGGTCAAATCGTTGTTCTTTGGGATTCGGCGTATTATACAGTTTTAAGCCAATTATAGAACTAAACTGATGGAGTAAAATTGTTTATTTCCCGTTACCACGGTTATATAATTCTATACTTTGACTTTTGGACTACAAATCTTATAAAAAAAATAACTAAATTACAAAAGATTATTGTCGGGCTAAGAAGGGATCAACCTTGATCGAGTGAACGGGCCACACCGCTAGAAGGTTGCGTCAGGCCTTCCTAGTCTCCATGTGGATACAGGGTGCGACCACATCATATGGCGACACAAAACATGTAGGATCCAGCAGACACCGAGCCAAAGTTGCCCCTAGCTCTTAACCTTCCAAATAATCTCAATGCCCCCACATGAGTCACAAGCCCACGTTACTGGACTCGGCAACAAGATGTGCCCAAATGGCTTGTAAAAGGATCATTTTGGTTTTATGTTTTGTCAATGTGGGAAAATGGCTTTTGATATATAGTAGTTATAACTCCTCATGCACATGGCTTTCTAAATCTCTTCTCTAAATACATTTTGACATTTCAATATGATTTTTCACCACGAGATATGTATGGTTGTATGTTTTTTGGACCGGGGCGATAGCTTAATCGCTGGTTACATAAAGATTGGTTAAATGTGAGTGATAAAACGGTAACTCTTAACGTTGATTTGTTTGAGTTCGTTTAATCACATGAACACATTTTTATTCTCTTTTGCTTTATAACGTGTCTAATTATTTATAGGTCAATGTAGATTTGTCAAAATACGAATTTCGACTTGATCCCGGACTTAAGGCAGGTGAATCAAGTTCCTGTAAATTATATTTCTAGTTCCTCGGATTATATATAAACATGGATTTTTTGTTTGGTTTTGAATTATATTTGATGTTTAAGGTAAAAACCTAACAATAGTCGATCTTTATAGAGATGTTAGAATTTTTCCACCGGCCCTAGGCTGAAAAGTTCAGCTTATGGGATTGAGCTGTCCTAACAAGTATTGTCCAAAGAAATTCGTGATGAATAAAATGCTTGTGAACCAAAAGCGTTTTGCCCAACGGCATGTGAGTGACACATTAGCAACCAGGTACCGACCAAATACATTTTATTGCTTTTTGATCGTCTAGTCCCACATCGTGTGGTGTCAAGAGGATTTTAATGTATTTAATCAAAATAAGGCAACCTACAAACATGTAGCAAAAGTCAAACATCATCTTTAACTATACGAGCTTTAAGAACAAACGTGCTGGACTTGGTGCGCAAGCCTTTGACCCAAGTGGGGGCATGAAGTGGGTTCGGGGGGATCCTTTGAAACAGGACGACCTTGTAAAGTTTGTTTGTCTTCGACGAAAGTAGAAGTGGCAAAACGGGCAGGCACGGGCAACTGGCTAAACGGGCACAAGCCCAACGGGCACGTGCTTAAACGGGCTCATGTTATACGAATCACTTTTGAAAAGACATAAAACGACAAAAAAAATTTTCTAAAACGTAACACCTCATTTATATTTCAGTAACTAAAAATATTGTATCTATAAGTTTTTCATTTAAAATAATTTAATGTTCGAGAAAAACATGTGTCTATTATGCTCATTTAACTTCTAAATGGGCATGCCCATTTCAAAAAAATAGGGGGCTATGTGCCCAAATCTTTTAAAAAATTGATCATTTACCTCATTTTTTTGATTTTGGGCACAAATGGCCACTTCTACTTTCGTCGAAGACAAACAAACTTTACAAGGTCGTCCTGTTTCAAAGGATCCCCCCGAACCCACTTCAAAAAAATGGGCTAAATGATCAATTTTTGTGCCCAAAATAAAAAAAGTGGGCTAAATGATCAATTTTTTAAAAGATTTGGGCACATAGCCCCCTATTTTTTTGAAATGGGCATGCCCATTTAGAAGTTAAATGAGCATAATAGACACATGTTTTTCTCGAACATTAAATTGTTTTAAATGAAAAACTTATAGATACAATATTTTTAGTTACTCAAATATAAATGAGGTGTTACGTGTTAGGAATTTTTTTTTTTGTCGTTTTATGTCTTTTCAAAAGTGATTCGTATAACATGAGCCCGTTTAAGCACGTGCCCGTTGGGCTTGTGCCCATTTAGCCCGTTGCCCGTGCCTGCCCGGCCCGCCCGTTTTGCCACCTCTAGCCGAAAGAAAGAATAGAAGGTTGAACATGAATTCGACCCAGTCGAGTGGTTGTTTTGTGATAGGTTGAATGGTAACGCAAGTCTGTGACCCTAGTGGGGGCATTAAAGTGGGTTCGAACGGGTTCAACGGAGTCCGTATAGGATTTGATTTATTGAACATTGTAGCAAGAGTCAAACATCATCTTTAACTATACGAGCTTCAAGAACAACAATATTCTTTTCTATGTTTGTTACATATATAGAAGACTAGCTTATTGACCCGTGGAATCACGGGGTTTTAAAAAAATGTTTGATCAAGAAATTAAGTGTTAGAATGGAGTAGAAAATAACAACGAATGTAAAAACTTTAAAATGTTTTGTGAATACAACAATAATTTGTAACAAAACGATCAAATAAACTACAATGGTTGTAAATATCTATATAATGAATGTCCTGTGAATTATATCTCTCAATAGGTGTGACTTGAAACTTCGAAGCAATCCAAAGATGAATATGAACCTACACATCACATACAATTACTAAAGATTATTAGTAGTGCATTGTATTAACGTTTAAATAAATAATATTGTTACTTACAAAAACATTTACTTAGCATAATCATTTGAAGCAATATTTGTTGAAGCACCTGCACGTGCCTGCATAAATACATAGTAACCAAATGAGACAAATTATATTGATACATGGTAGTAAACGATATATTAAATAGCAATGTTTTAAAAAAATACCTCGTGAACATTGATCAAAAGTTAAAAGCCTAAAAACAATGTTTAGAATGTATGTACCTTATTGTGGAGTCTCTTTTTCAATCAAACTCTGAAAATCAAAATCATGTAACAAAAAAAAGTAAATTTTGTAGCTTAAGAAAAAAAAACATATTACTTCAAGATGTATTACGATGACTATGCATAACGGTTTAAAGCAAATGATGAAGATGGACTTGATTGCAATTAAAAGAAAACATGGAATGGTGATATGCTTTTCAAGAACTTTGGACGATCAATGGAAAAAGTAATTGCTTTATCATTTGGGTGCCTTTGGTCAATTTTCCCTATTTATTACACTCTTTGTATTAAAAAAAATACCTATAACATCTGGCTATATGAAAAAGATAAATCAGCTTTTTTTTAAATATGTACAATTGCATGATAATTATAATTGTGCAAAACAAAATGAAAGAATGTACCAAACTGTCCATCCTCCTCATTTTTTAGTCCAACAATTGAGTTAAAAGGCCGAAAGTGAAAACCATGGACAGATCCTGTAAAATCAGGACATGGTTCCACCAACGTGTTCGCTAAAAAGCTTAGTCCTAGTCCTTTTTTCACAATCATGTATTTTGGTTGTATTTCTCCAAGGCTGTACCCTTGAAGTATAACAGCTTTACCCACTTCCAGCTGGTTTTTAAATTTGTTCACTAATGCCATCATCACCTGACCTTGAATCTTAATATCCTGTTCCAAAAACATATATCCATTAGTATAAGTTGCAAAATGTTTTACATACAGATTAAACAAACAAAACTTATTTACTTGCGTGCTCATCCATTAGTATCAGTTCAAGATTGTTCACGTGGTTCTTTCTAAAACAGGCTGCAACCATGTACGAACAATTTGTAGTCGCAGCTTCACATTGTCGTTAACTGCAGACAAATCGTTGATGAAACTTGCAACGTAGGTAGCCATAAGATATTAGATATTAAGAATTACTTGTAGGAAGAAAGATGTGTGCATTAGAATGAAACTTTACTTCCATTATATAGTACAAGATTTGCTAAAACTAACACTCCATATTTTAGGCTCAATTATTGATGATTGATTTTTTTGTTTACTTTTTTAAAAAAAAATAATTTCCACCAAATCAATTACAGGATTCAAAACTCCTAAATGACCAATACTAATTCTTTTTTAAAAGGTCAAATTATCATAAACCACCAAGTATCATACTAAACAATTCCCACAAAATATTTGTTTAAGGATTTTAATCATGAATTCGTAAATAATAGGAAGGCATAAAAACGTAATTAAATATCTGATTATTGAGAGACATCTATAAAGTTGTTCATATTGATTCATAAATAATAACATAACATAAAGTTATAACAAAAGAAATTAACTAATTGATATACAATTGGAGATAATCAAAATTCAAACCTTTTTTTATACACACAAACCATGTGATTTAACGCGTCATGTATCCTTTCCATATTACAATCTTGCTGACTCTTTGACACAAATCGACATGGTTCAATCGATGCCATAATTAGATCACCGTAAACACACATGAATTGAAGATGATTTGAAATATTGGAGAAGAGGATTTGATTTCAAACCATGAATTGGGGATAATTGATTTGATTTTATTGTGTCAATAATTAAGATGATGTTACAAAGAGTACGCATTCAATGAGTTACCTAAATAATTTAATTGAATTTCGGATTAAAAAAATAGCTTAAAGGAGTGTGCAATGGTGTGTTGTACGCATTAAATCTTCGACCAATCAAAATCGAGACACATCAGCGCATTGATTGCAAAATGTGCTTCATGATGTTGTAACATGTGGGTGTTTATTATATAGTATAGATAGAGATGTTAAAGTGATGTATTTTAAAAATGATTTTACCGCCAGCAGGCCTAAAACTTATGCTAATATATGGCAATGAGCTGTCATATGTTCAAAATTACAAAGAACTGAATGTAGCAAATATGGTAAGAAAGAAATGGTTAAAAAGTACCTCCCGAAGAAATGGTTCCGGTGATGAAGAAGAAAATTGGTACAACAGTTACGATCGGAAATAAGGGCTTCGATGAACAAAAAAATGGCTCAAAATTTCTTCTTGGACTATTTCCAGATTTACGCATGTGATTCCAAGGCAGGTAGCTATATAAATATGTGATAAAGTTCTTCGTCTGGTCGATGTGGGATAAACTACTTTTGAATGTATCTCATACTTTAACTCATTTACGGTTTCTATTCTTTTCTCTCGCTTACTTTTCGTAAAGCCTGATGGTTTTTATTTCTCATCGTTTTTACTTTGTGTATCTCGAGTTGTGACATTTTGGTCAACTTGTTGTTCTTTAGGATTCAGCGTATTATAGATAGTTTTAAGGCAATTATAGACCAAAAGTGTTGGGAGTAAAATTGTTTATTTCCCGTGATTATATAGGAAAATGATTGGATACTTTGACTTTTGGTCTACAACTCCTATAAATAGGATAAGAAAATTATAAAAAGTTTTTGTTGGGCTAACCTTGATCGAGTGAATGGGACCCACTGCTACAAGGTTGTGTCCGGCCTTCCTAGTCTCCATGCCATGGGGAAACAAGGTGCTCCACATCATGACGGTGACACAAAATACCTCAAATTCCAAAGAACACCAAGCCAAAGTTGCCCGTAGCTCTTAAACATCCAAATAACTTTACTGCCCCCACATGGGTCACAAGCCCACATAACTAGACTCGGCATCACGATGTGTCCAAATGGGCTGTATGAAAGATCACTTTGGTTTTATGTAAGAGATGATTTCTCTGACACTCCAATATGATTTTTTTTACCATGAGATCTGTAAACTTAAGCACTGGTTACATTGAGATTGGTTGGATGTGACGTGATATAATATGTAGTTTTTACGTTGATTAGTTTGAGAATGTTGTTGCAAGACTTGTTTTGGCTGCTTTAGTTTATAATGTTTGGCAAGAGAGGAACTTTCGTCTCTTTAAGCAAAAGAAACGATAAAATGAGCAAATGGTTGACTTGATTATGGCTATTGTCCGTTTAAAGCTTCTATTATTCCGTTTTAAGAAGAAAAGTTGTGTGGATAAGCAGTGGCGGAGCTTAAACGTCTTGATTGGGGGGGCCAAAACATTTCGAAAACTGATTGTAACATTCTTATATAAGTGACTATTTGTATAGTCATATAGAAAACAAAAGGTAAAACTATTAAACTACCACAACTTATTACATAAAGTACCAACAATTTTCTTAAACTCTTTGAAAACTGCATTCATATCTACTCATTATAGTATTATACTATAAACGAAACTAATTTGTACTAGAGGAACGAATAGCAAACTAAATACGAAAAAAATTTGTGAACAAATTACATAAGTTTCTTTTTTATGTGTTTGACTATTCCTCATTAGCCTACTCTTGATAGTTGTTACCAAATATTTAGGAGGCCAAAATGTAATAAAATATACTATCAGATTTTAATGTCCATACAAATTACTAGTTGTGAGCTAAAACATAGGGGCGGCACCCTTCTAGCCCTCTATATCCTCCGCCAATGTGGATAAGGTTATGGCTGAATGGGACTTACCTCGTTCTCTTATTCATCATGTAGAACATTAGATTTTTATTTAGACTAGGCGTTAGTTTGTTTTGTCGTGATTTCTTTTTTGTAACGCTTAGTTTTATTTCTTTCATTAGAGTGGCATGTCACTCTTTTGATTTGGTTTGAAGCACAAAAGGTGTGTATGTTTGTATAGTCGATTTGGTGCTTTGCCATTTCGCGAGAACTTATTCTCTTTAATATACTACCATTTACCAGGGTAAAAACCCTTTATCCAAAAGAACACATTTTTTAGTCTCTTTTGCTATATAATGTATCTAGTAATAATTTTTTATAGGTAAATGTGGAATCTTTTATATAATAAAAAAAACCCCTAGTGGGAATTTTTCATTTCAAAAAAATCAATTCATACTTTATTTGGTAATAATTTTTTTAATTTGATTATTTTCTTAAATTTTGAAACATAATTAAACCTAATTATTTCTTAATTTGGTCAAAATTTTATAAAATTTCGTTTTGATACTCACACGTATAGAAAAACCGAAAATACACATAGGCTTCGGGGCAACTTTTTCATAATTCTACGGTTAAAGTGTAAATTTTAAATAATAAGTTGTATGACATCAACCAATGGTTTACTTCCCAAAACCATATGTCAACAATCGGAGAACCGAACACTCTATTTAAAAACAAAGATCCCAAATCCATCCATGTTTTCCTCCATTACATCAGCGAGACATAATCTTTTAATATCAGGGTTAGTTCAATTTTCAATCTCCGTTTAGTTTCACTAACACATAATTATAAACCATATTTATTTTTATTTTTTTTATCAATTTTTGAACTTGATTTAGGGGTTATTGTTTTAGGTTCTCCTTGATTTTAAAGGCATGGTTAGTTTGTTTTCCGCTTTTGTTGTTGTGATTTTGTTGGATTGTTTGTTTAATGTTGATCTTGAGTAAACAATAAGATAATATGTTGCGGGGAAAAAAGATGCTAAGTTGCTTATTACTTGCGTACTTATACAAATAATGGACAGCTAGCAACAAATTAGAAAGGTATTTGGCTCACTTATATGTCCAAGTTTTCCATTGATTATGTTTGCTGATTTATGCATGTGTGATACTGTTTTTCCAAACCGTAAACTTACCAATATTTATTGCTATTTATAATACAATACCCGTTGAAACAAGCAAAAAGAACACTTCGTTTGAGTATGTGTGGCAATGGGTTCAAACCCCTTAGATTTTTCGACCAAAAGACCACAAACCATGGTTTACCCAAATTAAAAAATACTAAGAAAAAACTCTACATTATGCAGGGTACTTATATTGAAAGTAGTGGTACTTCAAAATCTATTTTACTTTTGCTAAATGTTTAGGCATGGTTTGCTATTGTTCCCTTTCACTGCTTAAGCAATTTACAATGGCTTTGGGAATATTAGTTATATTGCAGACGGAGGAAAATATTGTTTTGATGCCAAATGGCACTTTCTTTATTCAATTTAGGAATGACGTTTTTAAACTTTTTGGGTCTCATATATATTTATTTGTTGAGTTACTAATACATCTTTAAGAAATTTCAGCTCTTTTACTTATGTTGGTCATAGTTGTAAATTGCACATCACTATTTTTGACTCAGATGATACATTGAAGGTTTGCAGCATTATTTAGATTAATAACGTAAAATAAGTTGTGTTGCAGCATGTAATTACGTAAGTGTGCTCTATAGTTATGGGTAGCTTACTACAATGCATATAAAATAGGTAAGGTCTCTACTAATACCTTATAGTTGTGTGTCTGGTTACATATTAATGTTGCTTTGAACACGTCTTGCAACAATACAAGACCTTTTAATACTTTTTTGTACTCGATGTTGTTTAGAACTCAAAGAAACTTGGAGCATATATAAGATGAGATCAAGACCACAAACTAAAGTGCAACTTTATTTCTTAGTTTCACTTGAATAAGTTTTACTAACTTGTGGAAACACATTATGAAATTAACCAAAACATACCAAGCAAAAAAAATTCATTTAGAGTTCAACTTATTACAGGTTCATAAGTTTTATAACATTGTAAACATATAACATTTTACTGAATAATACAAACTCTAAAAAAGTTAATATATAATACAAAATTAACTGGATTTGACTTATATCATTACAATATGAATAAAAATAACTATTGTTTGATTTAAAATAATTATCTCAATTAAAAATTTTGCAGCCATCAGTAATTGTTTGTGCTTTAGTCGATATCAATGAATAAGTAAATTTTTTTTTGTCAAAACCCCGTACGTGCACGGGTATTATAACTATAGAAGATAAAGGCAAAACAGTTTTGCGATGACATTTTGATCCATTTACAGATAAACGGGTCAAGTTAGGCGATGTTTGATGTCTAATGAGTTTGTGTTAAGTTAAATAGTTAACTAACAATCGAACAAGTTCAAAGAGTCACCTACTACAAATTGAACTCTATGGCAGTTTGATGATGTTTGGGTGGGCCTATTTTTCTATGTTAGTACGGAAATAAGATAATAAGCATAAGCACTCAGATTGGGGCTTTCTGATATGTCTTAAGTGAAAATTAGGAAACACGGTTTAATTATTTTTCAAAATCAAAAAATAAAAAATAAAAATAAAAATAAAAATAAAAAAGTTATTACTTATTAAGGAATTGTTTTATATTTTTAAATGCAAAAGTCCCACTAGGGGTTTCGTTTTATTATATAAAAAAGATTAGTATGTAGAAAATACTAGAGGTGACAATAGTTTGGCTCATTTATGTATAAATATGTTTATTTGAGTTATGGCGTGTCACCCGACCTGACTGACTCGCCTATATTGCCACCAAAATAAACTGAATTTGCACGGTCCTGATACATATATAAACCTATCCACAACTGTTTTGCCAAATTCATCATGCTAATTATGCTCCACCTTTGGTGTGTTAAGTGCAACCATTTAGCAAGGAAGTCAAGGTCAAGTATCCTCTAGGTCTCTTGGATCATGATTATAACAGTAGTCCTATTATTTTTGAGAGTCATTTCTTTTGTGATGTAGATGGACAATTGACCCTCGGTTAGAGGTGAGAGTGCCAACAACGTGAACCCCATGTTCTGAACTCCCACCTAACACTGAGAAAGTGATGAGGGACATCAGAGAAAAAGCTCAAAAGAACCTGATAAAACCAAGATCAAGACGAAGCTCACGAGGTAAGAGAAAACACGAAGCTAAAAATGCACATACACGTTCTGGTTAGAAGTTTTGGAGAAAGAAGCAAATAGAAGAGCTTTTGTAAGAAGATGATCTTCTTAATGCATATCATCTTTTCTTAACCTAATAAGGTAAATTCATCTATACTGATCTTATAATATGTATAGTTAATATCGGGTGTCCATAAGTTATAAGAATCAGCTACCTCATAATGATTGGATTTGCCTTTTTAGACTATTTGTCTGGTTACTATGATTTCTGCTTGAGATTATTAGTCACAAGACATCTTTGGTTTTTCAAATATAAAAATGATTTTTGATCATTTTGTGTATTAATTCCTAAAATAACCATAATTTTGTACAACTAAATATCATCTCCCATCCCGTCTATTAGAACATTGTTTGTGGCAATGAATAAAATTTCACAAAATACTAAAATTTGAAAACGCAACCCAGGGACTTTTTTGGCAGCGTGCAAAATTAAAAGATAACTATCCACTACAGGTGTAAGTTAGAGAATCCTTGATTGCAGAACTTGATAGGGTCTTAAGGCCATAAGGAAAACTGATCGTGAGCGATAACTTTGAGATCCTTGCTGAGATCGAGAACATGGTCAAATCTATGCATTGGAATGTCCGTTTGAGTTACAACAAGGAAAAACAAGGGTTGTGTGTCGAAAAGACAGTGTGGTGACCAACTAAGGTAGATACTTTAGCTTACACCTACAAATAGAAACGCACAACCTATGAAGGCTACATCAGGTATTTCAATGAAATAACACTTAACTTTGTAATGAAGGAGTGTTTATGAATAAAGCTTTATATTTTATTTTTGCTTTGCTTTCAGGGATCAATAATGGCTGAAAAGTTCATGCAGCCGCATGTTAACTATTGTTGGAACTTGGAAGTGACAAGTTCATCACTGCACACATTTAATATCTCGAGCTCTAGGTTGAAAGAATCGGGCAATCTTGAACAACTTCCAATGCTGGAACCTCAAGAAAGTGGTAATATTAAATTCCAGAGATCCGGGCGGGAAGAAGTTATAATACTTACTAATCTATATGGAAATCTTGACCCATTAACCTATGAATGGGGAAGAACTTAAGCTAGAGCATAAACGTGTCAAATGGGTCGGCAGCCCTAGAAAGAAGAGAGCATGCCACATTGCCACTCAGGGGCGGACCTTTATGAGGGCAGGGAGGTCCAGCCCCCAAAATTACGACACCTAATGTAAATATTGTAGGTTTAGGGTAATTTAGTTGAGGTTATAAAAATCTCGATTCGCCCCAAAATAAATTGCCCCAAAATAAATGGCCAAGTTCGCCATTGCCACTGGCTGATAAAGTATTTTTGGTTACAGTTGAACTTATTAATTATTCGTGTGTTGGTTTTGTAATTATAAATAGTAAGATGATATCGAACTATAAACAGTAAGATGATATCGAATGTTAATAGTATTGTTATAATTCTGCATTATTTTCTATCTATTATAACAACAACTGGACTCATTCGAATTCTTCCTCACATTTAATCCATTTTTGTTAAGCTTGTGGTTTATTACGTTAGTTAGCTTATAAGACTTTATTAATTCCTTTTTAGTGACATGCTTATGTTTTAATATGATGGGGTTTGCATATTACTGACAGATGTCAATGGCACAAGTAATGGCGAATGGTAATACGTGACCATGAGCATACAAACGTTGCACAATGGCTATAGAATGCGCAGTTCAGAAACAAGTTCAAAGATGGGTTGATGATCAAACTATATTAGTAACATCATGTGAAAGGCCTCACAACCACCCTCGCCCTCCAACAGGTTTCAATGCTCCTTTTAAGATAGAAATTATATTTCAACACCTTGATCGGCATTGGAAAGTAATTGCTCTTTAAATTTTTGTCTACCTTTTGTTATGATCTCTCAGTTTCAAGTCAAAATGGTAGAGTGAAGAAGCCAGTGTGTTGGTTTTGTAATTATAAATAGTAAGATTTACCTTTTGTTATTCTCCTTTGACCTTCCAACTCTAAAGGGGGTATCTTTGAAGTCGAGTCATGTGTAAGGCAAGGTACAATTTCTGAATCCTACTAGGTGAAAACTTTCAGGGTCATCCCAAGTATTGAGATCTGTGTTGATTGCCCCATGATGCTTATGTGCGTTTGATGTGATATGCCTCCGCATGGAAGAAAATGTTCTTTTAGCCCCTTAACCACTAGAGATGGAACATAAACAGAAACAACCCTATCCTAAGGTGTTTGGAATTTCCAACTTAAAATACTATGATTTTTGAATTCTGGATCTGTGATTCGTATTGTACTTAGGAACTTCATAGAATTCTAAAATCAAGTGGTACCCTAAATCCATTCTTTATCAAAAATGGAATCACTAAATGCCAAAAAATCGGGCAATTTATGTGGCGGTATCGAGTCCGGGCCACCATTGAATCACATGAGGTTAACCAAAAGTCATCTCTAAGGCTATATATAAAAAAAGAAGTCGTTTCTAAAGAAATATTTTTTCACCATTGGATGGAAAAAGATGGATTGATAATTCTTATATTACAAATATTATAAGATAAATGGATTTACAACCAAATGCGTTAAACACAATTTTTGCCAAACATACAAAAAAACAAAAAATATAAAATTATAAACAAACATCTTTACGTTGAAAATATATATTAGAAAACATTTTATATCAATGTTCTTTGTTGTCTACAAAAATATATCTAATGTTATAATAGCTGAACTAACAATAAAAGCATCGTAACCCGACCATCAATATTCTAACGTAAGATTAAACTATTATTTTACCTAAACTATCGATGCAAAAACATAACAAACGGTAACTAAACTTGGTTTATAAAGTTTTGTGATTAAACTTTTTTAAAATATATAAAGAGTAGTGATTGTCATGACTAATTCATGTGCATAATTTGATGCCTAACAAGGATCTTGGAACACATGGAAAAATCAATGGTAAATAAGAGGAGTGATAATAAGTGGAATACATGTGTCACTAAATGAATAGATTAGGCATGAAATTAGTCACATGAATTAGTCATTTCAATCATTTTCCATATATAAATATGTTACTACATCACTAAAAAATAAGTATAATTCAAAATAAAGAACTATAATAATAAAAAACAAAAAAATAATAGATAAAATACATTAATAAAAAAATTAGAAAAAAATCATATGCGTACGGGCATTATAATAAACGAAAAATAATAAAAGTTTAAGAATTTAGGGATTAAACAAGATTTAAACTGAATGAAAATAATATTAGTTATGGGTTATAAACGAAAATAATAATAAAAGTGTATGATTTCCGTATGGAGTATAGCTTTCCTAATCTTTCACTTTCAAGAATATGGGTTTTTCCTTTATATATAGTTAGATAATAACAAAAAATTACCATTGCTAGAATGAATGCAATATCATTGTCAACGGGCGGATAAAAGAAACTCGTTAAATACATGGCCTAGTGATCGGCGAATCTTCCTTCATGATCGATCATCCTTTTCCGTCCAAGAGAAAACAGTTTTCCCACAAGGAGTCCAGTTAAAATGGCCGAACCGCCTAACTATGAAAAAACTGTGCAGCATGTTTTCTTTGTTACTCTCAAGCTTGGTACTCCATACAAATTTGAACTACAATTTAGAGCATCTTGAGCAAAGAGTTAACGCTTGGTGGTTGTTAATGTGGAGTTCGTGGAAGTCTTGAATTAATAAACATTGTAGCAAGAGTTTAGCATCATCTTTAACTAAAGAGGCTTTCTGAACAACGTTTTTTCAATGTCCGTTACGTACTTCACTTATATATAAAATAAGATGTTCATAACGTTGATTCCAAAGTGGCTATTTCATTATCAGTTTGGTGTGTGGATAGAACAACTATACAACTTCAACAGTGGCTTGATGTGTTTGCAACAAGGAGATATGATTACCCACCTCCGGATCTTTAAGACTTTATATGGTTAATGAGATTCACATGGCACATGGAAAACGGGACAAGTAACCTCGCACCTATAGTGAATCCGACTCTAAGGCTGGTAGCAGTGGTGACCTAGGTCGACCCTGCCACATCAGTTTTTTCTCTCCGACGACCTAGTTGCCACAGTGGTGACCTGGCAAGTATCATGAATCAACTAAAGCTTCCGCTACTCTGATAAGAAGAAATCATGATCCAGAATGTGAGCATGTCTGTCCAAATGTCACAACATCACATAATACCAATACCACAATGTAAGAGTTAGAGATTTATGTTAGTTGATGATCTCAATGCTGGCTCAAAACTCATCATCACGTGGATCAGTTAAAGACCTCCACTTAGATTATCCAAACATGCAATAATGAAGAATCAATGACTACGAGCTACTGGGCAAAGAACAGGAACAAGAATCCTGGAACAATCTTAATGTAATATCTGTTTGTATTCAATGTAATTTGAGGTGACCTCCCTTAGGGGGAGATTGTTAGGATTTAGTAAATCCAAGTATTAAAGTGTCGGTCACCTCAAGTATATGTAATCGTTAGAAAGCTCGTAGTCGTAGTTATTTATTAGTTAAGTTATATTTAGTTAAGTAACACCGTGGAGGACTGACGGTCTTTACCCACCTGTATGCCGATCCACAACCCGTAGGTGGCGATTTGTGTAAGACTATAAATACTCTACCTCCCAAGGTAGAGTTGGAGCTCATAATAATACTTTCATTTTCTCACTAAATTCCCAAACCTCTAACTCTTTCTCTCTCTAAAACCTTAAATTATACGCCCCACTTGATCATGTTATGATGTGTTTGTGAAATCCAATATGTTACACATACTGACTGATTAAGGTTTTGCTCTTAGTGGGAATAGATCTAGGAACTAGATGCATTGGTGTATTGGGGGGATATATAGTGGCAGGAACCATTCTCCTACATTGGGGATTCTGTGCAACAAATTCATCAGCTTTTTTCATGTCCATATCCTTTTTCCAGAACACTTGTTCAGGGGTCAGCTGTGTTTGAGGTCTAAACTTGTTAAATGCAATCCAATTATCCTTAGCATAGTTTGGTGTTTTAAAACTGATGTTGTTTTCTATGCATGAGGGCTCTTAAGTTTTCATCCAATTTCTTCCTAGTAACCTCTTCTAATCGCTTATCTTCCTCAATGCACTCAGTAAGAACTAGGTTTCGCCTAGGTTTAAGGATTTCATAGCCATCATAGATTACCTTCGAGCTTCTTTTGCTTTCTTACCATACTCGTGGTTGGGTTTCTTAATAATGGAATACTATGCTTATCGCTTAAAACTCTATGCTTAGTGACCATGTGAGCGGTATGCATGGTGTTCCTTGTACGCATAACTTATTTTCAAGCTTGTTTTCAAAGTTTTTAGATTAGAAAAGTCATTCAAAAGTTTTGATTCCTTAGCGTTAAGTTCTTGTTTAAGCACTTTAACATTTTCTTGAAGCTCTTGCTTTTGCTTAACAGTTTTAGAAAGCTTTTCTTGTAAGGAGTTTAACTCTTGTTTTAACACTTCTTCTCTAAAATTACTTTTTCTAATAATTGTACGCATTTGGTCATCCATTTCCTGCTCACGGGTAGGGGTGCTCAGTGTTTGGTTTGGCACCGAACAAGCCGAAATATAAACCTAACCAAAACCGAATAAAACCGGACCGAAAATTTTAATTAGTGTATGGTTTGGTTTAAAACCAAACCAAGTATTTAATTGGTGTTTGGTTTGGTTTTGGGTTTGACAAATATAAAACCAAACCAAACCGAAAAACCGAATATATATATATATATATATATATATATATATATATATATATATATATATATATATATATATATATATATATATATCCACAAAAAAGTTTAAATTATATATATACAAATTTTATATGTTTATCTTCCTAACAAAAAATCCTAATAATTTAAAATATCTTATAAACTAACCACTCCTTAAATCATGGATTGATGCATGTCTAGGACTCCATGAGCAATTAACCTACTTGATTCCTATATATTCACATATATCGTATCCCCTCCTCCCATATTTCGCTTTCATTTATTTCCGTTAAGTTATGAAACCTTTTGGTTTCTTAAACTTTTGCTTTGTTGATTTACTTAAGCACTTTGTGAGACCTTTTGATTTGATAATTTTATTTGAACTTTTAGATTTTTATTTGTAAGTTTTAGATTATATTTTGAAGTTTACTTGAATTTGGTTTTCTTGGTTTTAACCGAAACCAAACCGAATTCCAATTTGGTGTATGATTTGGTTTTATCTGTTCTAAAATTGGTTTGGTTTGGTTTTTGTTTAGAGTTTTAAAATTTTAAAACCGATTAACCCGAACCATACAACCCACGAAACCGAAAACCGAACCGATGAACACCCCTACTCACGGGTGGTTAACTCAAACTTAGCACGTTGTTCATAAATAGCAACTTGTTCTTTATAGGCATTCGCCTCGTAGATACCGAGTCATCGAGGGCACATGCAGCATATTCATCAAAAACATAGTCATCATTGACTGCAGAAGATGCATCACTTGGTTCAATCACACTCTCACTTTGGATCAAATATTGATCATATGGGACAATATTATTATTACCCATATTAGCAATATCCGAGTCACAAGTTTCGTGATTGCACTTTATCATGCATCTTTGTCGATCAACATCATCATATAGTTTTAATACCTTTGAGATGATTGATTCTTTGGATGGACCAGACTTGTCGTGATGATGAGACCTTGGAGAGACCATTGAGAAATGCTAGCCATGAAAATTGTTTGTGCAAGAGGTTCATCATCAACGCCGAGTCGTATGCATCACATCAATGACTTGAAAGGCATTCGATGATTATGACCTATCTCCGAATTGGCCGCTCATCCACATCTCGCATCATATGTCTTGGCATTTCCTCAACAAGAAACAACAACTCCTCTTCATCCAAAACAAGCACCATTATCCCGAGCTTGCACAAGTAACATCTTGTCTCAAGTACTGCATTTTGTGGTCGTTTTGGAGATGTGCTTCCTTGCTATATGTCCATCACCACCACGCTTGTAGAAATTAATTGGCTTTGCTTGACCTTGATTTCCATTCCTTCCCTGATTCTGATTTGCAACATAACCTCCACCTACTCCACCTCTTCCCTGTTCATATTGCCTTCCTTGAACCGGTTGCACCATAACTTTTCCATCTCTGACAGTAGCTTGATTGTGTGGATTGGATGCAGTTCTGAGGTTATTGTTGGTGTGTGGGGTGGAATTCATATTTTGACTAACCATGAGAGACAGTTGATTAATGAAGTTTTCCATGAATGTGTTCGAGTCTGGAGGATTATATGCTTGATCAGGGATGAGTTTGTAATTACCATTACCCATGGGTATGACTTGTGAAGCTTTGGTGGTAATTCCAATATTTGTGTAAAAGGTTGTTGAATCATTTGAAGAACTTGTTTCTCCCTGTTTAGTTTTGAAATGTTCAAGAATCCTTCGTTCAAACATAGCATGTCTCTCATTCTGAAGAAGGAATGCATACAGTTGATCATAGTTGGTATTCTTCAATCCTTTGGTTAGCTTCACAGATGTGACAAATTTATGCCATTCGAGATTCATGTTGTTCACAAACTTTGAATTCAGCTGAATATTTAGCATGGTCATTTTGATATTCCTCATATCATTCACAAGCTTGTGGAATCTCACGTAATACTCATAGACACTTTCCTGCTTCATCTTAAAGTGCTCAAATTCATCATACGATTGTGATTCTTTGTCTTCCTTAGTTAATTCGTAACCCGAGAGAAGCATCTTGACATTATCCCAAACCGCCTTGGCTTCAGTGTTGTGATTGATCGACTTGTAAATGTCTTTTGAAGACCTCAAGTATAATGTTTGAAGCCCCGATATCGACATCGATTCTTCTTCTCCTTATCACCGCCTTCATCATACATTTTAGGTCTATCTAGTCCTAATATCACCGAGCCATCGCCAGCAGATCAAGTATGTCTCGGTTGTCTCAACTCGATACGGTCCTTCATCAATTGACTTGAGAATGTTGACTCCATTTTCCTTTCCCGAGATAGTACGCCCGATTCTTTGAGGCCATGAGTCGTAGTCGGCTCACAAGCATGGGTGGACGAGTGTCTCGAACCACTGTGAACGCCCTCGACCCATGAGATGATTGTAGGCACGTTGGTAGACATGTTTACGATTTCACGGATTTTATAACTCTATGATTAAACCGGAAATAGATTCTTTCACGGGATTTTACTAAATCAAGAGAAACCGTTTTAGAAACAGAAATCTACCAAGTCGCTATAACCCTTGAGACAAGTCACTAAGTCACCAAGTCGCTAAGTGCAAGTCCCTAAAGCACCAAATCGCTAGGTAGACAAGTCGCTAAAGAACAACTCGTTGTGTGCCAAGTCTCTAAACACAAGTCACTAAATAACAACTCGCTAAAGACTCAAGTCGTTGTGAATCAAGTCGCTAAACACAAGTCGCTACCTCAACAAATCGCTAAGATGACAAGTCACTAAAGAACAACTCGCTGAGATCAAGTCGCTAGAAATAATAGAAACAAGTCGCTAACCCAACCAAGTCGCTAGCCGAAGTGGAACCTCCACTAACTTGTATTGTTTGTCGGCTTGTCTCAATAGACAAGTCACTAAGATCAAGTCGCTACGACTTAAACTACAACTCGATGGAAATTACTGAAGCAAGTCGCTACGAAGAAAAACACACCGAGACTCAAGTCGCTAAGATGAAAACTTCAAAACCACAATTTTCAATCCAAACAAGCTCAACCACGTTGATTCAAGCTTTCCAAATCAAAACCCAAGCACTTACAATGATTCTAAACACAAAAGTACACACAAAATTCAAACTTTAACACAAGAAATGATCCAAATGATGCAAAAACTACTAAACTATTTCAAACCCAAAAACCATATAAAACCACTAGAAATCCAAGGATAAGTAAGAGAGATGATCAAACCATGGCTCTTGATACCAATTGTAACATATTGGATTTCACATACACATCAAAGCATGATCACAAGTAGGCGTATAACTTAAGGTTTTTAGAGAGAGAAAGAGTTAGAGGTTTGGGAACTTAGTGAGAGAAAGTGAAAGTATTATTATGAGCTCCAACTCTCTACCTTGGGAGGTAGAGAGTATTTGTATTCTTACACATAATCGCAACCTACGGGCTGTGGATCAGGCATACAGTGGGTAAAGACACGTCCGTCTTCCACGGTTTTACTTAACTAACTACTTACTAACATTAAATAACTACGACTACGAGCTTTCTAATGATTACATATACTTGAGGTGATCGACACTTTAATGACTGAATTTTCTGATTCCTAACACATCATCATCTTTGAAATCCTTGGAAGATCTCTTGAATATTTTGGTTAGATTGTCACTCAATATATCAAATATGATCTTAGTAAGATTTGGTAATATCTTGAAAAGATTTGAAGAAAGATTTTTTATATTTTCGGTCAGACACCCACGGCACCAAAAGTTATAAATGGCGGAACCCTTTTTTTGGTTCCTTGGTCCGGCACCTTCTTGCTCCTTTTGCCTATAAATAGAAGCCCATTGTTTTCTCATTTCTTCACCACTTCAAAACACATCTTCTCCACCTTCTTGCATACATTTAGATCAATCATTAACAATGTAGTAACATACATTAAACACCCTAATCATCATGATCATAATGCTTCTAACATTCATCTTTGTTGTAAACATACTCTACATCTTGATCAACCAAGGAAAGCTTGGAGATCTAGCCATCCCCACTCATCACAAGCTGAAGATCTATCACAAAAAGTTTAGGAAACTTGTGATCTTCATCATGAAGGCTTCCTATCAATGGAATTTCATTTATAAGTAGTTATTCATATCCATTAGACATTTGTGTCATGGATCATTACTGTAAACATTATTGCATCATCACAACACCTTCACCAAACTAGATTAGATGGTTTATGTGTTTGTGCCATAAAACACAAGGTTTGTTATGTTGGGCCATAAAACATAATGGGAGTGGTTGCACCCTTGTAAAAGAACTCGACATCTAGCTTAGTGTCGAAAATATTGTATAGGCGACGTTAGGTTGGTTCTACCTCGAACTAGAACCCGGTATTTAGCTTTGTACCGGAAAAAGTGTAAGCGATGATTGTAAGGTTTTCTCTGCCAAGAAGGGAGCTTGTTGATTTAGTGAAGTAACTCTCGAGTTGGGTACTCGGGGAGTGGAGTAGGGCGGAGAGGAGATCCGTGACCGAACCACTATAAATCATCGTGTTCGGTTTGCACTTTCCTTTCTTTATCTCTTTACTTTTATAGTTGCGCTATATTATTGCTTGTGATGTGGTTTGATGTTGATGCTTGTGTGTAAACTTGGTTTACTATGATTTATATTAGTCACAAACACTAATTGGTACTTTCATATTATAACAAGTTTCATAAACGATTTGATACAAAAGATCTAACGATTTTAAACGGAAACGTATTCACCCCCCTCTACGTTTTCACAATTGGTATCAAAGCCTCGTAGCTCTTATTTTCAAAACAAATGGTTTTAAAATGGAGCACGATCCATGTATCAAATTACCATTGAAACGAAAAATAATATGAAAAATGTTTTGCTAATTATACTTAGAAATTTTGTTGTTAAATATAACTTTGTATACAAGCTTGAAGGTTTTCTTGAAAAATAAAATAAAAAATTTCTTGAAAGAACTTGTAAGTATTTTATTGTGTGCTTATAGAAAATTTACGAAGAAATATGAATTTTAAAGGAGTGTTTGGGATAACTATAAATTTAGTTGAAAAATCACCTCCGTAAATGTTTAAGATAAGTCACATAGGTAGAAATGTTGTCAAATATGTGTATTATATGTTTACTATCAAATATAGTAAGTCCCACACACTTTATCTATGTCAAAATACTAGTTTAGGTGAATCTGTCTCAGAGGACCATGGAACCAAATCATATAAAGGGCGGAACCCTAAATTTGGTTCCTTGGAATCCGTCTGCACAGTATGTAGTTTTTGGACCAACTTCAAAAAATCATAACTAATTAACCGTAAGTCCGTACAAGTCGAGCCACCTATCATTTTAAAGGGAATTGAGTTTACTTTCATTTAAAAATACTCTCATGGCCCGAGTCTAATTTTAAATAAGTGAAATAGACTAAATACTACAGTATATCTAAGATATTAAGTTTCACTTTAACATAAAAAAATCAAAATTTTGAATCAAGCAATTTAAGTTGGTATTCTTAGAACTTTGATACAATTTATTTTGAAACTAAATAATTTGGTAATATGTTTAAAGGAAACTAATTAAGCTTGGTATACATCGTCATATTTAAACGCAAAGTGACGAAAAGTGTTTTTCTTGTTATGCTATGCTAAATGACCACTTGTTTATGTTGTTTGCATATATGTTGCTTGCTTATTTTCAAATTGTTGTTTACACTTGTTTGTTTGCATAATATAAGTGTCAATATTGCCATGTTATTTATTCGCTTGTTTGACGATTTCTTGTTTATGCACAATAGGATATTTTTTAGATTTTGTGCACTAAGTTGGAAAATTGTTTTACCATAGCTTGTAGAATTAGATCACTTTCTTTGCATAGGTTATACTAACATCTCACAAAACTTATGAAATGTCATAACTCACTTTGCAATGAGTACTAAGTAAATTAGTCAAGTACTTTGAAAGAAGTGAGGTTTTAAAGGAGTGTTTGGAACAAGACAAAAACAATGGTGTATGATACTATTTGGTCGTTTTCACTTTGTAGGATGATAAAATAACTTGAAACAATGTTGTATGCTAATCGATTCATGCAGGGGGATAGCACACGGGTGTTATCAAATTTTACCCATTTTCACTTATATGTGAAAATCGTTAGCCCTTGGTCAAAGTCTATGCTCCACTATGTTTGTATGTGTGTTATCGAATTTTCCTAACTAGAAATAATTAATGTCATATGTTTTAAGCAAAATTTCAGGTTTTCGAAAAGTCCCCGATAGTTAAAATATGGGTATGTGAAGATTTCTGGTCACCACGGACGCATTTGACACCAAATATTTGGTTCCAGATGTTATAGCTTTTGGTACCATATACCTATACAAAGGCACCAAATTAAGGGTTCCGCCTGTGTAAAAAATCGGTGTCGTGGATTCTACAGGTAAGTTGTTTAATTTTACTAAATCCCGCAATCTAATTTACCAAATTTCGTTTCTAGTATAGTTGTTAATGCATATCTTTCATATCTCATTCAACACATCCTCAATGGATTAACTTAGGATGTTTGACATGATCTTAGACACTTCCATCGCATTAGAAACTACCATCTTTGTATGGATTAACCTCAAATAAGCCACTTAAGAAAACCACTAGGATTAACATTCGATCTTGTTGCTTCATTAACTTGAACTCTTCATCCTCAGACTCGTTACCTCTCAACATCTCATCACCCATTCAAGATGTGAACTTTCTAAACTTAAGTACTCTAACTCCACCACCAAAATCACCCACCATCCAAAACACCTTCACTACCAAAGTCTCCAAAACTTGTACCTATCAAACTTTGTGCAACACCACCAACATCTCCTCACCCGTTTGCGGATGACTTAGATGACTCACCGAGACTAACAACTGGACTCATTATTTGCAAAGATATCATACACAAGTCTAACATATGACTATAGATATTGTTTTGTATCTACATGTATTGCCTCACTTGGTTAACATGAAAATAATGTGTCATCCTTCAAGACGATAAGTATTTACATCGAGTCATAACTCACACGTATGTTAAAGACATATTATCAAGTCTTGTTATCCTTAAGTTCAATCTAAGCTTTATAATCTCAACAAATTAGGATTGACAACTTAAGTATTTCATCCGAAATATTCAAGTATATGCGACTTACGATTGTTTCATTAAAAGTTATATTCAAAAAATCAACACCCAAGTATTTTAACAACACATGTTGAAACACTAATCCTAAAATGAATCAAACACTTATCCAAAACAAACAACCCACTGTGCCACTTATCCCTCTTTGACACCTACTATCCCTCTTCCATCTTTTGGAACCATTAAGCGTGTTGCTCATGAACTTCCAAGAGCATCATTTAAACCAAACAAGATGAACCTATACCTCAGCCCATAAGCTTCATAGACATGACCAAAACTTCAAGCACTTCACCCACTAGTTGTACCAACCAATTAACCATAATAATTAGTATCCGTACTTTTTGTGTTCAACATCTATGGACAAATAATCAACCTAAGTACTCCCATAGCACAACAAACCCCTACATCACCACATCCTTATTTAGACACACTAGAAGACCTACCACCTAGATCAACCAATCCACCATCCTCACCATCATTTGAATTCGTTGAGTGTATTGCTCAAAAAGCCCTTGTGTCCAACACTTGTACTAAATCAAATGCACGTTTGAACAAATTCAACCATACTTTCCCATCTTTGAGGACTTAGATAATTCATTATGGCTAGAACCTCAACTATCAAATAAGCATGGTGCTCTTGGTAATTTTTGTCAATTTTCACTAGGTATAAGTAGTACTACCTTCACAAATTATCAAAGTATTGGTAATACTTTGTCGTTAAACTTCTGCATAAATTTCGTTAAACCTCAAATCAACATTTTAACAACATAATTTTAACAACATATGTTAAAATGCAATCTTAAAGCCAACATCATACACCCCGAGCAACAATGACTCTTGAGGAGTATACATAAGAAACTCGAGTGAATTCCTCTTGTCATCATCTAGTGAATATAATCTTGAGACCAAGTATATTTAGATGGGACTATCCGATTCAAACACTTTGGCTTCATATATTCATTTAGGAAAACATGATGTTTTGAAAACATTATGCCTAAAAATCATCGTTAAGTATTCATCTTGTAAAAAGAATATTGTATATCCTATGCATCATTCTCTCCTTGCGACATAAATGGTTGTGTTACAAGAGATTTCATTACACCTCATTGGCTAAATGATCTTGAAGCGAACATCTACAAGTTCTATGAACTAGCGTATCCAATTCAACTTGTCATACTTATTTTCATAAGCATGATAACTTTATCCCATGCGATAATCCCATTTGTTGAAAGATACTATTTGTATCCATTTCCTTTCAAGCGTACATCATAACTTAACCTTGCTCAAACCTTGTGCACATCCAAGATTAAAACTACACATCTCTAGAACATACACATGATCTATTGAAGTTGGTATCCTTATTTAGATTATTGTTAAATAAAATTCCAAAGAGCTTTCTTGAGAACGTTCTTAATTTAACATATTCCATTCCCTAGTCTTAGATAATCAAATCACATTTAAAGTATACATTTCAACTCAACGCAAAAGATGTCATCCAATTAGCTATGATATTTGAACAACCTTAGAATCTAAACACAAGATTAAAACACATTGTTTATCAACACACCATTTTTAAAATTCATGTGTATAACATGACGTCTTCATCACCTTAGTTATATTGCATATTAGTTAAGTCACATTAAGCCAAGTATTGTTAAACTATCATCTTTTATACACTTAGATAGGCAAAAGTAGGAGTTCCCATCTTTCTAACATGAGAATGACTACTCGAGAACTTATTGCACTAGAAACTCAATTTGTCCTAACGGTTGAATTGCTTCCAGGAGAGAAGTTGGGTATGTGGAATCACCCGTAAAAATGGTCGTGTTTAGCATTAATTGAGCACCGCTAGTAATAGTCTTATATTCATTCTCCAACTTGAAAAATATGTTTTCCTATACTTGCCTAAAGTAAGTGTTAAAATAGTGATAGTTTGCCTCGCCTTAGGAATACCAATCACACAAGTAGAAGATACGACTTTTCCTCTTTTAAGTTTATTTTAAACCACTTGCATCACACATACATGTGTTGATTACATGTTCTTGTTTAAAATGATCAATTGTCTTGACATTTTCTTGGTGTTTGAAACCTACTTGATTAATTGTCAAATGTGTAAACCCTAAAAAGTTTTTGTCTTTGTGATGCTTTATGCTACTTAATGTTAAGCGTAAACATGATTTGCATGATATTTATGGTTGAAGAATTTTTTTTCATCTCTATAATGTTTCGCATGACTAATGTGTTATTTGTGAACTCATAATATGTCATTGATGTATCCATGTTTGAAAGCTATTGTCTTTTTTTGACATTCCTTAAATCTATGCAGAAGATGGTCTAAATGATACATGCTCCTAAATGTTATAATTTAAACATGGCTTGCATGAATCTCCCGTCTTGCTTCTTTTGTGTCTTTGTCACACTATTTGCTCGCTACATGTGCACTTATAATATGTCAAAGTGATTTTGGTATGACAAACTTTTAGAAGTCTTTTTATTAATCACGTATATTGTTGTGTTTATTTATAGCCAAGTATACTTAAGCGTCTAAGTCTAACGACAAAACAATCTCAAAATGAAATGTCTTAAAAAAAGTTGTATTCTTGCATAATATGATTGTTTTGATGCTATCTTGTGTGGTGATTCCTTGTCTACTAATGCAATGTGTTGTTTTTGCTTATATAAGATGTTATCATTTGATTTCTATTATGTTAATATCTTTTGTCACTAACAAATTTGTTTTGTAGGTTGATAACAAATTATTTGTTATCTCACTTCATTCTAACTTTTATATGTTCATAATTCCCTTATTGCTACGTAGATTAGTAATATGCTTTATAAGACCCTTTAAACTTGCATATAGTTTTAGAACATATAACATTTAGTGATTTGGGATTACATCTTCATATCATTCCACCAACCTCTTTCCAAATCTCAATTTTGCTTCCGCTTTTCAAAAATCACCTCCATCACTCTTTAGTTATAACAATACTCTAATCCTCTTCACTTCCTATTAGGAAACCACATGCCTCATCATACGATCATCTCGTATTAATCGAGAAGAGGTACGTGACTTTAAGGATGAAGTTCATTGTATGCTAACCATCATCCAGAAAAACATCACTAAGCTCATCTCTTTCGTTAACCCGAATAACCTCCTAAACACTTTGTTGTCATTCCTTATTTGATACATTACACATTATGTTGGATGTCTACCAATTAAGGGGGAGATAAATCCATTCACATAATTGTCTTTTGTCAAATTTTATGTCTCTTAGACTCTAAAATACCAACACATAGGTAAACACCACTTAGCTAAAACCGGTTCACGAAACCACAAATAGATCAACCTTTTTAACCTTATATCACAAGTTTGCATCAATACCTCATCAAGTGAAAAATGCATCATGTTTTTTACAAACTTCTTCATCTCCACAATCAACAAATCTAGGATTTTCCTTAAACTAGCACCTTACAACTTCACTATCTAGAACACCATCATAGGATCTTATTCTTCTCTCGCTTGACATATATCATGCATGTCATTGTCAGTGCAAACGATATATTAACCAAAACCGCCATTCCTAACACTCTTTCAACACGTTGGTCTATCCAACTCTATGTCATATGATGTCATTCTCATCCTCATATAAGTATTTTTTTTGGTACATATTGTCTTCACTTCTTTTCAATGTCATAATTTTCCATGTCGGTCAAAACCATGTTAATACTATCTCTCCCATTGTCATAATTTCATTGTGTCAATAATTAAGATGATGTTACAAAGAGTACGCATTCAATGAGTTACCTAAATAATTTAATTGAATTTTGGATTAAAAAAATAGCTTAAAGGAGTGTGCAATGGTGTGTTGTACGCATTAAATCTTCGACCAATCAAAATCGAGACACATCAGCGCATTGATTACAAAATGTGCTTCATGAGGTTGTAACATGTGGGTGTTTATTATATAGTATAGATAGAGATGTTAAAGTGATGTATTTTACAAATGAATTTACCGCCAGCAGGCCTAAAACTTATGCTAATATATGGCAATGAGCTGTCATATGTTCAAAATTACAAAGAACCGAATGTAGCAAATATGGTAAGAAAGAAATGGTTAAAAAGTACTTGCCGAAGAAATGGTTTCGGTGATGAAGAAGAAAATTGGTACAACAGTTACGATCAGAAATAAGGGCTTCGATGACCAAAAAAATGGCTGAAAATTTCTTCTTGGACTATTTCCAGATTTGCGCATGTGATTCCAAGGCAGGTAGCTATATAAATATGTGATAAAGTTCTTCGTCTGGTCGATGTGGGATAAACTACTTTTGAATGTATCTCATGCTTGAACTCATTTACGGTTTCTATTATTTTCTCTCGCTTACTTTCCGTAAAGCCCGATGGTTTTTATTTCATCGCTTTTACTTTGTGTATCTCGAAATGTGACATTTTGGTCAACTTGTTGTTCTTTAGGATTCAAGTATTATAGATAGTTTTAAGGCAATTATAGACCAAAAGTGTTGGAGTAAAATTGTTTATTTCCGTGATTATATAGGAAAATGATTGGATACTTTGACTTTTGGTCTACAACTCCTATAAATAGGATAAGAAAATTATAAAAAGTTTTTGTTGGGCTAACCTTGATCGAGTGAATGGGCCCCACTGCTACAAGGTTTTGTCTGGCCTTCCTAGTCTCCATGCCATGGGGAAACAAGGTGCTCCACATCATGACGGTGACACAAAATACCTCAAATTCCAAAGAACACCAAGCCAAAGTTGCCCGTAGCTCTTAAACGTCCAAATAACTTTACTTCCCCCACATGGGTCACAAGCCCACATAACTAGACTCGGCATCACGATGTGTCCAAATGGGCTGTATGAAAGATCACTTTGGTTTTATGTAAGAGATGATTTCTCTGACACTCCAATATGATTTTTTTACCATGAGATCGTAAACTTAAGCATCGGTTACATTGAGATTGGTTGGATGACGTGATATAATATGTAGTTTTACGTTGATTAGTTTGAGAATGTTGTTGCAAGACTTGTTTTGATCGCTTTAGTTTATAATGTTTGGCAAGAGAGGAACTTTCGCTCTTTAAGCAAAAGAAACGATAAAATGAGCAAATGGTTGACTTGATTATGGCTATTGTCCGCTTAAAGCTTCTATTATTCCGCTTTAAGAAGAAAAGTTGTGTGGATAAGGTTATGGCTGAATGGGACTTACCTCGCTCTCTTATTCATCATGTAGAACATTAGATTTTTATTTAGACTAGGCGTTAGTTTGTTTTGTCGTGATTTCTTTTTTTGTAACGTCTAGTTTTTATTTCTTTCATTAGAGTGGCATGTCACTCTTTTGATTTGGTTTGATGCACAAAAGGTGTGTATGTTTGTATAGTCGATTTGGTGCTTTGCCATTTCGCGAGAACTTATTCTCTTTAATATACTACCATTTACCAGGGTAAAAACCCTTTACCCAAAAGAACACATTTTTTAGTCTCTTTTGCTATATAATGTATCTAGTAATAATTTTTTTATAGGTAAATGTGGAATCTTTTATATAATAAAACAAAACCCCTAGTGGGAATTTTTCATTTCAAAAAAATCAATTCATACCTTATTTAGTAATAATTTTTTTAATTTGATTTTTTTTCTTAAATTTTGAAACATAATTAAACCTAATTATTTCTTAATTTGGTCAAAATTTTATAAAATTTCGTTTTGATACTCACACGTATAGAAAAACCGAAAATACACATAGGCTTCGGGGCAACTTTTTCATAATTCTACGGTTAAAGTGTAAATTTTAAATAATAAGCTGTATGACATCAACCAATGGTTTACTTCCCAAAACCATATGTCAACAATCGGAGAACCGAAAACTCTATTTAAAAACAAAGATCCCAAATCCATCCATGTTTTCCTCCATTACATCAGCCAGACATAATCTTTTAATATCAGGGTTAGTTCAATTTTCAATCTCCGTTTAGTTTCACTAACACATAATTATAAACCATATTTTTTTTTATTATTTTTTTTTTTTTTATCAATTTTTGAACTTGATTTAGGGGTTATTGTTTTAGGTTCTCCTTGATTGTTTTCCGCTTTTGTTGTTGTGATTTTGTTGGATTGTTTGTTTAATGTTGATCTTGAGTAAACAATAAGATAATATGTTGCGGGGGAAAAAGATGCTAAGTTGCTTATTACTTGCGTACTTATACAAATAATGGACAACTAGCAACAGATTAGAAAGGTATTTGGCTCACTTATATGTCCAAGTTTTCCATTGATTATGTTTGCTGATTTATGCATGTGTGATACTGTTTTTCCAAACCGTAAACTTACCCATATTTATTGATATTTATAATACAATACCCGTTGAAACAAGCAAAAAGAACACTTGGTTTGAGTATGTGTGACAATGGGTTCAAACCCCGTAGATTTGTCGACCAAAAGAACACAAACCATGGTTTACCTAAATTAAAAAATACTAAGAAAAAACTATACATTATGCAGGGTACTTATATTGAAAGTAGTGGTACTTCAAAATCTATTTTACTTTTGCTAAATGTTTAGCCATGGTTTGCTATTGTTCCCTTTCACTGCTTAAGCAATTTACAATGGCTTTGGGAATATTAGTTATATTGCAGACGGAGGAAAAGATTGTTTTAATGCCAAATGGCACTTTCTTTATTCAATTTAGGAATGACGTTTTTAAACTTTTTGGGTCTCATATATCATTATTTGTTGAGTTACTAATACATCTTTAAGAAATTTCAGCTCTTTTACTTATGTTGGTCATAGTTGTAAATTGCACATCACTATTTTTGACTCGGATGATACATTGGAGGTTTGCAGCATTATTTAGATTAATAACGTAAAATAAGTTGTGTTGCAGCATGTAATTACGTAAGTGTGCTCTATAGTTATGGGTAGCTTACTACAATGCATATAAAATAGGTAAGGTCTCTACTAATACCTTATAGTTGTGTGTCTGGTTACATATTAATTTTGCTTTGAACACGTCTTGCAACAATACAAGACCTTTTAATACTTTTTTGTACTCGATGTTGTTTAGAACTCAAAGAAACTTGGAGTATATATAAGATGAGATCAAGACCACAAACTAAAGTGCAACTTTATTTCTTAGTTTCACTTGAATAAGTTTTACTGACTTGTGGAAACACATTATGAAATTAACCAAAACATACCAAGCAAAAAAAACTCATTTAGAGTTCAACTTATTACAGGGTCATAAGTTTTATAACATTGTAAACATATAACATTTTACTAAATAATACAAACTCTAAAAAAGTTAATATATAATACAAAATTAACTGAATTTGACTTATATCATAACAATATGAATAAAAATAACTATTGTTTGATTTAAAATAATTAGCTCAATTAAAATTTTTCCAGCCATCAGTAATTGTTTGTGCTTTAGTCGATATCAATGAATAAGTAAAAATTTTTTTGTCAAAACCCCGTACGTGCACGGGTATTATAACTATAGAAGATAAAGGCAAAACGGTTTTGCGACGACATTTTGATCCATTTACAGATAAACGGGTCAAGTTAGGCGATGTTTGATGTCTAATGAGTTTGTGTTAAGTTAAATAGTTAACTAATAATCGAACAACTTCAAAGAGTCACCTACTACAATCATTGAACTCTATGGCAGTTTGATGATGTTTGGGTGGGCCTATTTTTCTATGTTAGTACGGAAATAAGCTAATAAGCATAAGCACTCAGATTGGGGCTTTCTGATATGTCTTAAGTGAAAATTAGGAAACACGGTTTAATTATTTTTCAAAATCAAAAAAATAAAAAATAAAAATAAAAATAAAATAAAAAAGTTATTACTTATTAAGGAATTGTTTGATTTTTTTGAAATGCAAAAGTCCCACTAGGGGTTTTGTTTTATTATATAAAAAAGATTAGTATGTAGAAAATACTAGAGGTGACAATAGTTTGGCTCATTTATGTATAAATATGTTTATTTGAGTTATGGCGTGTCACCCGACCTGACTGAATCGCCTATATTGCCACCAATATAAACTGAATTTGCACGGTCCTGATACATATATAAACCTATCCACAACTGTTTTGCCAAATTCATCATGCTAATTATGCTCCACCTTTGGTGTGTTAAGTGCAACCGTTTAGCAAGGAAGTCAAGTTCAAGTATCCTCTAAGTCTCTTGGATCATGATTATAACAGTAGTCCTATTATTTCTGAGAGTCATTTCTTTTGTGATGTAGATGGACAATTGACCCTCGGTTGGAGGTGAGAGTGCCAACAACTTGAACCCCATGTTCTGAACTCCCACCTAACACTGAGAAAGTGATGAGGGACATCAGAGAAAAAGCTCAAAAGAACCCGATAAAACCAAGATCAAGACGAAACTCCAAGGTAAGAGAAAACACGAAGCTAAAAATGCACATACACGTTTTGGTTAGAAGTTTTGGAGAAAAAAGCAAATAGAAGTGCTTTTGTAAGAAGATGATCTTCTTAATGCATATCATCTTTTCTTAACCTAATAAGGTAAATTCATCTATATTGATCTTATAATATGTATAGTTAATATCGGGTGTCCTTAAGTTATAAGAATCAACTATCTCATAATGATTGGATTTGCCTTTTTAGCCTATTTGTCTGGTTACTATGATTTCTGCTTGAGATTATTAGTCACAAGACATCTTTGGTTTTTCAAATATAAAAATGATTTTTGATCATTTTGTGTATTAATTCCTAAAATAATCATAATTTTGTACAACTAAATATCATCTCCCATCCTGTCTATTAGAACATTGTTTGTGGCAATGAATAAAATTTCACAAAATACTAAAATTTGAAAACGCAACCCAGGGACTTTTTTGGCAACGTGCAAAATTAAAAGATAACTATCCACTACAGGTGTAAGTTAGAGAATCCTTGTTGCAGAACTTGATAGGGTCTTAAGGCCATAAGGAAAACTGATCGTGAGCGATAACTTTGAGATCCTTGCTGAGATCGAGAACATGGTCAAATCTATGCATTGGAATGTCCGTTTGAGTTACAACAAGGAAAAACAAGGGTTGTGTGTCGAAAAGACAGTGTGGTGACCAACTAAGGTAGATACTTTAGCTTACACCTACAAATAGAAACGCACAACCTATGAAGCCTACATCAGGTTTTAAATGAAATAACACTTAACTTTGTAATGAAGGAGTGTTTATGAATAAAGCTTTATATTTTATTTTTGCTTTGCTTTCAGGGATCAATAATGGCTGAAAAGTTTGTGCAGCCGCATGTTACCTGTTGTTGGAACTTGGAAGTGACAAGTTCATCACTGCACACATTTAATATCTCGAGCTCTAGGTTGAAAGAATCGGGCAATCTTGAACAACTTCCAATGCTGGAACCTCAAGAAAGTGGTAATATTAAATTCCAGAGATCCGGGCGGGAAGAAGTTATAATACTTACTAATCTATATGGAAATCTTGACCCATTAACCTATGGATGGGGAAGAACTTAAGCTAGAGCATAAACGTGTCAAATGGGCAGCAGCCCTAGAAAGAAGAGAGCATGCTACATTGCCACTGGCTGATAAAGTATTTTTTGGTTACAGTTGAACTTATTAATTATTCATGTGTTGGTTTTGTAATTATAAATAGTAAGATGATATCGAACTATAAACAGTAAGATGATATCGAATGTTAATAGTATTGTTATAATTCTGCATTATTTTCTATCTATTATAACAACAGCTGGACTCATTCGAATTCTTCCTCACATTTAATCCATTTCTGTTAAGCTTGTGGTTATTACGTTAGTTAGCTTATAAGACTTTATTAATTCCTTTTTAGTGACATGCTTATGTTTTAATATGATGGGGTTTGCATATTACTGACAAATGTCAATGGCACAAGTAATGGCGAATGGTAATACGTAACCATGAGCATACAAACGTTGGTTTATGCCTTTGATAAATTTAGGTCTTATTTAGTAATGTCAAAAACTGTTGTCTACACTGAAGTACTTGTTCAATAAACAGGACGCCAAACAAAGACTGATAACATGGGTATTGCTGCTACAAGAATTTAAAATTGAAATCAAGGATAAGAAAGGGGCAGAAAATTTAGCAGCTGATCATCTTTCTCGGCTAGAAAACCCTGAGCTTGAAGAACTTAACATAAAAACTATTCGTGATTCCTTCCCTAATGAGCATCTTATGGCAGTAAGAATTAAAGATCCTAGTCCCGATCCATGGTATGCGGACTTCGCTAATTACCTCACAGCCAGAGTGTTACCTAGCAACAAAACTTATGATCAAAAGAAAAAGTTCTTTTCAGATCTTAAATATTACTTTTGGGATGACCCTTTCCTATTTAAATCATGCCCGGATGGTATTATTCGGAGATGTGTTTTTGGAGATGAACAACAACAGATTCTGGAACACTGTCACAACGGACCAGCTGGAGGGCATTACTGGGCCGATACTACTGCTCGAAAGATTTATGAGGCAGGATTCTTTTGGCCTAGCATTTTCAAGGATGCCGCAAAACATGTGAGAAATTGTGACGCTTGTCAAAGGGCAGGGAACATTTCTTCTCGAAATCAGATGCCGCTTAACAACATTATGGTATGTGAAGTATTTGAGGTTTGGGGGATCAATTTTATGGGACCTTTCACCCCATCAAAAAGTTATATTATGGTAGTTGTCGATTATGTTTCAAAGTGGGTCGAAGTTGAAGCTCTTCAAACCTGTGATGCTAGAAGTGTCATTCGATTTTTAAAAAGATTATTCTCCATGTTTGGGGTCCCTAAAACCATCATAAGTGATCGAGGGACGCACTTTTGTAATGCCATTATAGAGAAAGTTCTAAAAAGATATGGGGTAATCCACCGGATGTCTACACCTTACCATCCCCAAACTAATGGACAAACAGAAAACACCAATAGGGCACTTAAGCTAATTTTAGAGAAGTCCGTCAGCACAAAAAAGACTGGTCCGACAAGCTTGACGAGGCCTTATGGGCATTCAGAACAGCTTTCAAAACTCCTATTGGAAGCACTCCTTTTAAGATCATTTACGGGAAAGCATGTCATCTTCCTGTGGAATTGGAACATAAAGTATATTGGGCTCTCAAAAATGCTAATCTAGAGGCTGATGTGGTCAAGGAACACCGATTTTCCCAAATAAATCGCTTAGCTGAATTACGGGACGAAGCATACGATCATGCCAAGGCATACAAAGACAGGACCAAAAGATGGCACGACAAGGGAATTAAGGATAAAAAGTTTGAAGTGGGGCAAGAGGTACTCGTTTTCAACTCAAGACTCAAGTTATTCCCTGGAAAAATGAGATCTCGTTGGGTTGGTCCCTACAGAGTTAGTAAGGTATTCCCTTATGGAACTATTGAGGTTCATAATAAGGAAGGGGAGTTTTTCAAAGTGAATGGGCACCGTGCAAAAATTTATTATGGACAAGATGTTAGTAAGCTTTCGGGAGATGAGTTCTTCGCTCCTGCATAAAGCCCCGAGGCTCTGAGTCTAACTTAAAGACTCATAAATAAAGAAAATTGCTCTTTCGGGAGACAACCCGAATTATCCCTTTCATTTTTTATTTCCTTTCTATTTGGTTTTGTGTTTTTAACAATTTTTGCAGGAAAACGAAGAAAAGTTGTTGTTGCAGCATTCTGATCTGACCAGAGTTACGGCATAACTCACTATCTTGGTTACGTCGTAATAGGCCTTTGTGCAGCAGAACTTGTCAGAAGCATTACCAATTACAGCGTAACCCCATCTATGGTTACGCCGTAGCCACACCCCTGTCAGGTTTTGCTTAATTATGGCGTAACTCCTCATGGGAGTTACGACGTAACTACCCTCTGTAACACTTCTTTCATTTTAAACACAATAAGCTTGTATTAGTTTTCAAATGAACTGTGTGGGTATGTTCCCTGTAAGCCCTCACGAGACTACACTCGTCCACTTGGGAAACCAAGTGGTTTAAAAGGCTTGTTGCATACGCTAAATGCAACCATGATTCCTATGAAAGTGAGTTAGATTTCTTTTTCATTTTTCTTTTTCTTTTTATTTTTAGAATTATGCTTGTCAGTAGTATGATTTCAGGGATTGAAGTTTGCTCGTAGATGCTTATGGGAAGGCACGACTCTTTTCGTGGGCCTTCTTTCTTTTGGAGCAAATTTCGGGAAGTTCTCGCCTAATTCTACTTTTCTTCACCTTTATTTAACGCTTAGTACAAAAGGGACTTTGTACAATTCAAGTCGGGGGACGGGAGTAGAATTGTCTCTTGAACTTTATTGCCCTTGTTTTTCTAGTTTATTTTGAAAAATTATGCCATTTTTAAAATTTTGACATGTTTTTCTTAACCTAACTGGATTAGACCTTAGCCGAGCACATTTTAACCTTTGATATTATATGGTGAGATTTTCCTTATCCGTTTCCAAATATTTACCCCAAATCCACCAAATTATGAGTGTGCCGGTAGCTTGTAAACTTTAGAAATTGGCCTTTACATCATTTCGAGACCATAGACGAGGTATGTTGAGTTAGCTCGATGTATTTGGACTTTTCAGTTTAAGAAGGCAATATTATAGGATTATCACCCAAATAGCCTACCATTGTGTGTCTATCGATTAGTCACCTTGACTTCTCGACCCCCATGTTAAACCCTTTGTTGCACCCACCTTTAGTGCAAGATACCCCTAGATACACCCTTCTGAGCCATTCCTTTCATTTTGTTCACCCAACATATTTTTTCGATACACCATTACACCTTAGCCTACCCTGTAGTCTTTATTTGTAATTAGGAAGTCATTATTTGCCTAAGTTCAAGGTTCAAGTGGAAAGGTTCGGGAATCACGCTCTCGTCGACGACATATCCTTAAAGATCATTGAAGACCCCCCAAATTCCCATATTATTCATCTCAAGTGGGGGGATGTTATGTGTAGTTATTTTGTTATGTTAAAAATGATTCGAAAAAAAATAGTTATAATTATTGTTATTTAGTGATTGTAAAAGTGCATTGTTATAAGCACTATTGTTATGAGCTTAATATAGATTTAGTATCGAGAAGGCCACCTCGGTCACATTTGAAGAATGAAGTTGGAAGTGTGCCCATCATGACGTCCTCTAAGGGCACATCTACCTGATTATATCATGATCCGGTTTCTTGACTTTGAAACTTGAACTTTGGGCGAACGGTAAGTGGTGATGACCTAGTTTTAGATTTAGACTATTTGCTTGATTTTTTTTACACCAATTTTATCCATGTCTTATCCTACCCTCAGTTATGAAGCGTGTCTAGGTGATGCAGTGAGCAATCTTTGGTGTCTTGGCATGGATTTGGTCATGTATCATTGATTTTGTCCACTTCGCCGTGACGTGTTAGTAATGACAAATCACCTTTAACCTTTGTCGTGTCTACCCATATTGCCTTCAAGAATTGTTTTGTCCTTAACTCTAGTGGTGGAGTTTTGTGTAACCGCCAAGCTTATGATAGAATACATGCTATGACTGTGTAATGAGTGATCACCCCGAAATTGACACTTAGAATAGTTGAGAGATTTGAGTGTTTTTTTCCCATTTCGTGAAGTATTTGGCTTTGTTTTATTCTAGCATAAGGGATTTGTAAACTTATATTTTCCAGGTATTGGGAGATATTTTTTTAGGAATCTATCTAATAAGGTCTACTTGAGGGCAAATAGAGTTCAACTGGGGGATATTTGATAACATCAAATAGTCATGAATATTAAGTGTCAATTTCCCCTGATAATGTTGGTATTTTATATCATTTATATGGATTTTCGCATGTTTTCCTCTATATTTCACTTTCAGGTAAATTATGAGCATTGGAGCTAAAGAGACGCGGATTTGGAGATTTATTGAAGATATATCATAGTATGCTTATTTTGAAGCAGTTACGGCGTAACTCTCCCAAAGATTACGACGTAACTCTCCCAAAGATTACGACGTAACCAACTAGGTCAAATGAGGTTTCGCGCCGCTGCAAGCTACGCCGTAACTATTGTATCAATTACGGCGTAACCAAGATTTATTGAAGATACGACGTAACTCCTTCCATAGTTACTCCGTAACTAGCAGTTTTAATGCAAAATACGAAGAATTGGATGTTACGGCGTAACTCTTATAATTAGTTACGCCGTAACCAGATCTGGCCTATAAATACCCCACGATTTCTAGCATTTCATATCATCCCATTTCACACACAACATAAAGTGAACGTGAGTAGAAGTCGAAGGCAGATCTAGAGGAGCATACGGAGCTATCTCCAAGGGAGAAATCACTCCCCTACGATAAGCATTAGCATTTTATATTTTCTTTACTTTCAATTCATTTATTTCATAATGTTAAACATTGAATCGATTGTTATAGTTAATATGAGTGGCTAAGCACCTCTGGTGTTGGCCTAGTTATGATTCCTTAATTGTTTTGTTTGCGTTTACATTGCTTCCGTATAATTATTTCTAAGTGTATGCATGCATAGTTTGTTGGTAGCTACCCTTGTTTTGGTAGTTTTGAATGGCAGTAGTGGCTAGTTACTTAGGAGATATGACCAACTGACCCTAAGTAGGTAGACCGAGTGGGAAGGGTAAGATATGACCAACCGATGACCCTTTCGCGCGCGCGATTTGACCAACCGATCACCTACCGCTTGGATGAACTTAAGAAGTAGGGGGTGAGTGTTTAAGATGCTAGCTCCCGGGCACTCACTATTATGAATCTAGTATGTAGCGGTACTTAATGACTTGGCTTAGTGGACTAAGAACAAATGAACTTATGACGGGTCACCTGATTTCTTCAGTGGGACCCTTTGTTGATAGGTTAGGACGAACTGACCAAATGTTGTCATAGCGAATTTGACCCCACCTGAAGTAATTGGAAGTAATTAGACATAAACATTACTAATTAGGATGATTAACTAGGTTAGCACCCCTCTCCTCTATTGATCACATCCCTTTCCTTTATTTGCTTTAGTAGTTAATTATATCAAAATCATATTAAAATCTGTGACACCTAGACTTAGTTTAAATCCGCACACATAGCTCTTGGGACGACCTTGGTTTTACCGAATAATACACTACACACGACCGGGTACACTGCCCGTCAGTGCATTGGGGTAGACCATAGGTATAACGAGTAATTATAAATATTAAAATTTGGTCAGTAAAACCTGCATCAGGATGATATGACGACCCGCTTGGTGATTGGTTTTGATTGATATTAGGACGACCGGGTGGGAAATATGGACGATTGGCGTAAAATGGGTTTTGATTTTGGTTGGGTTGTGGTAGTCATGTTTGATATTCAAAACCGGGTGCACGAAAATGAATACCCCAATTTTGTGGTGGTGTTACAATGGTTAATTCAAACGGTGGATCCGGTGAGAAATTCAAATTCGGAGAATTTTGGGGAAGTCAGGATCGTCGGTTTTTTGATGTGGGAGTCTTTTTTTGTGACATGATGAATATTGATGAGAAGTTGTTTGAGGGAGTCTTTTTTTGATGTGGGAGTCTTTTTTTGATTAGAAGCACAAATATTCACTTTACAAAAACAACAATCATCTTTGATACGGGAGTCTTTTTTTGATGTGGGAGTCTTTTTGTGTGACATGGTTGACCGTATGCAATTTGCGGCTTTATGGTTTATTGATAAAAACCAAACCCCAACCCATACTGGAAGCCAAATAATCCCAACACACATGCCAAATTATCAGTTGGGTATGCATAAAAAACAAATAATAAAACCTTCAGCAGTAAGGGAACCTGAAGGATTGGGTAAGTCTTCGTCCCTCAAGCAAACCGCCAACGGTTTTGAATAGTTTTGATGGTTAATTTTGGATCCCACATAGGTGGAAATTGAAAACAGTTTAGTGTTTATAAACAACTTGTTGTTTCAAGTTGATGTGTTCCAACGAAGTAGAGATGGTTGGCATCTCCTCTGATAGAGATGGGAACAACTTTTGAGCTTACCTATACATATCCCAGTTAAGGCTTTCCACTTTAATGGATCTTATAACCCATTTTTTTCTATTCTTTTACACAATAGGTTTCATTAATAGTATTTTCACCCTTGATGTTCCGCCATTGTGCAACTACACCTAAATATGCCCAGATCCATCCATATTCGATACGAATGACACTTAATGCAGCTGCACATGATATGCCCTGTCCCATCCATCTTTGAAATGGACCTTTTCCAATCTGTTATGATGGACCACAAATGGAATTAGCATTGCCATATCTTATCATTAGACTTCAGTTTCAAACATCAAAGTGACCAGTGCTTATGCGTCCTATACGAGCAAGTGACTAAAAAAACTCCATTATTTACAATACAACCCAACTAATACTGCAAAGCCAAATAATCCCGATACACAATCCAAGTTATCAATTTGGTGTCCATGAACAAATAAAAATATCAACTCGGAAATTTTAAAGTTTGATGGGCGGTTGGTTATGGAACCAACATCGGTGTATGTAGGAAAAAACAAAAGATGACTGGAATATCGCCCTTCACAGGGCCGAGAATCCACTTTGGTTTTGCAGAATACACAACACAAGTTAGATTGTGCGTCCCAAGTTTTGATCTTGTATCTATTCTGGTTATTAGAGGATATATTAGTAAGCCCAAGCCCGGTTTGTGGGCTTAGGGTTCATTAGGGTTCTTGCTCATTTACATTATAAATAGTCGATCAATAAAACATAATACCCACGGGTTTCAATGCTTAACATAGTATTAAGCAGGTTTAATCCCGAGACCTAGTCGGTCGTCATGAGCCGCTGTCTCTTTTCAACCCGTCAAATCCCTTTCTCCCTAAATCTATCTTCTATCTCTTTTCTACCCGTCAAATCCCTTTCTCCCTAAATCTATCTTCTGTCATATTGCTAGTTAATTAATTTCTATAACTTTGAATCTTCAAAGTGTCACTGCAAACCTATCATCACTTTTAAGCCAACCCTTCCATCAGCAAACATTTGTGTCCTAGCAACCTATTTGTTATTTATTTCTAGTAAAAAAAGTATTTTGCCAATACAAGAGTACAATAGTTACCTGCATTCCCAACTACTTTTCTTACCATAAACGACAATTAGAAAGAAAGAAAAAAATCAGAACTTATTTATGCTTTACTTCCTTTCTCTGTTTGTTTTCTTTCTATGGTTTCAGGTCAAGTTCATCTTTTTCCTTAGCATCACAATGCAACAACAAGCACATCAAGGTTTTTTTAACAGCAGTACAAGTATTTTTCTGTTTCGGAATTTTGAAGACTTTGTTGGAAAAATTAGTGCACTTGTGAGATTAGTTCACACCTGGTTTTGGGTTAGGAGGTACGGAGTGTACACCCATGAGGTCCCTGAACATCCTGACTTAATAGTGGTTAGTACTGCTAGTGTTGGTTACTACTGCTAGTGTAGTGACTAATGGTTCCTGCTGATAGTGTATTGGTTCCTGCTGCTAGTGTATTGGTTCCTACTGGTAGTGTTGCAGTGATTAACTTGTAACAGCTTTGACTAATTCAGTGGGTCATTATGATCGCTTATGACCACATTTAATTGGTCATGTAACCACTATTCCTATGATAATGGAGGCTTATTATGGGTGATTAATTGGCCGTTAATCACTCATAAAGTCCATTAACTAGGGTTGAGTGTTCTCTACTATATATAGAGATCGACATCATCAGCATGAAGATATAGAGAAAAACTAGGAGAATCAAACAGAAAGCCAAAAACACTTAGGGGCCGTTTGGTTCGAAGGAATTCGATGTAATCTGTTGTAATTGTAATATGAATTACATTACAATCCTGTTTGGTTGGCAGGATGGATGGAATTGTAATTCAGATTACATTACATCAGTGTTTGGTTTCAACGTAATGTAATTGAATTACAACCAATTACGCCCGATGATGTAATTGATTACATAGCAAACTTGATGGAATGTGTTGTAATTGATTTTTACGAGTTAAATATCGATTTATCTTTCATCGTTATTATTATTATATTATTTAATTTTAAAATAAATAATAATTATAATAATTATTTTTATATTATATATAAATATCAAAATAAATAATTAATTTTTTAATAATTATTTTATATTAAATTTATGAATTTTATTTACTATTTTATTTAAAAGTATTATTATTATTATTATTATTATTATTATTATTATTATTATTATTATTATTATTATTATTATTATTATTATTATTATTATTATTATTATTATTTTAATACTATTATTATTATTATTATTATTATTATTATTATTATTATTATTAAGTAATATTATTTATTATTATTATTATAATATTATTAAGTAATATTATTTATTATTATTATAATTATTATTATTATTTAATAATAATTATTATTATTATTATTATTATTATTATTATATTTATTATTTAGTATTATTTTACTATTATTGTTATTATTATTTTATTAATTATTATTATTATAATATTATAATTGTATCATTATTATTATTATTATATTTATTATTTAATAATAATAATAATATAATAATAATAATAATAATAATATCTATTATTTATTATTATTATTATTATTTAATAATAATAATACAATTATAAATAATATAAAATAGTAATAATAATAATAATAATAATAATAATAATAATAATAATAATAATATTGTATTATTCTTATTATTTATTATTTATTTTTAATATTATTATTTATAATTATTAAGTATCATTTTTTATTATTACTATTTATTATATTATTATTAATTATTATTATTATTATTTTAATTATTATTATTTTATTATTATAATAATAATTATTATTATTTTATTTTATTATTAATATTATATTTTTATTATTTTATTATTATTATTATTATTTTATTATTATATTTGTATTATTAATATTCTTTTTATTACTATATATTATTATTATTATTATTTTTTTTATTATTATTATTATTTTATTATTATTATTATTATTATTGTTTATTATTATTATTATCGTTATTATATTAGCTTAAGTTTTATAAAAAATTGAATTACATTACGTTATGAGCAAACCAAACACATTGACAGATTTAATTAATTACAATTACAACACATTACAATTACAACACATTCCAATTCTTTAAATTACAATTACATCAAATTACAATTCCTTCCAAAGATTACAATTTCTTCAAAAACATTTTGTGAACCAAACGCCCCCTTACATGCGCAAGGGTTATTGATTTGTGCCTAATTCAATAACTAACATTTGGTCTTATCCCAAGTAGATATTTGTGTAACCCAAGCATAGGGTCGAATAGTTTACTTTGGAAAGTGATCACACGATTCCAAGTGATATCCGGTAACATGATTTGGTCTTGCATTGCTACTTATTATCTTACCCTGCTGGGCTCATAACCACCAACAGACTTCATCATCATACTTATTATTATTGCTTTAATGTTTCTAGTTTTCTAATTCAATCCGAGCTTTCGCGATTTCACCGCTCGGATTGCGGGAGAGTATTAGAGAATATATTAGTAAGCCCAAGCCCAAGCCCAGTTGTGGGTTTAGGGTTCATTAGGGTTCTAGGTCATTTACATTATAAATAGTCGATCAATAAAACATAATACAATGGGGTTTCAATGATTAACAACATTGACTATATCAGTTCCTACTAGGGTGTCAAATGGGTCGACGCACACCGACTAACCCGACCGAACCCGATAAGGCCTTATAGGGTCGGGTTGATTCGGTCCAACTTAGCTTATCGGGTTTATCGTCAACCCGATAAACCCGATAGCCTTATAGGGTCGGGTTGGGGTTTAACTTGGTTCGTTATCGGGTTATCGGGTTGACCGATAAACCCGATAAACTATAATGTCCCATTAACAAATGTATAATTTTTGAACGAATGCCGTTTATTATAGTCCTTTAGTTACGATTCTTGAACAAATTCATAAATTGGTTCTTTAACCTTAGTTCTAGTTTGGATCAAGAGTTTAGTTGCTTTCTATTTTTTATAAGTTGGTGCTACAAGATGGAAAATAACGACATGACTATCGACCCAAAATGACTACTTAATATACTTTGAAATGCTCGATTATTTGTTATATATTAAGGCTTTAGGAAATAGAAATGTTCTGTTGGTTTTCTTCTTAAATAAATTTCATGTTTAGTGATATTTTATGTATTTATGTTAATAGATAGCCCATAAGTAAACATATATTGTTTTACTTTATTATTTAGTGTTAGTGTTTTGGTTTCTACAAGTTATTTTTTGTTTTTTACAAGAACATGAAATATTAAAAAGCTACTATATAGTGTAGTACGTAGCAAAAAAAAGAAAGATGTGTTTTAGTTGGTTAAATTTAATTGAAAGATCATGTAGTGTTTATATGAAACATAATATGCTTAATTGGTCATCTTTTGGAAGAATAAATATTAAGTTACGAGTGAAAGATAATAAAAAGCTTTTTAACACAAAATTAAAGCATTTCTGTAAATGCTAAACAGGTTAATACGATTTTTTGTACAAACAGAAACATAGCAATAGATGTAAAGACATATTGTATATGTTAATATGAGATGTCAATAAACAACATTTAGCACACTAATAAAAACATCAGAGACTTTACAAAAAAAGTACACATACGATGCTTCAAGGCAACCCGAAATAACCCGATAACCCGACCCGATATAACCCGACCCGATTAGACCCGAACCCGATAACCCGATTTCTTATCGGGTCGGGTTATGGTTATATTCTAAAGGTCAAAACCCGATTCAACCCGACCCGATAGAGGCTTATCGGGTCGGGTTGACCCGATTGACACCCCTAGTTCCTACCGTGTTTATTACATCGGATAATTGCATATAGGTAAATGAAAATAACTCTGGTTCTTGCTTCTGGTGATGTGGGAATATGAGTTGTTTTTTCTAGATATTCTTAAACCTCTAGATAGGTTGATTGAAAGAGTCTTCTACGGAAGATCCAGTTGTCTAACATTCGTGAAATGATTTTTTCACAAGAAGATGCATATGATTGTATGGTTTCTCAGACCAGCCGATTGATCAACAATTGGTTATTTAGAATGGAAAATAGATGGGTTGGATATGACATGACAAAATGTGTTACAAGATTGGGTTGAGATTGTTTAAGCTACCAACACAGTTTCTATCTTTTTTGTTCTATAATGTGTCAAATCATTTGGAGGTGACTGTGAATTCTCACAACTCGCACTAGAATTGTCGATTGGGTTATAGCTGAAGGAATACATAGACATCGGTTATGGTATTTTTTTTTTTTTTTTTTTTAACGTTCATACGCTTGAGGTTTATGAGTTGTGACGTTTTGGTCAAATTGTTGTTCTTCAGGATTCAGCGTATTATAGACAATTTTAAGACAATTATAGAACTAAAGTGATGGACTAAAATTGTTTATTTCCCGTTACCACGATTATATAGGAAAATTATTCGATACTTTGACTTTTGGACTACAAATCTTATAAATAAAAAGAAAAAAAAAATAAATTATAAAAGATTATTGTCGGGCTAAGAAGGGATCAACCTTGATCGGTGAACGGCCACACCGCTAGAAGGTTACGTCACGCCTTCCTAGTCTCCTTGATGAGACCAGGTGCGGCCACATCATATGGCGACACAAAACACCCATATAAAAGATTATTGTCGGGCTAAGAAGGGATCAACCTTGATCGAGTGAACGGGCCACACCGCTAGAAGGTTACGTCACGCCTTCCTAGTCTCCTTGATGAGACTGGGTGCGGCCACATCATATGGCGACACAAAACACCCATATAAAAGATTATTGTCGGGCTAAGAAGGGATCAACCTTGATCGAGTGAACGGGCCACACCGCTAGAAGGTTGCGTCACGCCTTCCTAGTCTCCTTGATGAGACTGGGTGCGGCCACATCATATGGCGACACAAAACACCCATGTAGCCCCACAGACACGGAGCGAAAGTTGCCCCTAGCTCTTAACCATCCAAATATCCTTAGTGCCCCCAAATGGGTTACAAGCCCACACTACTGGACTCGGCAACATGATGTGCCCAAATGGCTTGTAAAAGGATCATTTTGGTATTATGTTTTGTCAATGTGGGAAAATGGCTTTTGATATATAGTAGTAGTTATTACTCCTCATGCACATGGCTTTCTTAATCTATCTTCTCTAAATACAATTTTTTGACACTCCAATATGATTTTTCACCCATTGAACAGCATAACAAACATTTGAGTTCCCATATATGAGTTTCCTTACTAACATCTTCTATCCATATCTTCGAGTATCTAGTTTTTGTTAAAGGTCAGTTCGTATAGTCGTCTTAACTCACACAATTCGCAGACAATTCACCAATATAAAAATCCGTAAACACGGGATACTTAACTACAACATGAGCAAAGTACAATCTTTATACACAGTAATAAACATGTATAACATGTAAAGGCAGTTCAGTGTTACTTCAAGTAGAATATCATGATCGCGGTCTGCACATGTACATGCAAAAGTATAAAGCTACAATATCATTTAGCTACTTGTTATCACTAAAAATCAACAATTTTGATACTAATACTCTTACGAGATATTATCAAACATTTTTGGTGGACAAATACAGAACCCCAAAGTAATAACCATACATGCTGATTTTCAGCATTTGATGCAACAAATTATGCTAAGCGGCTTACATGAATGATTACTATGCTATACTAACGGTTGGTTACAATGGTGAAATCGTTTTGGCTATTGATAACCCGTGTGCCGTTGATCACTTGATGCTTCAAATTAGGTGTTTAAATCATAGTACTTTAAGTCTTCAATAAACTTCATATTTGAACCAGAGTAATCTCGCAAGAACAACGATTTTATATTTGTGAAAGTTAGCTTAGCAAACATATATAAGTTCATTTTAATGTTTGAATAAGTTGATGGCTTATGAGCTTATTTAAGAAGCTTTTATTGCTTGCTTATAATATAAAGGGCTTTGAGCTGGTATAATTTCTAGTTAATTTACAAACATAAGCTAGCTAAAACATTTTAGCGTGTTTAGCTAATGCAAATAGGCAAATAGTTATATAACTTTTTGTACATGAACCCTCCAGAATCCGCCTTGGCCTTTGGGTATGCACCTAAGACCAGGTAGATCGACAAGGTACGCTCCTAAGAACAGGTAGATCGACACTATATTCAGTGTGCCCCTAAGACCAGGCAGATCAAAATTTTTGACACTCCAGTATGATTTTTCACCACGAGAAATGTATGGTTGTATGGTTTTTGGGCCGGGGTGATAACTTAAGCGCCGGTTACATAAAGATTGGTTAGATGTGGCGGTATAAAACACGTAACTTTTAGCGTGGAATAGTTTGAGCTCGTTTAATCAAATGAACAAATTTTTTAGTCTCTTTTGCTATATAATGTGTCTAATTATTTATAGGTCGATGAAGAAATGTCAAAATACAAATTTTGACTTGATCAAGGGCTTTGGCTGTTGAATCAAGTTCCGTAAATTATATTTCTAGTTCCTCGGATTATTTATAAACATGGATTTTGTTTGGCTTAATTTGAATTGTGTTATAATGTTTAGAGTAAATAAAACAAACAATAGTTTACTAAAACCACTCATTGTCCCACATCGGTTGACTGAATAAAACAACCAAAGTGATGGTCCCTATAAGAACAGAGGCCCAACTATAAACCAAGCATACCTTTCTCGGCCTTTTGGCTGAGATCAAGTGTAGTATTTGTTCTTATCAGTTTAATATCTGATATGTGAGCAATTAGCTCACTTGATATTAATCTGATTTTTGAAGGGTGGAAGACCTAATGCAATAGCTTGCTATTCAGGTCTACACGATCGACTAGGTGTTGCACTACTTCCCTGGCCTGGTCACCAATTCAAAGTTAAAATTTGTGGGTATTTAATATTTTAACCGGCATTGATTGACACTTGACTTTTGTATGGTCCAATAGTATTTTAACCGGCCTAGGTTTGGTAGCCAACATTGCCTATGTGGCTATGCCATAATTTGTTGTTAGGGCCATGCGTTAGCGAAACCCCATTAATTCTTAGTAATCAAACATATTTTCTTGTTTCATAGTTGCTATATTAGCAGCTGTTATTTGTTTCAGTTTGTTGTTTCACACAATTTGTGGAAATAAAAATATTCACACAACCTGGGCTTTGGAAAAAAAATACACACACATTTTATTTGAATTCTCTTGAATAATACAATGAATTAATTAATACAGTATGTTGCTTTTTTTATCATCTAGTCCCTTTGAAAAGAAATTAGGTCGCGTCACTTTGACAGTTTAGATTAGACAGTTCAAGCTCTTGGCGGCTAATAACACGTCAAATAATGAACTAGCTGACTTCTCAGAGCAGCAGAGGCCAACCCGGTGAACCGGATAATTTCTACTTGCTTGGTTGGTACCAACACTTCTGTTGTTAACATGTCTACCCCCACTCCCACTTTTTCCTTCATGTCACGAAACTCGCAAGGTGTGTTGGTGGTTATTCGTCCCAAAGCAGGGTTAAGATAATCAACTTCAGCAGAAATGCTCAACCTTCTCGTGAAACAAAACTAAGGTCGCAGAATAGATACCACTTGGTGGTTACGGATATCACTTGGAATCGTGTGATCACTTTCCAAAGTAAACTATTCGACCCTAATGCCCGGGTATCACGAATATCTACTTGGGATAAGACCAAATGCGCTAGAGAATTAGGCACAATTCTATAACCCTTTCGCTAATAAGTGTTTTGTGTTTTCGTATGTGTCTCATGCATGTTCGGATCTCCTATATAGGAGGTTACTCTTGAGTTATTCCAATGGAATTATGAGTATTAATCGCCCATTAATAGCCTCATAATTATCCCCATTATAGTAGTTAGTGGTTACATGACCAATTAAACGTGGTCATAAAGAAGTCAGAATCGCCATTTAGCAAGATTTCTTTCCATAAGCAAGATTTCACTTGTAGTGGAAGTACATCCTATCGATGGAAACACCGCTTATCAAGACTTTCACAAGCACTATCAAGAATACACCACTTCAAATTGGAAACACCGCCTATCACTTTCCACAAGCAAGATTTTCACCAAGCAAGACTTTCACCAAGACTACCAATACAAACCACTATAAGAGTCGTGGTGTTCATGGACCTTATGGGTGTACACTGCATCTCCTAACCCATTACAAGGTGTGAACTAATCCCACAAGTGCACTAAATTTTTCAACAATCCTCCCTAAATTTAGTTCACTTCCTTTGCATGAAAAATAAACATCAATCAAAACATGTGCATAAACGAAATGTCCCGAGGATTGAATTTTCATCTTAGTAAATTACACGCTCAAATATTCGAGAATCGTGGTGTTCTAAGAATTGAACCCTTCAACCCAATTGAATACCGAAGATAAAATACACACAAGTTTTCAAACACTTAACGACTCCCGACACTATACACGCCCATGTGTCCATATCCAAATTCATCAATGTTGTAAAGCTAAAGTCCAAAGCTTCACAGCGGCAAAACTTCAACATTTACATAGGTGGTTCCTCTTTAGTCATGCTCCCGCCAAGCACTTTTTCAAAGAAAATTAACCATTAAGAAGTAAAGACTTCATCCTCCTTTCAGCAGTTCCGAGCACAACCTTGGGATGTAAATAAAACATGTGCTCCAATCCATCGAATGTTCGACTTTCCACATTGAACTTAGCTCCTAAGTTTCCTCGGGAGGAGTGGGTGTCCCAGCATTCAATGACTAAGTTGGACTTAAACCCATCTCTTTAGCGGACTTTATAACCAAGTCTCTAGCTGCACCTTCGTCAAGTGATCGGCTAAGTTCGCTGAGATCTCACAAACTCTATAGATACCACCCCATTCATGATAAGCTCACGAATCATGCTATGCACGACACCTAAGTGTCTAGACTTACCATTGTACATTTGGCTATAAGCCTTAGCCAATGTAACCGCACTATCACACCGGATAGAAATAGGTGCTATAGGTTTAGGCCACAATGGAATCTCAAGAAGCAAGTTTTTCAACCATTGACTTCTTTACCAAAGAAATGCTAAAGCCACAAATTCGATTCCATTGTTGAACCGGTGATGCAAGTTTGTTTCTTGGATGCCCAAGAAATTGCACCTCCACCAAGTAGAATACCCACCACTAGTAGACGAATTTTCTTTGATGTTATCGATCCAACTTGCATCGATGTAACCTTCCAACACCGATGGGTAAAAGATATGAGAGAATATAATCCATAGTTCTCTTTAAATGCTTCATTACCCTCCAAGCGCTTGCGTTGATGAGCACTAGGATTACTAGCATACCGCTCAATTTTCCCACCGCAAAACCAATATCGGGTCTTGTACAAGTCATGGCATACATCAGCGACCAATTACCTAGAATACTCAAGTTGAGATACAACCTTGCCATGATTAGGCATCGCCTTCTCACAGTATCCATAGGTGTACTCATCGGAGTACAATCAAAGTAATTGAATTTCCTCGATACTTTCTCAATATAATGAGACCGAGAGATAGAAATTCTATTACTTTCATGTTTAATCCTTATACCAAGGATAACATCAGCCTCCCCATGTCTTTCATGGAGAACCTTGATGACAAAAATTCCTTTGTCGTCAACTCGATTTTGGTCGGCTAAAGATCAACATGTCATCAACATATAGACAAATGATTACTCCTTTACTAGATTCATCAAATTTGCTATATACACATTTGTCGACTTGGTTAAGAACATAACCACTAGACAAAACCACTTCATCAAACTTTTGATGCCATTGTTAGGTGCCCGCTTAAGTCCATAAAGAGACTTAATCGGTTTACACACCTTGTTTTCATTGCCGTGAAAGATGAAGCCACGAGGTTGGTTCATATAAACCTCCTCTTCCAATTCACCATTCAAGAAAGGTGTTTTCACATTCATCGATGAATAACCCGATTGTGAATAGATGCCATAGCAATCGCGAGCCTTATGGTATCGATACGAGCCACGGGGCATAAGTATCAAAATAGTCTATTCACGACTTTTGTTTAAAGCCTTGAATGACTAGTCTACCTTGAACTTTTCAATAGTTCCATCTACCTTCATTTTCCTTTTGAAAATCCATTTGCAACCCAAAGGTTTGCAACACGGTGGTAGATCAACCAACACCAAGTGTTGTTCCCATGATGGAATCCATCTCATCATTGATTGCTTCTTTCCGTAAAGCAATATCACGGGACTTCATTGCTTCTTCAAATGTCTTGGGATCATCATCAACAATGAAGCAATAGGAGTATTGGTCGAGACCTCATCCATTGTTCCTTCAACTAAGTATAGTTGAAACTCGAGTCCAAATGACTTTGGAGTCCCGACCTTTGCTCTTCCCGAGCAGAGGTTGTGTTGTTGAACCACAACCTCATCGGGACCACGATGGTTCATCATCGAGGACCTCTCGATACACCGATGTCATGAGTTCCATTAGGAATCCTCGACTTGGTCTAGGGACCGATGAGAATCTATTCTCATCAAAGTCTCGCATTCCTTGATTCAATTATGGAGTTAATCGAAACATGTTCATTAGGTTCAATAACATAGAACCTAAAAGCCTTGGAATGCTCAAGATATCCAACAAAGATGCGATAATGCCTTCTTTCACCCAAAGTTTTCAACTTTGGATCGTGGAGTCTAACAATGACCCTACAACCCCAAACCTTGAGATAGTTCAAGTTGGGTTTCCTTTTAGTCCGAGTTCATAAGGGTTACCTTGTTCCTTTTGTTGGGAACCCTATTTAATAAATAGCAAGTCGTTAACATAGCTTCACCCTGTAACCCTTGACTCGATCTGAATAGGACAACATGGAATTAACCATCTCCTTCAAGACCTGCTTTTTCCTTTCGTAAATACCATTTTTTGAGGAGTATAAGGGCGCGTTTCATGGATTATTCCAACAGACCGAAAGCTTGAGTATCCATGTACTCACCTCCCTATCGATCCTTAATCTTTTGATCAAAGACCCAAGTTGTAATTCAACTTCGCTTTAAACACTTTGAATTTATCTAATGCTTCATCCTTGGTATGTAATAGAAAGACATAACAAAATCTAGAAGCATCATCAATAAATGTCACAGTACTTCTTATTCCCCAAAGAAGGAATGGCATGCAAATCACACAGTCACTGTGTATAAGCTCAAGACCTTAGTCTCACGACTAACACCCCGAAAAGGTTTCTTGGTTATATTGGTCAACATGCAAGTTTTACACTTTTCGGTGTCCATGTCAAAAGCGTGGATTAAACCATCCCTAGACATATCTTGCATTCTTTTATAGTGAACATGACCAAGTATAGCATGCCAAAGGTTAGAATCACTATGATCATATGTGGTCACAAAAGTCGAAATAACATCATCGGTGGTAATATTAAGCCCGAACATTTGATTACATAAATAACCAAAACCAATAAAAACACCACATTTAGAAAGAACAAGTTTATCGATTCAATAACTTGTTTATATCCATGATTATTCAAAACACTACTTGAAACCAAGTTCTTCACGATATCGTGAACATGAATAACATTAAACAAAGTTACAATCTTTCCGAACTAAACCTAAGATCTACACAACCACCATTATGCACCAAGGCAGTTGACTCATTTCCCATGTGAAGAATAGAACCATCATTCAAATGACTCATAAGTCTTGAACCACTTCTATCTTTACACACATGAACTGTTGCACCGAGTCAACCCACCACGCAACATCATCATCCGCACATAAAAGATTCGAGATACATATGTAACATAATAAATCAAAAGACTTATTAAACATATTTCGACCTTTCGGTGAGTTGGTGAACCACCACTCCCGAACCATTAGTGCACGATCCATTGGCTTTACCACCAATTTTAACACCTTTGTAGTCCCTCTTAATGTGACCGGTCTTACACATTTCCAACAAGTAGGTGTAGCCTTCTTGTTAAGATCGCCTTTGTGTTATCATGATATTTTCGTTTGCCTTTGTTGTCATTGTACCGGTGGAGTTGTTATGTTCCACCATATTGACAACAGATGGTCCAAGAGCATTGCTACTTTTGGCTTGTCATTATCTCGCACCTGAGAGATTCCTCATTGTGCGCAGATGACCGCTCAACTCAACAAGAGTTAACCTCCTTCATATGTTTCAAGGTATGCTTGAAATCTTTCCATGAAGGAGGAGTTTGTCAATGACACAAGAGACTTTGATAGCCTCATCCATGTTCATTTGGTGTTGTGTAAACCTTCCAAGTATTCCAAGAAGTTCATTGTATTGTTCCATAACCGGTCTTGAATCGGTCATTTTGTAATTTGTGAAATTACTAACAAGGAACTTCTTACTTTATGCATCCTCACCATATATTTGGCATCCAAGGAATCCAGTTCTTTGGAAGATTCAAAGTTCGATAAATATCAAACAAAGAATCGACATACCATTGAATAAGACCTCGTGATATGTAGTCATCATTCTCCCACTTGCTCCTCCTCCCGATCCGCCCACAAGAGCATCATCACCATCATCGAATTGGAGTAGTCAAGACATAGACTACACTCATGCTTGAGCAAGACGAAGTGCATCTTCTTCGCCACCTCCTAAAGTCCACCCCTTCAAACTTGTCCATTTTAGCAAAGTTTGAAGCCATGTGTTTCATTGCGGTAGTTGCCATTGATTATCACAAAATAGTTTACTTTGATTGTTGGTGGTTATTCGTCCCAAAGGGGTTAAGATAATCAACTTCAGAAATGCTCAACTGCTCAAAAAAACAAAACTAAGGTCGTGAGAATGAGATACCACTGGTGGTTACCGGATATCACTGAATCGTGTGATCACTTTCCAAAGTAAACTATTCAACCCTAATGCCCGGGTATCACGAATATCTACTGGGATAAGACCAAATGCGTTAGAGAATTAGGCACAATTCTATAACCCTTTCGCTAATAAGTGTTTTGTGTTTTCAGATGTGTCTCATGCATGTTCGATCTCCTATATAGGAGGTTACTCTTGAGCTATTCCAATGGAATTATGAGTATTAATCGCCCATTAATAGCCTCATAATTATCCCCATTATAGTCATAGTGGTTACATGACCAATTAAACGTGGTCATAAAGAAGTTGTAATCGACATTTAGCAAGATTTCCATAAGCGACTTTCCACTAGCAAGACTTTCACTTGTAGTGGAAGTACAAATATCGATGGAAACACCGCTATCAAGATCTTTCATAGCACTATCGGTGAATACACCACCAAAGTGGAAACACCGCCATCACTTTCCACAAGCAAGATTTTCACCAGTTAAAGATTTCACCAAGACTACCAATACAAACCACTATAAGAGTCGAGGTGTTCATGGACCTTATGGGTGTACACCGCATATCCTAACCCATTACAAGGTGTGAACTAATCCTACAAGTCACACTAAATTTTCCAACAAGGTGTCCAATATGATGCTTTTTTTTTTTTTTTTTTTTTAATCAAACATATCGAGCTTACAGTTTTTTCTACAATGATTGTTGATGACGCTTGTAAAGAGTTTTATTTCAAAAGATAAACATATCAAATATTGGCTTCCATATTGATGACCACCGAACATTCTCAAACTTTAACAACTCTTATTTTATTCTCAAACATTCTCAAATATTGGCGAGGCCTCGATGTATACAAGGATAACGTAGATGCAATAATAGCATCTACAGGATCTAACACATTAGATGGCGTACTTGCCTTACATTATTACTAAATTGCAAACCATCACACCGTACTAAAGAAAGAACAATGCCTCAGCAGTCGGCACATCGATCAAACTAAAGTAATAGCACCTTGAAAATAAACGCATGCGTGCCTAAACCAGCTGCACTCTTCTATCCTTCAGAAAAAAGGATTCTTGAATCACATTATATTGCTTTTTGTTGTTATCCCATCATTAGTGTCCCGCTATTTTTTTAAGAACAATATTCACGATGATGCCTTGGTGCTCGAGACACATGTCTGCATAATAAACTGTTTTATTCTTCCTGTATAAATGTGAGCTGGCTTGTGAGATCTTCAAATTGTTCTTTTAATCTGTTTTGGGGAATGTGAATAGATTAGCAAATCTTTTGTGTAGTAGTTGATCCTCACTTTGTCTGGTTGTCTAGGTTCAGTGCCAATTTTTGACGATCACTTGTAGACTCCGGTGAGTGCTGTTACTAAATGATCTATTGTGGGAGTTACTTCTCTATTCATCTCTTGTCGGATATTTCTTATTGCTAATTCCGAGCTATGCCTCTGTGGTTGATGGTACCAGAAGTTGTTCTTTCGTTGAAAATTGGGTAACTCGAATGCATTCTGAGATATAATTCTCAACCTTTAGTTAAGAGATCGTTATAACTTCTAATAATACTTTGTCCTTTTGGCGGGAAATTTTTTAATTCTTTGAGATCCTCACCATCAATGTATAATGTATCTATAAACCCATGAACAAAGTAATCGTAAATATCTATTGGTGATGCTTCTGGTAGGAATACATTTTTTCGTCTGGTTCTTTGTCTTTTGGGGTAGAAGAGTATAGTTTCATGTATTTCATTCTAGTTAATGAGACTATCCCAAAATTTTTGGAACTTGTCAATTATTGGTCTTTTCATTTCTTCCTTCTCTTTTGCGGTTATAATATTCTTCATCTTGTTTGTTGCATTCAGTTTTGTTGTTTGACTTTGTAGATGCTGGTTGAGAGAGACAAATCTTTTTGACCTTTGTACATTATTGAATATATACGCAACATCTAGTAATTGGCAAGAAAAATCAAAAGTTAAGAAATTAAGGGATGAGAGGAATGTTAAGAAGAAGCCGATTACAGTTGGATTAAAATCAAGAACATAACATATTCATATTAGTATTGAATTTTTAATAAAAGTGCCAAGGCAGTTTGTGAATTTAGATGAAGATATCAAAGTGTGTGTCACACATAGTACAACAGGAAAACTAGCAAAAGACCAACAATTTGGTTTACTAAAACCACTCATTGTCCCACATCGGTTGACTGAATCAAACAACCAAAGTGATGGTCCCTATAACAACAGAGGCCCAACTTTAAACCAAGCATACCTTTCTCGGCCTTTTGGCTAAGATCAAGTGTAGTATCTGTTCTTATCAGTTTAATATCTGATATGTGAGCTATTAGCTCACTTGATATTAATATGATTTTTGAAGGGCGGAAGACCTAATGCAATAGCTTGCTATTCGGGTCTCCATGATCGCCTAGGTGTTGCACTACTGCCCTGGCCTGGTCACCAATTTGTAGTTAAAATTTGTGAGTATTTAACATTTTAACCGGCATTTATTGACACTTGACTTTGGTATGCTCCAATAGTATTTTAACCTTTTTTAATGACTAATTTTGATTGAAACAAATTGCATGACTTTTGTAAGTGATTGAAGCTAAACACTGATCGTAACATTGTGATGGTGTCTGCATACTAAAGATCTAGAAAGCTTCCAACTCGTATGAAACACATAAGTTAACCCATCACCACAACTAAAGAGGTAATAAAACAACTAATCTGTAATTGTGATAAAATTTGCTTTGGTTAAACAAAAAGGAAAAGCCTATAAGAACAAGAGTACTAGTTGAAATTGTGATAGAATTTGCAAAGAATGGATTGCAACAAAAGTTCATAGCGATGGCTGAAGGTAATTCTAGAGGTTCAAATGATGTTTAGTTAGTGACCCAGAAATGATTTCTGAGGTCAGCTAAGAATTTCAACCATAACCGTTTGCAATTACATTTTGATCTTTTCACGTTCTATTTCGAACGTTAACGAAACACTTACCACAAAAAAAAAAAAATGGTTGAAAAAAATATTGGACCATTTCGATTCAGCGTCATCATCCTTGCAGGGCATGCTAATCTTCTATGTATCGCTCCAATTTTATCGGATGTCCCCAAAGGGAAAAATTTTAAGCGAGTTTCGAGCTATATAAATCAGTGATAAGTTCTTCTTCTGGTTGATGTGGGATAAACTACTTTTGAGTGTATCTCATACTTGAACTCATTAACAATATCTATTCTTTTTCTTACTTACTTTAAGCCTGATGGTTTTGATTTCTCATCGTTTTTACTTTCTGTATCTCGAGTGTGACGTATTTGTCAAATTATTGTTTTTTAGGATTCAACGTCTTATAAACAATTTTGAGCCAATTATAGACCAAAAGTGATGGAGTAGAATTGTTTATTTCCCGTGATTATATAGGAAAATGATTGGATACTTTGAGTTTTGGTCTGCAACTCATATAAAAATAAGATAACTAAATTATAAAGTATTATTTTCGGGCTAAGAAAGGATCAACCACTACACCAATAAACACATTTTGGGATGCCCATTTTTTTTGAGTCGAGATTGTCGTCCCAAATTGTCGCCATGACCCACCCCTTTTCAACCAAAATCGCAGTCAAATGAAAAAGGTTGGCCCTACACATTTTGGGACGATAATGTCGTTCCAAAGTGAGTAATAATTATTTTAAAAAAAAAATACTTTTTAATAAATTTATTATATTTTCGTGAAAATAAAAACAGACCGCCAAACACTTAGGGACGAAAATGTCGTCCCAAACTACATGTATATGTTTTTTGGCATTTAAAAACTTTATAAATTAATATGCATTCTCTAAAACAATTTAAAAAGCCTTTGGGACGAGAATGTCGTCCTATAATTTTAAAATATTTGAAATAACAATTATATACCAATAATCTATCTAAAAATACTTTTACATGAATTAATTTTAAAAAGATTATTTACTTTAAAATTATATGTTAGTGTAAAAATTAATTTTAAAAGAATTTACAAAATCAATACATTACTATTTGCTTTAAAATTATATGTTAGTGTAAAAATTATATGTATTTCTTAGTCCGACTATTAATATTTATCACACAACTAACAAAAAAAATAATAATAAATAAAAAAAAAAAAATCATAAATCCAACATTTTAAACTTGAGGCGGTAACATTTTGTGCTAAAAAAATAATTGAGGCGGTAACAATTTGGGATTCCGTAATGTATAATGATATTATCTCGACTCATTCGTTTTAGTTGTTTCATTTGCTTGTCGAGTTGTTTCGTTTGCTTGTCAAGTTATCCCTCCAAATATTTTCCCCCCAATATTTTTCCCGCCAAAAGTGTTGGCGCCATTATTTCCCGCCAAAGTTTTAATTATATATCCCGGTAAAACACAAATAACCCAATCGTCAATTCCCACAAAACACACATAACAATGGCTGATTACACGCCGGAAAATGTGTGGTCAATGGTTTTATCGTTGATGTATCTCTTTAATGAAGTTCTTAATACTTATGGCTACGAAATTTATGATGAATACGGTTCTTATAAGAACATAGCCCCGTGGATGAGAAACCGGATTCTGGAATGGTTGAGGAAAAAGCCATACTACAGAGAGTATTTGGAAGCTCAAGCTGATGATGGCGTTGGAGCTCGAGAAAGCACGTTCGATACCAAACTTGATGATCTGGGAATTAGGGTAACAAATCTTGAAGCTATGTTTGAAAAATTCATCAAGCAAAGGAAGGGAAAAGATGGTGCAAGTTCTAGCAAAGTGGGAAGTAGCAAAAAAAAAAAAATGAATGGGCGATGTTTGTTATGGTCTATGTCGTGTGTTTCGTTTGCTTGTCGAGTTGTTTCATTTGAGTTGTTACGTTTGAGTTGTTTCTTTTGCTTGTCGAGTTGTTTCATTTGATCTGTTTCATTTGGTTGTCAAGTTGTTTCGTTTGGGTCTGTATAAATGTATGTGGTTGAGAACTCTTGCGTGTTTTAAATAAAAGGTTTGCCTTCGTGTTTGTTAATTCTGATATTGTTTCTTCAGTTTCATTCTTTATGCATATGTAATCTTGGGTGTGGTTCGACCCACCAAGAGACGGGTGTATGTCATGTTCGATAACAAAATACTTGAAAGATACATACGAATAAGTAAAACATACGTATTATTACAACAACAACACCACCACCACCACCAACAACAACAGCAACAATAACATCAACAACAACAACAACAACAACAACAACAACACTACTACATACGAAGATTCTCTATGTCACCTAACAGCTCACAGAGTATTGCATCCGACTGACATGCGTGGTCGTCAGGAATCCTTGCCATTTCTAGTCTTGCCACCAGCATCCTTACTCTTGTCTCTAGCACCTGTTTTTGTGATTGCAACATGTTTATCTAAGATATTTGGCATTACAGTTTGAGCACTCTATTGGTGCGGATCCGTAACCTCGAGATGTTGAAGGTAAGATATTTCTTAAGTAGTCATCAAGTTGACTCTTCCACATAAAATATCCACATCCACGATCTTTTTGTCTGGGCTGTTACATAATAAGGAAATTATAAGAGATTACAACCTAATTATTTGTATATTTACATAAATAAGAAATGTATGATTGTTCACCTTCGAAAGAGGACATGCATAATATTGCCATCCATAGGAATTTTCTTTATGTGATGTTCTTAGTTTTATATTTCTTGTTCCACAAGAACACATAAAGGATTATATTGCTGCATCTTAGGTTTTGAAATTGGTATCAAGATAAGAGGTTGTGAGGTTGAGTGGTTTTGAGGATAAGAGTGTATATAATGTGTTTGTGAGGATAGAGCAGATCTGGTAGCTTTTGGTGGGAAGTTTTGGCGCCATTTTTTTGGTGGGAAATTTTGGCGCCAATATAACCATATCATCTCGACTCATTCATTTAACATATTATGTATACGATATCACCTCGACTCGTTCGTTTACCATCTCATGTATAACGATATCATCTCGACTCATTCGTTTAACATATCATGTATAACGATATCATCTCAGCTTATTCTTTTAACATCTCATGTATAACGATATCATCTCGACTCATTCATTTAACATCTCGTGTATAACCATATCGATCATCTCGACTCATTCGTTTAACATATCATGTATAATGATATCATCTCGAGTCATTCGCTTAACATCTCATGTATAACGATATCATCTCGACTCATTCGTTTAACATCTCGTGTATAACCATATCGATCATCTCGACTCATTCGTTTAACATCTCATGTTTAACGATATTATCTCGACTCATTCGTTTAACATCTCATGTTCCACGATACAATATCAATTCATTTGTTTTAACATTTCATGTATAACCATATCATCTCGACTCATTCATTTAATATCTCGTGTATAACCATATCGATCATCTCGACTCATTCATTTAACACCTCATGTTCCATGATACAATATCAATTCATTCGTTTTAACATTTCATGTATCATGATACTATCTCGATTCATTTGTTTTAACATGTCATGTATCTCGATACTAAATTCAAATTATTTTTTATTTATTTAAATAACTTATAATTAATTTAAATCGTTTTTAATTTATTTTAATATTTTTATAACTAACTAAATCATTTTTAATTTATTTAAAAAATTTATAACTAATTTAAATTATTTTTAATCTATTTAAAAAATTTATAACTATATTAAATTATTTTTAAATTATTTAAATAATTTATAGCTAATTTAAATAATTTTGAATTTATTTAATATTAATTAAATAATTTAAATACTTTTTAATATACATAAGATAAAGGAAAAAAAAATAAAAATAATAGGACGATATTGTCGTCCCATTAATTTTCACCAAAATTTTCACGGAAAGTTAAACAACCCGCATTTTTTTCACAAAAAAAAAATGCTAATGTCGTCCCTAATATTCAAAAGAATTGTCGTCCCAAAGTGACTCTCAATACTTGAGGTGTGATAGCGGATCTGCTTGATAAGGATTTAAAACGTACACTTTTAAAAGGTCATTTAAGCCCTTAATCGCCCACTTTATATCCGCATCGCTTAATTTCGCCTTTTCACTTTTAGGTCTCTTGGAAGCAAAATCTTTGGAATGATGCATATTTGGACAAAAGGGTGAATATATGAAGAAATGGCAAAGTCAAGATCGAAGACACTCAAGTCGCCGAATTGCACTGACGGCGCCATAATCAAAGCGGCAACGCCGTCCTTTATCTAATTAAAATCTCGACTCAATATACTTTTTGTTAAAATACACCGACGCATCAAAGCTTTGAAGAGGAAGGGCGTCACGAAGACTTTTCATCTCGCACGGCCTAGATCCGTAATCGCACGACGTCACTCATCGAAGCCCAACGGCGCCACTACTACAACGTGACACCGCCCTAACGATTGCTTGGCCAAGACGAAACCCTAATGACGGCGATCAGACGGCGTCCCACCTATAAGGCGACGCCATCGCAAGTGTAAAATTATATATAGAAGTCGAATTTTCAGAATTTTAGGAGGTAGACTTGTGGAGTAAAAACCCTAAACGTTTGTAGTCCGACTTGGACAGTATCTTAGGGTTCTCAAACCCTATTTTACATCAAGATAAGTGTGTTACTTCATTGATTTCATTATGTCTTAGGTTGGATGTGTGTATGCTTGCGTGTTTAACATGTCCGGCTAAATTTCTTGTGTGTTTGCTTAGATCTATGAAACCTAGTTATTCATTATTGATTGGTTGTCTCTTATCTTAATTGTAATTGGCTTAGGAGTGCAATTAGACTATCGTTGTGTTTAAATGCTTGAGTAATCTTTGTGAACCTTAGTTTATAAATCACTTAGCGGATTTGGTAGGCTAAACATCCAAAGATAACCGTTAAAGTCAGTTTATGAATCTTAGAGAATTTCGTAGGCGATAACCTTAAGGTAGTCTCAAAGAGTTAGGGAAAAAGGCACACCCTACGACCTTAGAAAACACAATGCGTTAAGAATAAGGACGTGACAATTCAACCACCAATAAAAGATAACTAGGGAGTAATAGTATCTAGTTAGATACATTTTTAATCATCATACGAGCACACATCAATAGACATAAGACTACCCATAGTTTAGATAATTAGATAGTGGAAGTAATCGGTAGAAGTACCACCCCCTAAATCCAAACCCCGAGATTTTACCCTTAGCTTTCTAAAAAATATAAAAAAGATAAAAAAAGAATCTTCCTCAACCTCAACCTTAGCGTAATACACTTCTTACTAGCATTCCTATTCCCCTAGAGAAAGATATCAATACCCGAGGCTTACCCAATACTACACTACAATGATTAGGTTCACTATCTGGGGTGTTGAAAACTTGTTGACGAAAACGAAGTTCCTTTGACCGAATGCGCCTACGCATCAAGTTTTAAGCATTGCGGGAAGAGAATAGCTAGTTAGATTTATATCTCATTTAGGTTCCTTGCTTGATTCCTATCAAGTAAGATTTTTTTCTCATTTTTAGCTTCCTCGTAGTCTATCCCCCTTCTTCATGACTTTGTTAGTAATCCCATCACATTTCATCATGGAAGGTGATAACCCGCCACCACTCATTGACCCGCCAAGAGGTTGTACTCTTGGTGAATACTCTAGACCAAGCCACCAAGGCTATAGGAACACCATTGAGCTCCCCGATCAAGCTCAAACGACGGCCCTGCGATCTGACACCATCCAGTTGGTGAAAAGAGAATGTGCATTCCATGGACTTCGTTCCGAAGATCCTAATCAGCATCTCAAGGACTTCCTTAAAATTGTTGATTCCATCGACCTTAATGCTACCACACGGGGAGACCACGTGTTTGCGTCCTTTCCAATTCTCTCTACGAGGCCAAGTTAGTAATTGGCTTGAGCGACTTCCCGCCGGATCCATCTCAAGTTGGGATGATCTCACCACTCGTTTCCTTGCCCAATTTTTCCCACCGGGGAGAACTACTAAACTTAGGAATGAAATCTTGATGTTCCTACAACGTCAAGGTGAATCTCTACGAGGCATGGACTCGATTCAAGGAGTTGCTCCATAAGGTCCCTCATCACGGCATCGATCTTTGGCTTCAAGTCTAAATCTTTTACGATCATGTCAACTTCTCAACTAAGAAATCCATTGACCAAGCGGCCGGTGGCAAACTTAGTGATCTCACTGCGGAAGAATCGTGGGGTACAATAGAGAACCTTGCCCTCTATGACAACGAAAGTTGGAATGACCCCCGTGAGTTGCCCAAAACCGTCAAGGCAATCTCCTTGCCTCTCATTGACTCACAACTTCCAATCGTAGGATGCTCGAACTTGAAGATCAAGTCAAATTCCTAATGAGCTCCTACGAGAATCCTAAGTCTTCACGCCAAGTGAACAAAGTCCATTCCTTGGGTGAGCTATGTACTGGTCCCCATGACACTCGTACTTGCACGAGACTCCCCGAACAAGCTTCCGTTCACTACGCATCCTCGCGTACCAATGGAATGGGAGGGAGATTCCCCGAAAGTATCAAAGTTATGATAAAAGAAGGTAATCAAAAACAAAAGAAACTAATACTCCCCTGATTAGCTCGGTAGGATCCGTATAAAGTGGTGGTTAAATCCTTTCCAAGAAGAATTATTGCGTGAAAAGCTCCTTCCAATCTTGTGTAACTTCTTGACAAACTAAACTTGCACACTTGAACAAAACAAACGAAACCTTCGCGTAAAATCGGCGGTAATAATATATATAAGACTCGATTTAAACTAGGATATAATGCTTGTGGAATGGATGTTTATGTAATTTCTAAGAAAATTAAGACCGAAAATTCCAAAATTTATAAGTAGCTCGTAAAACGAGAAAAGTGATCCGATGTTTTACTCCTTCCCGACGCCAAAGTTGCAATCGACAAAAACTGCTCGCGATTTTACAAAAAATTCGGAAAATTTACATCTTTAGAATCGGAAAAATTTCGCAAAAACATCCATTATGACTCGATACAAGCATTTGACTCAACAAACAAACATACATATCTTTTAGTTAATTGTTATTCTCATGTTTACCTTTCTTTTGAAAACGTGTAATCCTCCCTACACTTATCCCTTATGTAAAATACCTTCATATGCAATTAAGACGAGGTTAAAACAAAATAAAGCATTTTTACAAATTTAAACACGAGGATAAACAATTAATAAAAGATATATGACACTAACAAGCAAACAATTAAGCATGGGTTGCCTCCACAAAGCGCTTTTCTTTATTTAAGAGTCTTGTAGCTAGACTCATAGTCGTGCTCACGTTGCCTCGCTTTGCATCCTCAATGAGAATTCTATCATGTTGACAAAATTTTCATCGACTCTATACCTAGGCCCTAGGTCAAGCAATCCTTATAATAATGCCTCCTTCCCACATGAATTTATAACCTTTTCAACATCTTCCTTGCTCTTGTCCTCAAAAGCTTTGATGTTGTCTCGATCATAAATGGACAAGTGGCCATACTCATTTGTTTTCCAAGGCATCCTATAGGTGATCTCATCGGTTCCTTCCATAAACCTAACTGCTCCATCATGCTTGTTGTGGCTCATTCTAGATGTTTCAACAAACGGTTTCCTATCACTACTTGGGATAAACTATAGTCAATGACGATCCTACATCTTCTAGGACCATAAAATCAACTAGGTAAGTGAAATTTCCTATAAAGACATGCACGCCCTGACTCTTCCCACAAAGTTGCAAACTCCTCCGGATACTTAGGGTCTCTCCTAATATTAAGTCGCTCATTCATAATGTCATTTTAGGCAATGCAGATGACATTACATTAATGGGAGATTCCAGATCTATGTAAGCGTGGTCGACACTCCTATATCCGATCATACAAGGGATTTTAGGTTCCGTGGGTTCCTCTCCTAATCTTTGGGCATATCCTAATGATAGGTGATCGTGGATTATTGATTATGTATTGATGGTACGCAACCTCTTCCTTAGTGGGGTAAAGATTGAAGTAAGCACTATTTTCCACATCCACGTTGTTGTTTATCATGCCATTGCCGACCATCTGCGATCATAGAGCCAACTCATCGAGGCGCCGCGGCCGACTACTTTCTCAACAAACTTCCCTAATTGTATTATCGAATATTTTACGCAAATCCTAAAGGTCGGTGTTTCTACTCATATAGCGGCTTCGACGGTTGTGTTGGTTATTGGTTTGGGTTTTGAGTGACATTGACTTATTTGGTGTTGGGTTATCAAGTGGTGGTTGGTTATCATCTTCCATGATGAAAAGTGATGGGTGTACGAACAAAGGTCACGAAGAAGGGGATAGACTAAGAGGAAGCTAAAATGAGAAAAATTTACTTGATAGGAATCAAGCAAAGAACCTAAACGAGGTGGACTACTAACTAGCTATTCTATTCCCGCAATGCGCCTAAAACGTGATACGCTTACACAGCGTTCGGGGTCAAAGGAACTTCCTTTTCGTCGAGCAAGTTTTTCAACACCCCAGGCGGTGAACCTAATCGTTGTAGTGTAGTATTAGGGTAAGCCACGGTATTGATATCGTTCTCTGGGGAATAGGAATGCTAGTGAGAAGTTACTACGCTAAGGTTAAGGTTGAGGAAGATTATTTTTATCTTTTATGTTTTTAGGAAATTGAAAAGTACGAATCTCTTGTATTGGATTTGGGGGTTGGTATTTCACCGATTACTCTACTATTATCTAATTATCTAAACTAAGGTGGTGGTAGTCTATGTCTAATTAATTTGTGCTCGTATGATAGTTTAAAGATGTGTTTACTAGGTTTTACTACTCCTTAATTATCTCCTATTGATGGTTGAGTTGTCACGTCCTTATTCTTAGTTGCATTGTGTGTCTAAAGTTGTAGGGTATGCGTTTCTCCCCAACCCTTTGAACTTACCAAAGGGTCTCGCCTACAAAACCCACTAGGGATAATAAACTCTTACTCTAAGGCACTCTTTGGATGGTTTAGCTTACAACTACTGGGTAATTATATTCTAAGGTTCACAAAGATGAATCAAGTATTAAGTACACAACGAATGACCTATCGCATTACTAGATCATTAATCAACTAAGATAAGAAACAACCAATCAATATTAAATAATTAAGTTTCATATTCCTAAGCAAACACACAAATAAATTAGCGGGACATGGAGAACATGCAAGCATACACACAAATAATTAAAGACATAATTGAATTGATGAAGTAAATACTTATCTTGATGTAAGATAGGGTTTGAAACCCTAAAATATCGTACAAGACACCCTTGGTTCGGTTTTAGGTTTTTACTCCACAAAAGACTCTCTTAAACCGAAAAATTCGGATTCTATATATATTACATATGCGACGGCGTCACCTTATGTTTTGTGACGCCGTCATGTCGCCGTCATTAGGGTTTCGTCTTGGCCACGTTAACCTTGCGACGGCGCCACCTTATGTCCGTGGACGCCGTCTCTTGACCGGCGTCGCCGTTCGGTTGCATCTAGGCCGTCCCGAGTAGCAACGGCCTACTCTTTAAAGCCCGACGTCGTCACTTGAAAATAGGGTTTTGGCTTCAGATCGTCATAAAAATCCTCCGACGGCGCCGCATTAACACCGACGCGCCCGCCTGCTTTCAGCAGACTTTGAGTGTCTCGATTCGACTTTGGCCATTTTCTTCAGATATCCGCCTTTTCGTCCAAATAAGTGCCATTCCAAGATTTTGCCTTCAAGAGACCTAAAAGTGAAAAGGAACGATATTAAGCAATAACGGATACAAAAGTGATCAAATAAGGGATTAAACGACCCCTCAAAATGGTACCTTTTTAAACCTTATCACCGAGGCTTACCCAATACTACACTACAACGATTAGGTTCACTGCCTAGGGTGTTGAAAAACTTGCTCGACGAAAAGAAAGTTCCTTTGACCCCGAACGCTCCTTGTACGCGCATCACTGTTGCTATTTTTTGGTAAGTGTTTATCTTCAACATACAAAAAAACCCACGGCCAAATTACAAAACCTACGACCAAATTATAGTTTTTGTTCAATTCAACATCACCACAACCACCTTCAACACTGCTATCACTCGAAACCATCAATTACAAACGCACCGCTATGCACAATTTTTATAATTTTTATTATTTTGTTTTGTTTGAAGGTATTTTTTTTTAATTTTGTTTGTTAATTTTTTTTCTTTAACTATGGTTTCTTTGTTGTGTTTGTGTTGGTTAGATGGCCCACAACAGCAGCAACATCCCACCACCGTGAACCACCGCCGCAACAACTCCACCACCGCTGACCCACGGACAAGCTTTAGTTTAAAGGTGTTTTTTTTTATTATTATTATGGTAATGTGTTTTGGGCGACAATTTCGTCGTCCAAAAGTTTTATTAATTAATTTGGTTAGTCACACCGCCGGAGGCGGAAACACGAGGTGTAACGGAAGGAACATAAGCACAAGATAATAGAACATACCAACATTAATATTTAAAAGAAAGATTACACCATTACAATACTAGTTTAGCCGACATCGGCAAATATATTACAAAGTTTAGATTCCCAAAATATTTATACGTTCTATTACATAATGATTTGTAGTGACAAGTGAAAACTTCATTATGCAAGACTTGGTAGAAAAGCTTACTAACGATCACCGAAATGCATGAGAGAAAACGGGTCAACTATGAAAATAGTTGGTGAGTAAACACGCTTAGCAAAATAAGAAAACTCGTAAGAAATATCAAAGCTTTCGGTCGACGAAAAATGGTCCACAAAGCAAAGGCATTGTAAATCCACTCGGCCCAAGTTCCGCCCATACAAAACTTGCAACCGTGTGTTCACAACCCACCGCCAAAAGTAGTATGTCTAAAAGTCAAGTATAAACGGTCATAATAGTTCACAATATTGCACCACGTATATAATCATTCGTGGATGCTCCGAACATGGGAGACTTTGCACCGCTCCAACAAGGGAGACTCCTTTGTCACTCGACCACCTAGGCGAGAATTATTGAGACCGCCCACCAATAAGGCGAGACTTTATAGTGATGTCTCGAACATGGGAGACTTTGTACCGCTCCAACAAGGAGACTCCTTTGTCACCGACCACCTAGGCGAGAATTATTGAGACCGCCCACCAATAAGGCGAGACTTTATAGTGATGCTCGAACATGGGAGACTTTGTACCGCTCCAACAAGGGAGACTCCTTTGTCACTCGACCACCTAGGCGAGAATTATTGAGACCGCCCACCAATAAGGCGAGACTTTATAGTGATGTCAGGGAGACTTTGTACGGTTCAATAAGTTCAAATAAGTAATAGGTTCGTAATTAAGTTCAAGGATTTGATTCGAGTTCACAAGTTCTAGTCAAACTAGTTAATAAAAGTAGTAAACAATTTAGCTCAAGAAAGGTTCATGCATTTCGCCCCAAAATATAGTAAAACGAAAAAGGGGTTGTGATTACTCACTTGGTAAACCGGTGTGATGACAAGAGTGAGTACACCGAGGTATAATGTGATGCTTTAACCGGACCTATTACGAATGATATGATATGTAATGAGTTGCAATGTAATGTTATGCATGCATTTCAGATGTTATTTATACCATTTCATGAGTTTTGAAAATATATACTTATCGTCGAAAAATACTCTTTTGACGCCTTGACCCTTCAAAAATCACTTTACAAGTTTTACGTCAAAATGTCATCCTACAATGGTTTTATAATGATTTATAGTGAAATTTTCACTTTTCGTCGCAAAACAATGTCGCCGGAATTTTCATGAAAGTGACAAAATGGCTTTGGAAAACTAGTCGAAATGGTGTACGCCGATCGTTAGAGAACGAACTCGACGGTTTTGGAAAGTTTGTATCGAAATCTAGAAGTTTCAGTTCAGAGTTTTCGTCCAAAAGGTCTCGAACATAAAGATAATAAGGGTTAAAGATAGTGATTTTGGCTAATTGTGGTGTAAAAAGTGAGTTTCGCCAAGTTTGAACATCCGTAAATAATTTACTACAACTCCGCTATACAAACGGCTTGTCGCTTTGAAAAATATGGCCGTGAACTTGATTTTACTAGAAGACATTTCGCTCCAAAAGTTTCACAACCTCGTTAAAAACAACCTCAAACATGGTCGTTATACTAATGTAACACTTGTAACGTAAAAATAATATAGTTTTTCGTAAAATAATAGTTACGGCAAGTTTATAAAACGCATATCTTTGTCGCTTCAAACCGCTTTCACGATAATACGTCCTTAGCTTCGTATCAAAGTATACTAATATATTTTTGATAAGTCGAAATAATTTGTGAAGCTTAAGGCTGCTTTTGACCCGAACAAACTAAAACCGCATGTGAAATTTCGAAAACTATATATTTCGTCGTCAAACTTTAAAATCCATAACTTCTTCGTTATAACTCCGCTTTTATCCGCTCAAGCGCCACGGATTCGCTTTTAAAGTATATTTTCTAAATATCAAGGCCAAAGTTTCGCACCAACTGTCGGTTTTTCCAGAAAATCGAAATAAGGACAGAACATATTTTATAGTTATCGAAAATAGTTTTTCTCGGACAAAACCTATTCTAATCCCTTCAAATCAACTCCAAAGCTAATCTAATCCTACCATACACCTTCTTAGGGTGTCATGGGTTCCTAATCACCATCAAGACCAAAGAATACCATGGGGATAATTATAGGATGACCAAATATATATATATAACTCTAAAATCATGTAAAATGGTATAAATCACATATCATGCATACTTGCTCCAAAAATGAAAAGATACATATGAAATGATAAGGAAACATGAAAATGATAGAAACATGCTTACAAGTGAAAATGATGAGGTGAAAGTAACAAGGTTTAGCCTAAATACTCTTGGTTTTTATTTCAAAACCTAATAAAGAGTATTAACTAGATTGTAAAACACTTGAACTTGAAAATTTTGATGATGATCCCTTGAGAGCCTGATGAGAACCGGTTTTAGAGGATGAAAAAAAGAGAGAAAAATTTTTACTTGACTTGAAATAATGAAATGAATGAGGAAATGAATGAAAGTAAGACTTTATGTAGAGTATGAATCTATTACCAATCAAAGAAAATGCCAATCACCAACCATAAATGATACCCTCCCCTTGGCCGGATTTTGGGGATTGTGTGTTTCAATTATATATATTTTTTTTTTTTTTTTTTTGTGTATGTATAAATACTTGTATAATTTGTAAAAAGTGTAAGTAAATGTGTAGGAAAATGTATAAGTAAAGGTAAATGGTAGAATTTTGGTACAAGTAAGTTTTAATAGATCAAAATAGAATGTAATGAGATAATAAAATTGTAAAATACATTCCTTGTGAAATTTGAGTGATAAAATAATTATCGTGATAATTTTAAGAAAACGTCGTAATAATATAACTTTAACGATTTATATACCAAATAAATTTAAAACACTAGGTAAACTCAAAATATAGTTTTATAAACTAAATGTAAGTTTAAAAATATGTCGGGATCATTTTTGAAAGTAACGGATTAAATATTCAAAATAATAACTCACGCGATAACGTTTATTAAATATAAAATTACGCGTTAAATGTGAAATGAAATGCCATGAATGAACTAATATGATGCATATATAATTTAAGAAATGACCGAATTTGAGAATTGTGACATTCTTCCCATGTCGCCGAATCACGCCCCGTGATTCGATTAACGATACTATGGTCCGAACCTCGACAAGAGTTCTAAAAGTTCATGATCGTACGAACAGCCTAAATGATCATATCAATGCCCATGCGCATGTGTTCCCCATTCAACTAAGTACGTGCCCGTGATTAGATTGGATAGGTAAACTTGCCCAATATCGAACGTAGCTCTCAAAAGACCTTTAGGTAGTCGATTCTAATTTAATCCCACAACTCATCAAACAAGAACCGCCATGAGATTAAACTAAACCGACTTGAGTAAACTTGTCTCTTAGCTTGATTTTCGCAACTCATCAAACAAGAACCGCTCACTAGATCAAGCTAGGAAACAAGTTGTTAGAAAGATAGGAATCAACATCCTTGAATGAAGTCTTTTGAAAGATTCGCCGATATTGGATTTGCTTACACAAATCAAATCAAATCAACAAAATATATAACAACTAAGGTCGATATCAATAGGTCTCAAATTAATCAATGTCGTGAACGTGGTAAAGATTGGAAGGAAGTTATGCACTCAAAATTATGTCGCATGTAAATAAGGTGGTTGTTCAAAGGAATGTACCCGTTACGTCATGGGCTTCCTCGGTGCCCGGATAGAATGCTCGACCACGCATGGAGGAATTTCAATGTTCGATCTTGTGGGCCTTCTATTGCCAACGCCAGTTTGGACGATTACCTCCTTGATTGGGAGTTCTTTCACTTTGGACAAGTATTGCGAAGGTGATCTAGACTTCCACACTCGTAACATGCTTTTCTCCGCCCTGATTTCCCGCCTGCTTGAGCAATTTCGCGAAGTGGCCCCCGTCGTCCACATTTGCCACACCTTGGCAGCCTCCCGAGTGATGATAATTACATCGAGTGCACAAAGGATGTGGACCGCATATCCTTTGCGCTCGGGTGGTCGCCCATAGTTTCGGGTTATTCACGCCTCTTGTTTTGCCGATTCGGTCTCGGCTTCTCGGTGATCCTCCCGCCGCTTTCGTCCATTGTTTGAAGTACCTTCTCCGTTGTTGGTTCGCCTAGCATCGAGATGTATTATAATTTGGGTGAGTAGATCCGCTATTCCAAAGCAGCGTTGTTGTTTGGATTGTCATTGTTGTTTGGGTTGCCGTTGTTGTTACCTCCCGAGCGTGTGTTTCTTGCACCATGATCCCACAGAGGACCAAAACATCGGGTTGAGTAAACGACATTCGAACGAAGTCGATGAGGTGCGAACGGTGGTAATGTGTTATAGTGATCGAAACATGACAGAACAGAGACATGCTATGTCTAACAAGTCGAAAGATGGAAAAGAGAAGATATGAACAAGGTACGGTAATGTAGACGTGAACGTAAAACATGCCATGCATACCCACCCGACCAATGCAACTTCAGTGACCGGACTCAAAAGACTCGACTAAACATGATTTAAAACTATTACTCTTATCATTGATGGTTCTTCATAAATTAGACATAGTTGATCGTGCTATGTATAATTTATGAGTAACGATGCAACGATAGGACTAGTTGACTCGAATGATGTTCAATGTTTAATAAAATAAAAAAAAAATTTTCCGGTTATAGTCATGTGATTTTTATTTTGAAAAATCGGCATTCTCTATAACCTTGGCTCGGTACCAATGTCACACCTCCGGAGGCGGAAACACGAGGTGTAACGGAAGGAACATAAGCACAAGATAATAGAACATACCAACATTAATATTTAAAAGAAAGATTACACCATTACAATACTAGTTTAGCCGACATCGGCGAATATATTACAAAGTTTAGATTCCAAAATATTATGTTCTATTACATAATGATTTGTAGTGACAAGTGAAAACTTCATTATGCAAGACTTGGTAGAAAAAGCTTACTAACGATCACCGAAATGCATGAGAGAAAACGGGTCAACTATGAAAATAGTTGGTGAGTAAACACGCTTAGCAAAATAAGAAAACTCGTAAGAAATATCAAAGCTTTTCGACGAAAAATGGTCCACAAAGCAAAGGCATTGTAAATCCACTCGGCCCAAGTTCCGCCCATACAAAACTTGCAACCCGTGTGTTCACAACCCACCGCCAAAAGTAGTATGTCTAAAAGTCAAGTATAAGCGGTCATAATAGTTCACAATATAGCACCACGTATATAATCATTCGTGGATGCTCCGAACATGGGAGACTTTGCACCGCTCCAACAAGGGAGACTCCTTTGTCACCGACCACCTAGGCGAGAATTATTGAGACCGCTCCACCAATAAGGCGAGACTTTATAGTGATGTCTCGAACATGGGAGACTTTGTACCGCTCCAACAAGGGAGACTCCTTTGTCACCGACCACCTAGGCGAGAATTATTGAGACCGCCCACCAATAAGGCGAGACTTTATAGTGATGCTCGAACATGGGAGACTTTGTACCGCTCCAACAAGGGAGACTCCTTTGTCACTCGACCACCTAGGCGAGAATTATTGAGACCGCCCACCAATAAGGCGAGACTTTATAGTGATGTCGAACAGGGAGACTTTGTACGGTTCAATAAGTTCAAATAAGTAATAGGTTCGTAATTAAGTTCAAGGATTTGATTCGAGTTCACAAGTTCTAGTCAAACTAGTTAATAAAAGTAGTAAACAATTTAGCTCAAGAAAGGTTCATGCATTTCGCCCCAAAATATAGTAAAACGGAAAAAGGGGTTGTGATTACTCACTTGGTAAACCGGTGTGATGACAAGAGTGAGTACACCGAGGTATAATGTGATGCTTTAACCGGACCTATTACGAATGATATGATATGTAATGAGTTGCAATGTAATGTTATGCATGCATTTCGTATGTTATTTATACCATTTGCGAGTTTTGAAAATATATACTTATCGTCGAAAAATACTCTTTTGACGCCTTGACCCTTCAAAATCACTTTACAAGTTTTTACGCCAAAATGTCATCCTACAATGGTTTTATAATGATTTATAGTGAAATTTTCACTTTTCGTCGCAAAACAATGTCGCCGGAATTTTCATGAAAGTGACAAAATGGCTTTGGAAAACTAGTCGTAAAATGGTGTACGCCGATCGTTAGAGAACGAACTCGACGGTTTTGGAAAGTTTGTATCGAAATCTAGAAGTTTCATTCAGAGTTTTCGCCAAAAGGTCTCGAACATAAAGATAATAAGGGTTAAAGATAGTGATTTTGGCTAATTGTGTGTGTAAAAGTGAGTTTCGCCAAGTTTGAACATCCGTAATTAATTTACTACAACTCCGCTATACAAACGGCTTGTCGCTTTGAAAAATATGGCCGGTGAACTTGATTTTACTAGAAGACATTTCGCTCCAAAAGTTTCACAACCTCGTTAAAACAACCAAGAAACATGGTCGTTATAACTAATGTAACACTTGTAACGTAAAAATAATATAGTTTTCGTAAAATAATAGTTACGGCAAGTTTATGAAAACGCATATCTTTGTCGCTTCAAACCGCTTTCACGATAATACGTCCTTAGCTTCGTATCAAGTATACTAATATATTTTTGATAAGTCGAAATAATTTGTGAAGCTTAAGGCTCGCTTTTGACCCGAACAAACTAAAACCGCATGCTGAAATTTCGAAAACTATTTATTTCGTCGTCAAACTTTAAAATCCATAACTTCTTCGTTATAACTCCGCTTTTATCCGCTCAAGCCGCCACGGATTCGCTTTTAAAGTATATTTTCTAAATATCAAGGCCAAAGTTTCGCACCAACTGTCGGTTTTTCCAGAAAATCGAATTAAGGACAGAACATATTTTATAGTTATCGAAAATAGTTTTCTCGGACAAAACCTATTCTAATCCCTTCAAATCAACTCCAAAGCTAATCTAATCCTACCATACACCTTCTTAGGGTGTCATGGGTTCCTAATCACCATCAAGACCAAAGAATACCATGGGGATAATTATAGGATGACCATATATATATATATATAACTCTAAAATCATGTAAAATGGTATAAATCACATATCATGCATACTTGCTCCAAAATGAAAAGATACATATGAAATGATAAGGAAACATGAAAATGATAGAAACATGCTTACAAGTGAAAATGATGAGGTGAAAGTAACAAGGTTTAGCCTAAATACTCTTGGTTTTTATTTCAAAACCTAATAAAGAGTATTAACTAGATTGTTAAAACACTTGAACTTGAAAATTTTTTTGATGATCCCTTGAAGCTTGATGAGAACCGGGTTTTGAAGAAGAACAAAGAGAGAGAAAAAAATTTTGAAATAATGATTGAAGAAATGAATGAAATGAATGTGTGAAGTGTAAGAGTATAGATATAAATCTTGTAAATAAAACCAATCACCAACCATAATCAAATACCACCTCCCCTAGGGCCGGATTTGGGGGATGTTTGTCACAAATATATATTTTTTTTTTTTTTTTTTATATATTGTATAATTATTTGTAAATTTGTAAGAAAAATGTAAGTAATTGTGTAGAAAATGTATAAGTGTAAGGTAAATGGTAGATTTTTGGTACAAGTAAGTTTTAATAGATCAAAATAGAATGTAATGAGATAATAAAATTGTAAAATACATTCCTTGTGAAATTTGAGTGATAAAATAATTATCGATAATTTTTAAGAAAAACGTCGTAATAATATAACTTTAACGATTTATATACCAAATAAATTTAAAACACTAGGTAAACTCAAAATATAGTTTTATAAACTAAATGTAAGTTTAAAAATATGTCGGGATCATTTTTGAAAGTAACGGATTAAATATTCAAAATAATAACTCACGCGATAACGTTTATTAAATATAAAATTACGCGTTAAATGTGAAATGAAATGCCATGAATGAACTAATATGATGCATATATAATTTAAGAAATGACCGAATTTGAGAATTGTGACATTCTTCCCATGTCACGGAATCACGTCCCGTGATTCGATTAACGATACTATGGTCCGAACCTCGACAAGAGTTCTAAAGTTCATGATCGTATTTAACAGCCTAAATGATCATATCAATGCCCATGCGCATGTGTTCCCCATTCAACTAAGTACGTGCCCGTGATTAGATTGGATAGGGTAAACTTGCCCAATATCGAACGTAGCTCTCAAAAGACCTTTAGGTAGTCGATTCTAATTTAATCCCACAACTCATCAAACAAGAACGTCATGAGATTAAACTAAACCGACTTGAGTAAACTTGTCTCTTAGCTTGATTTTCGCAACTCATCAAACAAGAACCGCACTAGATCAAGCTAGGAAACAAGTTGTTAGAAAGATAGGAATCAACATCCTTGAATGAAGTCTTTTGAAAGATTCGCCGATATTGGATTTGCTTACACAAATCAAATCAAATCAACAAAATATATAACAACTAAGGTCGATATCAATAGGTCTCAAATTAATCAATGACGTGAACGTGGTAAAGATTGGAAGGAAGTTATGCACTCAAAATTATGTCGCATGTAAATAAAGTGGTTGTTCAAAGGAATGTACCGTTACGCGTTGTGGGCTTCCTCGGTACCGGATAGAATGCTCGACCACGCGGGAGGAATTTCAATGTTCGATCTTGTGGGCCTTCTATTGCCAACGCCAGTTTGGACGACACCTCCTTGATTGGGAGTTCTTTTCACTTTGGACAAGTATTGCGAAGGTGATCTAGACTTCCACACTCGTAACATGCTTTTCTCTCGCCCTGATTTCCGCCTGCTTGAGCAATTTCGCACGGTGACCCGTCTCGTCCACATTTGCCACACCTTCGGCGCCTCCGAGTGATGATAATTACATCGAGTGCACAAAGGATGTGGACTCGCATATCCTTTGCGCTCGGGTGGTCGCCCATAGTTTCGGGTTATTCGCGCTCTTGTTTTGCCGATTCGGTCTCGGCTTCCCCGGTGATCCTCCCCCGCTTTCGTCCATTGTTTGAAGTACCTTCTCCGTTGTTGGTTCGTCTAGCATCGAGATGTATTATAATTTGGGTGAGTAGGTCCGCTATTCCAGCAGCGTTGTTGTTTGGATTGTCATTGTTGTTTGGGTTGTCGTTGTTGTTACCTCCCGAGCGTGTGTTTCTTGCACCATGATCCTACAGAGGACCAAAACATCGGGTTGAGTAAACGACATTCGAACGAAGTCGATGAGGTGCGAACGGTGGTAATGTGTTATAGTGATCGAAACATGACAGAACAGAGACATGCTATGTCTAACAAGTCGAAAGATGGAAAAGAGAAGATATGAACAAGGTACGGTAATGTAGACGTGAACGTAAAAACATGCCATGCATACCCACCCGACCAATGCAACTTCGGTGACCGGACTCAAAAGACTCGACTAAACATGATTTAAAACTATTACTCTTATCATTTGATGGTTCTTCATAAATTAGACATAGTTGATCGTGCTATGTATAATTTATGAGTAACGATGCAACGATAGGACTAGTTGACTCGGATGATGTTCAATGTTTAATAAAATAAAAAAAAAATTTTCCGGTTATAGGCGTGATTTTTATTTTTGAAAATCGGCATTCTCTATAACCTTTGGCTCGGTACCAATGTCACACCTCACCGGAGGCGGAAACACGAGGTGTAACGGAAGGGAACATAAGCACAAGATAATAGAACATACCAACATTAATATTTAAAAGAAAGAGTACACCATTACAATACTAGTTTAGCCGTCATCGGCAAATATATTACAAAGTTTAGATTCCAAAATATTGCGTTCTATTACATAATGATTTGTAGTGACAAGTGAAAACTTCATTATGCAAGACTTGGTAGAAAAAGCTTACTAACGATCACCTGAAATGCATGAGAGAAAAACGGGTCAACTATGAAAATAGTTGGTGAGTAAACACGTTTAGCAAAATAAGAAAACTGTAAGAAATATTCAAAGCTTTCGGTCGATTTAAAATGGTCCACAAAGCAAAGGCATTGTAAATCCACTCGGCCCAAGTTCCGCCCATACAAAACTTGCAACCCGTGTGTTCACAACCCACCGCCAAAAGTAGTATGTCTAAAAGTCAAGTATAAGCGGTCATAATAGTTCACAATATAGTACCACGAATATAATAATTCGTGGATGCTCCGAACATGGGAGACTTTGCACCGCCCAACAAGGAGACTCCTTTGTCACCGACCACCTAGGCGAGAATTATTGAGACCGCCCACCAATAAGGCGAGACTTTATAGTGATGTCTCGAACAGGGAGACTTTGTACCGCCCAACAAGGGAGACTCCTTTGTCACTCGACCACCTAGGCGAGAATTATTGAGACCGCTCCACCAATAAGGCGAGACTTTATAGTGATGCTCGAACATGGGAGACTTTGTACCGCTCCAACAAGGGAGACTCCTTTGTCACTCGACCACCTAGGCGAGAATTATTGAGACCGCTCCACCAATAAGGCGAGACTTTATAGTGATGTCTCGAACAGGGAGACTTTGTACGGTTCAATAAGTTCAAATAAGTAATAGGTTCGTAATTAAGTTCAAGGATTTGATTCGAGTTCACAAGTTCTGGTCAAACTAGTTAATAAAAGTAGTAAACAATTTAGCTCAAGAAAGGTTCATGCATTTCGCCCCAAAATATAGTAAAACGGAAAAAAGGGGGTTGTGATTACTCACTTGGTAAGCTGGTGCGATGACAAGAGTGAGTACACTGAGGTATAATGTGATGCTTTAACCGGAACCTATTACGAATGATATGATATGTAATGAGTTGCAATGTGATGTTATGCATGCATTTCGTATGCTATTTATACCATTTGCGAGTTTTGAAAATAATATAACTTATCGTCGAAAAAAAATACTCTTTTGACGTCTTGACCCTTCAAAAATCACTTTACAAGTTTTTACGTCAAAATGTCATCCTACAATGGTTTTATAATGATTTATGGTGAAATTTTCACTTTTCGTCGCAAAACAATGTCGTCGGAATTTTCATGAAAGTGATAAAAATGGCTTTGGAAAACTAGTCGTAAAATGGTGTACGTCGATCGTTAGAGAACGAACTCGACGGTTTTGGAAAGTTTGTATCGAAATCTAGAAGTTTCAGTTCGGAGTTTTCATTCAAAAGGTCTCGAACATAAAGATAATAAGGGTTAAAGATAGTGATTTTGGCTAATTGTGGTGTAAAAAGTGAGTTTCGCCAAGTTTGAACATCCGTAATTAATTTACTATAACTCCGCTATACAAACGGCTTATCGTTTTGAAAAATATGGCCGGTGAACTTGATTTTACTAGAAGACAATTCGTTCCAAAAGTTTCACAACATGGTTAAAACAGCCAGAAACATGGTCGTTACAACTAATGTAACACTTGTAACGTAAAAATAATATAGTTTTTCGTAAAATAATAGTTACGGCAAGTTTATAAAACGTGCATATCTTTGTCGTTTCAAACCGCTTTTCACGATAATATGTCCTTAGCTTCGTATCAAGTATACTAATATATTTTTGATAAGTCGAAATAATTTGTGAAGCTTAAGGCTCGTTTTGACCGAACAAACTAAAAATATGCATGTGAAATTTTGAAAACTATTTATTTCGTCGTCAAACTTTAAAATCCATAACTTCTTCGTTATAACTCCGCTTTTATCCGCTCAAGCTGCCACGGATTCGCTTTTAAAGTATATTTTCTAAATATCAAGGCCAAAGTTTCGTACCAACTGTCGGTTTTCCAGAAAATCAAAATAAGGACAGAACCTATTTTATAGTTATCGAAAATAGTTTTTCTCGGACAAAACCTATTCTAATCCCTTCAAATCAACTCCAAAGCTAATCTAATCCTACCATACACCTTCTTAGGGTGTCATGGGTTCCTAATCACCATCAAGACCAAGAATACCATGGGGATAATTATAGGATGACCATATATATATATAACTCTAAAATCATGTAAAATGGTATAAATCACATATCATGCATACTTGCTCAAAAATGAAAAGATACATATGAAATGATAAGGAAACATGAAAATGATAGAAACATGCTTACAAGTGAATATGATGAGGTGCAAGTAACAAGGATTAGCCTAAACACTCTTGGTTTTATTTCAAAACCTAATAAAGAGTATTATCTAGATTGTTATGAACTTGATCTTGAAAAAATTTTGTGATCCCTTTGAAACCCTATGAGAACCGGTTCTAGAGAGTGAAGAAGAAAGAGAAAACTTTTCCTGACTTGAATTATTGATTGCCAATGAATGAAGTGTGAAGTATTATGAGTATAGATATATGTATTTGTTGAAAAATCAAGAACCAACCATAAATTAATCCACCTCCCCTAGGGCCGGATTTTGGGGATTTGTTCACAAAATATATATTTTTTTTTTTTTTTTTAAAATGTATTGTATATACTTGTGTAATTTGTATGAAAAATGTAAGTAAATGTGTAGGAAAATGTATAAGTAAAGGTAAATGGTAGATTTTTGGTACAAGTAAGTTTTTAATAGATCAAAATAGAATGTAATGAGATAATAAAAATTGTAAAATACATTCCTTGTGAAATTTGAGTGATATAATAATTATCTTGTAATTTTTAAGAAACACGTCGAATAATATAAATTTAACGATTTATATACCAAATAAATTTAAAACACTAGGTAAACTCAAAATATAGTTTTATAAGCTAAATGTAAGTTTAAAAATATATCGGGATCATTTTTGAAAGTAACGGATTAAATATTCAAAATAATAACTCACGCGATAACGTTTATTTAATATAAAATTACGCGTTAAATGTGAAATGAAATGCCATGAATGAACTAATATGATGCATATATAATTTAAGAAATGACCGAATTTGAGAATTGTGACAAATACGTTAAATATTTAATTTATAAATAAGACATTTTTTTATTTTTCAAGACATTGAAAAATAAAACTTACATCTACATTACAAATGAATATAACACAAAATAAAGTTACATGGACTATATTATACATATACTAGACATTTAAATTAAAATGTAACTTAACTAAATATGGAAGAAATTGATTTGGTCTTCAAAATTGATTTGGTTTTCCCCTTACTCAGCCATAGAAAACGTCCCATACTCCCCCAATATAATCTCCACAATTAACTCATTCATATCCCATTTATACTTCCATATCTCCTTCAAAATAAACACACAAAAACCCTATTTTTCCTTCCATCAAGTGACGGCAAAGAAACCCTTTCTTCTCCATATTCCAGTCGACAACAAGGTGGTTCAAGAGAGACTCGTTAGGTGCCAAGGAAGGCTTTTGGATTGTGGTGCTCGTGGGTCGGGATATCTTAATCGAAGGGCATTTTGGTGGCTTCAGTCGTGGTCTTATAGGTCAAAAGGAGGCTTGGTCTTTGTTTTGTCATTGGTTTGGTTGATTCTGTAAGTGGTTGCTTTGATGGCCTTGGCATGAGTTTTCTTTGGGTCCTTCCTTGTCACGCTAAGCAGGTAACACGAATACTATCACGTCTCCTTTTCTTCTTTTGTTTCTAGATTGGTGTCGTGAATTTTCTTTCCTTCGCATGCACCATATTCGAACGTAACAAGTACATAAAATGGTAAATATATGTCACATGAAATCACAACTCGAATATATAACAAAGGGAGAAGCTCATGTATTGACCATATGGATTCTTGGTTTTGAATTTGCTCTTGACCAAAACACACGACATATACTTTCTTTTATTTTGTCTAGTTTAAATGGGATTAAACACATATGCATACGCATAAATAAATTTGTGTCGAAATACTTATGGATCAAGGGGTCTCGTATGTTTCATGTTTGAATGGAATGGGTTGATCATGGGCATGTGTCGACTAGGTTAGGGCATGTTGGAGAGTCGTTGTAATGGTCACGAGCTTGGTTAGGAGTTCATGCGTGCGTGTGTATAAACTTGTACTAAATTATGTCTCGTTTAACTCTTTGGTCTCGATTGGGTAAAGTGTGTCGCTGGTGTTTGACATCAGTATTCAAATTTGATAAATGCATGAATCTTGCTAGATTTAATGGGATTGCGTGTGGAAAATGAAGACCATAACTATTGTATACGTATGAAATGGGTTGGATAGGTGCAACTATTTTTCTAAACGCATGGTCAAAGGTGTATGTGAATGTTTTGCGCATGTCATCTTGATGCAAATTTGTCACTTACTATACTTATAATAAGTGCATGAATGTGTGCAGCATCATTTACTTGTATTTTAAGGTATGAATGAGTCATTTTGTATTTTGAAACCGTGTCGGGATAGTTGAGACGGCGATTTATCATAATGCATGGTTTCTAAGTCGTAAATATTAGTCATGTGAACCGCGAGCAAGCTTAAAGATGGACCGGACGTTTACTATCATGCAAACCTTTAAGTTTACCATTTATTATTTGTAACCCTAAATTTGACAAATTATAATGATTATTACCCTAAAGTATTTTAATTGGTCCATTACTAAAAATGAGAATAAACTTAATAACTCTTAAAATATTAATACGATTAATCCGTTATGACTTAAATGAGCTAATAAGTATTAAACAAATCGTAATCCGTGTAGATGCGTTGGAGGCGACGTGACGTTGTGTCTTCATGTTCACTCATTTGTGCTTTCTTTTCATTGGCGTTAAAATACGGATATTCTATCCCTTTCGGTAGGGATTCTCATGACTTTCGATCCTTTGACTTTGTTCGCTACGATATTTCATTGCTATGATTTTCCTTTGCTATTGACCTCCGATATTGAACCATTGCTATTGACCCTATGTTATTCGACCTTTGTTCTTGAACCTCATTATTGAACCTCATTCTTGAACCTTTGATATTGGACTTTGATATTGGTCTGTTACTATGAACCTTTAAATTGTGAGCCTCGATATTGAACCTCTGATTGTGATGGTGACATATTGCTACACCGTGGACCTTTGTTTAACCTTCGATTGATACCCGAGCCAAATATTGTTCCCCAGCCATGAAGGTAACATGGACGTGTCATTGATGCACCAATGGCATGACTACTAGTGTGGTTGAGTGATGTTCCACACCGTCCACTACATTCTCGATTATGAGCTCGATATATATTGTTTGGCCACTATGTTTCAGCGGGCGTATGGATGCATCCTAGATTTGTTCTTATCGATATGTTATGATCACATGCGGTGAATGATGTGGGGTGTGCACGCTGCGTCTTCGCTGATCGGGAGCTAGCTACTCTATTAGTTCTTGAGGTCTCCTCCTATTGGTTTGGTATTCCAGGTCACCCTCCGAATACAATGGCTACTATTGGATACTAATGGCGACTATTGCCACTATTGATATTGATTTGTTTTGTTGGCTCGGGATGGATTTCCGGACCTTACACTATTGATATACCCATATTGTACCTTCAGATTACCAACGCACTATATTCTCGTATTGATTGTGCATTACTCGGTACCTTATGCGACTCATTCTACTACCATTCCATTCGCGTCACGGGTTATTATATGTCATTGGATTGATTATGGTATTCATGATTATACGACTCATCGATTGCTCTGTATGATATGTATGTATGCGATATAAGATTTACTGTTGTCATCGATGATATGCTATCTTCTGTTATGTGATCCTTTGATTTGTCCGTAACCGTACTTGTGTGAAATCGATTGTTGATCTGTTTATCTTTTGTACCTCGTTCGATTAATCTCGTAGACTATGACTATCCGTGGTGCCTTATCGCTTGTTGTTGACCGCCATGGTTGCATTTACATTTATCTTTGCGGATTGATTGGGTAAATGGTTAAACTTTTGAAGTCTAGCTTGTTAACTTGTTTAATTGCCCGCTATGTATTTAATTCATTTAATTATAGTGTTCATCTTGTATTCCTACTTGTTACGTGCGTTGCCATGTTTTGACTACCGTTATAATCTCGATTATGTCTTCAACTAAGGGTTTTGACTGTGTGAATTGCCATGCTCACTTATTAATTTAATTGCTTCGGCTCTCTGTATACATCTGTTTGGCTTGTATGTCTCCGATTTCTGAATTGATTGTATGACATATATGTTGTGTGGATGCTACCGCTATACTTGCTTATGTTTGATCTTGTATACCGGTTTGTATGTGCTTGTTTTTATGTCATCGATGCTTTGTTTTGCGTTCTCCTTGTTATCTGCTCGTTTTGGATATCGTATAAGTGTGTTCGGGATCCTCATTGACTCATTGTTCTCTTTCGCTGCGACCTTGTTATCGGTTTCCTTTGTTTCATTTCGTTTCGCTTTTATTTAGATTTCGTTTTGTTATATCTGCTCTTTGGGCTTTTAAGCTCAACCGCATTTCTTTTCATGCGGCGGTTTTAGATTGAAGATGGGCTTTGATGGGTGAGAATTGGATTATCCGAGTGGACCAACCCTAGTTACCTTATTATTTGGACTTACTTTGAAGAGCTTTTGTTTTGATATTCATTTGGATATTGTATTCCTCGTCGATTGAATTGTTTATATGATTTGATACTTCATTTTTAGGTTTCGTTTGTAAATATTTTATTTGTATGTTCTGATATGACACCAGAATGTGACACTTCTACCTTTGTCGGGTTGGTGTGTTACACTAATAATCCATTTAACAATTGTTATCGTCCTTTTATTTCCAACTCTACTACGTGCCTGGGCTCTACTTCTAATTTTGCAATGCCGCCCGCCAACCTTAACAAATACATCTTACCAAATAATCTCCATATGCCCCACGTTCCAGATAATTATGATAATAATAATGATGGTGATAATGAGGCGGAGGCGGAGTCTGGCGATGGGTCGTACGAGGAGTATGCGTAGGGATGTAGTATCTTTTTATTTGTGTTAACTTTATGACTTGTTAGCTTAATTTGAGACATGTTAATTAGTAAGTTTGTGACTTGTTAGTTTAATTTTTATCATATTTGTCGAATGGTATCGTGGATTTGTGGAATGATATTGGATCCGTTTAGTAATTTGGTATTGTATCATATTGTCGAATTGGTATTGTGGATTGTGATTGATTACCGGTTATATTTGTTTTGGTAGATTTTTTCCCGAAAAAAAAGCCGAAAAAAATCTGGAAAATATGCAGGTTTGCTGCATTTTTTTGCCTCCTAGAAAAATAGGGACGACAATGTCGTCCCAAAGTTACAAACATATGCCGTCCCATTTTGCTTTGAGTGCCAGCTACATCGTCCCAAAATGTTTGTTTGTAAATTAAATCAATTGCTTGGGGACGATAATCTCGTCCCAAATATTTTTTAAACGTCGTCCCTTTTTTAAAAAAAACATTTTCTTATTTAGTTAAAGATATTGTAAAAAAAAAAAAAAAAAAAAATGGGCGATAATCTCGTCCTTTTGCAAAAAGTCCTGTCGTCCCTTTTCAATTTTTCTCGTGGGGCCCGGCTTAGTGTCGTCCCAAAGTTACAAAGCATACGTCGTCCAAAATTTTTGTGACAACAATTAAAAGACTTCCGAATGGGACGAGATGTCGTCCTTTTACGGCTTCGACGACGCCCTTACAAATTGGGACGAGATTGTAGTCCCAAAGTGCGGTTTTTTGTAGTTTAACCTTGATCAGTGAACGGGCTACACCGCTAGAAGGTTGTCTAAGATACATGCACTTCCCAATCTACTATTATAAATATGCCTCGGCCCATATGTCTTTGATACAGGCACATCCCAATCTACTATGGTGGACCAACAAATTTAGAAAATAGGCACTATACTTCAGTTTGTATGCGAATATAGTGGACCCAAGTGACCGGTACTTATACGACATGTATGTGAATGTGACCAAGACAGATGCAGCATGCAGTTTGTGATGTATATGTATTTTGGATTATCCTTAGTGATATGTTGTGAACAATGACCATATTGACTATCCACTTCCATTTGCAAAGCCAGATAATCCCGATACACAAGCATCAGTTTAGTGTGCATGAAAAAGCATGTATACAAAGACTTTCTAGAAATGAAACCTGCCAAAAGTGATAATATTTGAATGTTCGGATAGTTGTCCGGTACTCAGGTCTACCTGCAAACTTCAGGAGGTTGGATAACTCTATTTGGTTGATGGGTGGTTATTTTGGATCCCACATAGGTGGAAATTGAAAAACATAAGTGTTTATAACAAATTGTGGGTTGATGGTTGGCATCTCCTCTTTTCGAGCTTACCTGTTTTATCCAGTAAGGCGTCCCACTTTGGTGGATCTTATAACCCAATTTTTTTCCTATCTTTTTACACATAAGTGTCGACCCTTTATTGATAGTCTTTTCTCAAGTACGTTTCCTTTTGTAAGTTTACAGATGCTTTTATTTTTCTATCTTTTTACACTGTTACACATAATATCGTTGATCTTTTTATTGATAGTAGTTTCTCAACTATGCTTCCGTTTTTCAGGTTCAAAAAAATTGTTTTTCAGGTGATTGACAAGCAAAATAGTAAAATACCCAAGGCCACATACCCTTGTAAGTTTGTTGGCCCAAACCAAATAAAAGTTAAGCACACCACCAAAAAGTTACCCATATTCAATAGCCTCGCCAAAATTATGATTCATGTAGTTAACGGAAAGTGTTACTCATGAGTCTCGCAAGAAGCTCAAGCCCATAACAGCAACATATCCACATGAACTCCACGCATTAGCGCGTGTCCCACATTGCTTTGAATCGTTTAAGATTAAGAATGAGTGATCAAGAAGGCCCATGGCCTAGGTTGGTGACCACATTGCACTTTGATGGGGTATACAGCAAGTCCAGCCATGCTTAACCTATGTGGCTATGCCATAATTTATTGTTAGGGCCATGCGTTAGCGCAACCCCATAGTTGCTATAATAGCAGCTGTTATTTGTTTCAGTTTGTTGTTTCACACAATTAGTGGAAATAAAAATATATGCAAATCACCCGAAAACGCATCTTAACATCTACTTTTTCTCATCAGATGCAATCTTTTTTTTCACATTCATCACTAAACACCGCATCGTTAGTCATTTGTGTGCACGATTCACACCGCAAAGCTCGCATCGTTAGTCCTTTATACCAACTACCGTTAATAAATAACTTAAAATTTGGTTATGCTATGCTAAACTTGCATCATTGGTCCTTTATACTAACGACCGTTAATAAATAACTTAAATTTTGGTTTTTACGTTTTCGTCCGTTTTACACGTTCGTTTTCGTCCGTCTTTCCTCATTTAAATCTGTTTTCTGGCGTTTCGTGCTTTACACATTTCTTAGTTTTTACGTTTTTAGTTCGTTTTACTAGTTTCGTTTGTTTTGCGCTTTCATTCGTTTTACACGCCGTTTGTTTCTACGGTTTCGCTTGTTCTACGGTTTCGATTCGTTTTGCGTTTTGCACGTTTTCCGCGTTTTCCATCGCATTTTACATTTCATCCGTCTTTACACATTTTTCGTTTTCGCGATGCCGTCCGCTTTCCACGCTTTTGTTTGTTTTGCTTGGTCGTTGTCGTTTTCGTTTGTTGCACGTTTTCGTCATTTTTCTATGTTTTGTGCTTTTGCACGTAAACATGACCGAAAACATGCAAAACAAACAAAACGTGGAAAACGACAAATGTGCAAAACAAACGAAAATGTAAAGACGGATGAAATGTATAAAACAGATAAAAACGTGGGAAAACAGACGAAACATGCAAAACGAACAAAACGTAAAACAAACGAAACATGTAAAAGCAGATTAAAACGCGCAAAACGAACGAAAACGCAGAAAGACAGATGAAAACGTGTAAAATGAACGAACGAAAACGTGCAAAAACGAACGAAAACGAACAAAAACGTGTAAAACATGCAAAAACGAATGAAAACGTGTAAAACGAACGAACGAAAACATGTAAAACGAACGAAAACGTGCAAAAACAAACGAAAACGTGAAAAAAAACGGACTAAAAGGTGTAAAAACAGACTAAAACGTGTAAAAACGGACGAAAGTTTTAAAGACGGATGAAAACGATAAAACCGACAAAAGCGTGTTAAAGCGGACGAAATGTGCAAAACAAACGAAACATAGAAAAGCGGATGAATATGTGCAAAATAAACGAAAACATGCAAAACAATCGAAAACGTAAAACAGATGAAAACGTAAAACGGACGAAAACGTAAAGACGGATGAAACGATAAAAAAAAGCAAACGTGGAAAAAAAAAAACATGGAAAAGCGGACGAAACATGCAAAAACGGATTTAAACGTGCATAAACAAACGAAAACGTAAAACGACCAAAAGCGCAAAACAAACAAAACGTGGAAAACGGACGAAACGTGCAAAACGAACGAAAATGTGTAAAGACGGATGAAATGTATAAAGCAGACAAAAACGTGAAAATGGACCAAAACGCAAAACGAACCAAAACGTAAAACAAATGAAAACGCAAAAACAAACGAACGTGTAAAACGAGCAAAACGCCAAAATGGAAAGAAACGTAAAAGCGTGTTAAGGCAGATTTAAACGTAAAAGCGACAAAACGAGGAAAATTTGACGAAAACGTGCAAAAACAAACGAAAACATAAGAAACCAAAATTTAAGTTATTTATTAACGATCGTTAGTATAAAGGACCAACGATGCAGTTTAGCAGAACATAATCAAATTTTAAGTTATTTATTAGTAGTTAAGATAAAGGATTATCGATGTGAAGCTTTGCGGTGTAATTGCACACACAAAGGACTAACGACGGGTTTAGTGATAGAATGTGAAAAAAAGATAGTTGCACTGATGAAAAAAAAATGAAGTTAAATTTAAGGTGATTTTTCTAAAATATTCACACAACTGGGGCTTTGGAAAAAAAATACACACGCATTTTATTTGAATTCTCTTGAATTAATTAATACAGTATGTTGCTTTTTTATCATCTAGTCCCACATCGTATAGAGTCAAAAGGATTTTAATGTATTTAAGGACCATAAGTCAACTTACAAACAAGCTGGACTTGGTAACGCAAGTCTGTGACCTGAGTGGGAGCATTAAAGTGGGTTTCGGAGGGGGGGCCTTAGCCAAGTGAAAAGAAATTAGGTCCCGTCACTTTGACGGTTTAGATTAGACAGTTCAAGCCCTTGGCGGCTACTAACAGGTCAAATAATGAACCAGCTGACTTCTCAGAGCAGTAGAGGCCAACCCGGTGAACCGGATAATTTCTACTTGCTTGGTTGGTACCAACACTTCCGTTGGTAACATGTCTACCCCCACTCCCACTTTTTCCTTCATGTCATGAAACTCGCAAGGTGTCCAATAAAATGCTTTTTTTATTTTTCTTTTTTTTTGAATAAAACATATCGAGCTTACAATATTTTCTACAATGATTGTTTATTGCATTCAGTTTTGTTTGTTTGTTGCATTCAGTTTTGTTGTTTGACTTTGTAAATGCTGGTTGAGACTTGAGAGAGACAAATCTTTTTGAGCTTTGTACATAATCGGATATACACGGCGACATCTGGTAGATGGCAAGAAAAATCAAAAGTTAAGAAATTAATGGATGAAAGGAACGTTAAGAAAGAAGCTGGTTACAGTTGGATTAAAATCAAGAACATAACATATTCATATGTTGCAAGGGATACTCTACATACTTTAATACCTTAAAAAGTAAACCTTTAACAAACTAATATATGTTTAACATGAAGATAATGTGAATCGGAATCGATGCTTTTGAAACACAAACTTAGAAATCAAAATGAGTTTTAGTTTTGTCCCACATAGATCAGCCGGCAAACATTAGAGCACACGGCATGCTTTATCTTGGCAAGCGCCATCCTCTAATTTAAAAACCAATGGCACGTCATTCCATACCATCAAATATGCTAAACACAAGCCAAAGGAATCTTAGCCACTGTATTGGGTTACGCCAAAGGTAAGATGTTGCATTTTTTCTTTTTTGTTTTGTTTTGTTTTATGAGTTAGTGGGTATTGTTAGTTGGGTGTTTTGTGAGACCCAATATGTGTTATTGGTGTGTTATGAAAGAGGAGTGTTTTAGTTATTGGTGTGTTATTGGGAGAGGATGATATGTCATACCGATAACGTGTTATCGGTTCCTACCTTACCTTGTGCTCTTAGACAATTTTATAACTAAGACATCCGAGACATCCGATGTGAATGCTATTAAAAGGTGAATGGTACGTAGTACTTGTTCTGTACAGCCTGATGGCTTTTATTTCATAGTGGTTTTGGTGTGTGTTTGGCGAATGTAGCGGTGAAATAAGTAGAAGAAGGTGAAATGAAGCGTAATCACAACTCACCGCTACAACTTCTTAAAGAAGTTGGAAAAATGAAGATTCTTAAAATTAAGCAAAACTACACAACTCTTTCGCTAAACGACTACTAAAAATTAAAATGTTTATCGCCATCGCTCATCGCTCAAAAATCTCCTCACCATTCCGCGCCAAACATACCCTTTGACAATCAAATCAAAAGCGTCAATCAAACTAAAAATTCGTTTTATTTATACAGTAGATGATTGTTGAGTTTACATCTATTGTCTTTCTAATGTGGATATATTTTTTTTAATACTAAAAATTAATTTAACATTTATTAAGGTAATCAATTTACATAAAGGTGCAAGGCAAACGAGCAATAAGCTGCGCCGCTAATCTTTTTTGAATTGCGAAACCAATTCTTTTAAAAACTACGTTTGTAGATCTAGGTGTCCAAGTTTACCATTTAATTTGAATTGGGCCTTTATATAAAGATTGAAAAAAAAACAAAAACAAAACTTCGGGTTAGTCGGGTTGACCAACCCAATGCAAAAGTATTTTGAACCCGATACCGACCCTAGTTCGTATTCGGGTTAATCGGATTGACCCAGTTAGATTTTGGACTCGAGTAACCGGACCGATTATCCTTAGGCGGGTTGGTCCCGGTCAGTTAGGATTTTGACACCCCTAGTTCCACGTGGTTTGTCGCTTATGCAACTCGTGTTGGGTTTATTCACAAATCGGTGTGACTCTTCACTTTTTATCTTCCGCTGCAGGGCGGATATTGCATACTTATTATTATATGTTGATGACATAATTTTGATCGTCTTCATCTTCTCTACTACAGCAAGTTATTGCATCACTTCATGCGAGTTTTCTATGGTGACCTTGGGCCTCTTAATTATTTTTGGGCATTTACATGGCGTAATACTTGGGATGTTTCTATCTCGATTGAAGTATGCTCTTGAGGTTCTTGAGCGTGCCGCATGCTCGCGTGTAACCCGTGTCGGACTCCGCCGACACGGATAGCAAGCTGCGGCCGATGGTGATCCTTTTCGACCCTAATTTGTATTGTAGTCTTGCAGGTGCTCTTCAGTACCTTACTTTCACTAGGCCGGATATCTCTTATGAGGTTCAGCAAGTATGTCTTTTTATGCATGATCCTCGGGAGCCGCATTTTTCTGCCCTCAAGCGGATACTACATTATGTTCGTGGTACCTTGGACTATGGTTTGCAGCTTTATTCGTCTTCGACATCTTCCTAGGTTGCCTACTGAGATGTTGATTGGGCTGGTCGTCCGACTACACGTCGATCTACCTCGGGTTATTGTGTTTTTCTTGGCAACATTCTTCTGTCTTGGTCCTCTAAGCGCTAGCTTACCCTTTCTCGGTCTAGTGTTGAAGCAGAGTATCGGGGTGTTGCCAATGCTGTTGCAGAGACTTGTTGGTTACGTAACTTATTACGTGAGCTTTATACACCGCTTTCGACTGCTACTATTGTTTACTGTGATAATGTAAGTGATGTCTATCTCTCCTCCAATCCCGTGCAACATCAACGCACGAATCATATAGAGACTGATATTTACTTTTTTCGTGATTTGGTGGCTACTGGACATGTCCGTGTTCTTCATGTTCCATCGCGTTATCAGTATGCATATATCTTCACCAAAGGCTTTCCTACAATATTGTTTGATGAGTTTCGCTCCAGCTTGAGTGTTCATTCCTCTTCAGCTCAAACTGCGGGGGCTGTTAGAGGAAGTTATGGGCTTGGCCTGATTAGTTGTATAGTTTGGCTTGTGTAGCCCATTAGTATATTATATATACATCATATTGTAATCACTTTTGGGCATCAATACACTATACGTTTACATGTAAGATAGTATTTATTGATTGAGTTGCATTACATGGAAGATAACCTATGTATTTATATTAATACATAGCTTTGATAATAAGCAACCTTAACTAAACCCTAATGGACCACAAACCCACAAGTCGGGCTTGGGCCGAATATCTCCTCTAACACTCTACCACAGCCCGACCGGTGAAATCGTGAAAGCTCGGACTGGAATAGAAAACAGAAAACATGAAGATGTGACTGATACGCATACAAAGCGCGTTCTGGGTCAAAGGAACTTCCTTTTCGTCGAGCAAGTTTTTTAACACCCTAGGCAGTGAACCTAATCATTGTAGTGTAGTATTAGGGTAAGCATCGAGAATTGATATCGTTCTCTAGGGGAATAGGAATGCTAGTGAGAAATTACTACGCTAAGGTTGGGGTTGAGGAAGATTATTTTTTTTTTATCTTTTTTTATATTTTTTTAGAAAATGGAAAGGTACGAATCTCGGGGTATTGGATTTGGGGGGTTGGTATTTCTACCGATTACTCTACTATTCTAATTATCTAAGCTAAGGTGAGTGTAGTCTATGTCTATTGTTGTGTGCTCGTATAATGATTTAAAGATGTGTTTACCTAGATGCTATTACTCCCTAGTTATCTCCTATTGATGGTTGAATTGTCACGTCATTATTCTTAACGCTTGTGTCTTCTGGTCGTAGGGTATGCGTTTTCCCTATCTCTTCGAGACTACCTTAAGGCACGTTTGGTAGAGAATTTCAAAGAAATGAAATGAAACAGAGAGAATAGAATCTCGAGAATAGAAATCGATGAGAATTTTGTTCAATTCTAATGTTTGGTAACAATGAGACTGATCAGAAATGAAAAAAAAATTATTTAAATAACATTTTGTCATATAAGGCTCACATATATTTGTTTGTTGATTTTTTAAAATAAACATTTTTATTTTTCTAAATAACAATTCTTAAAAATATATTTAAAAAATTATTTAAAAAAATTATTTAAAAAATATATCTTTTTAAAAATTTATTTTTAAAAATTTATGTACTTTCTTTAAAAAATTATTTTAAAAAATATTTTTTAAAATGTATTTATTAAAAAAAACTTGTTTTTTTTTAAAATGTATTTATTTAAAAACTTATTTTTAAAAAAATATTTTTTAATTATTTTTAAAACCTTACATTTTTTTAAATATATATATTTTTTTAATTATTTTTAAAATGTATTTATTTTTTAAAAACGATTTTAAGCATCTAATGTTGCACTTCCTAATTTGTTTACATATATATATTTTTTAAACAAAGTCCATTACTTAACAAAATTATAGTTTAAAAAAAAAAAAAAAAAAAAAAAAAAAACAATTTTTCAAAATAATAATAATCCATTTCTCCAATTTCTCCACCAAAATAAGGAAATATAGCTAGCCAAATTACACAACCCAATTCTCTCAATTTCTCTACCAAATTCTCCGCTTTTTCAATTCTATGTACCAAACAATGGAAATAAGTCCAATTTCCATTTCTCTAATTTCTTTTCTCTCTACCAAACACACCCTAAGGTTATTGCCTACGAAATCTCTATGATTCATAAACTAACTCTAAGGTTACCTTTGGATGTTTAGACTACAATAACTTTAGGTGATTATAAACTAATGTTCACAAAGATTACTCAAGCATTAAAAACACAACGAATGACCTATCGCAATACTAGGTCAATCATAATTAAGATAAGAGACAACCAATCAATATTCAATACCTAGGTTTCATAGATCTAAGCAAACACACAAGTAACTTAGCGGACATGGAAAACATGCAAGCATACACAAACAATTGAAGACATAATTGAATTAATGAAGTAAATCACTTATCTTGTTGTAAAAGGGTATGGAACCCTAAGATATCGCCAAGACAGCCAAAGTTCGGTTTAGGTTTTATTCTACAAAGCTACCTCCTAAAATTCGAAAATCCAATTTATATATAGAGTTACAATATGCGACACTCGCCACTCTTTAATTGTGACGCCGCCGGTCGCCGCCATTAGGTTTTCATCTTGGCCACGCCAACTTAGCGACGTGTAACCTTATGCTTGTGACGCCGCGGCTTCATCTTCGACGCCGCGGATCCAAATCTAAGTCGCCCGAGTCAGGACGCCCGCTTTAAAACACGATGCCGCAGTGCAAAATAGCGATTGCTCTCGAGTCGTCTCGAAACGTGTTGTGATGGCATCGCCATTTAGCGATGACGCCGCCGCCTGCTCCAAAGACTTGAGTGTCTTGATTCTTGACTTTGGTCATTTTCTTCATATATTCACGTCTTTTCGTCCGAATAAGTGTCATTCCAAAGAATTTGCCTTCAAGAGACCTAAAAAGTGAAAAGGAACGAAATTAAGTAGTAACGGATACAAAAGTGATCGATTAAGGGCTTAAATGACCCCTCAAAAGTGTACCTTTTAAATCCTTATCAGTGACAATTCTTCGCCATTGATGAGCTTTAGGACATTAAGAAAAAAATTGCATGATCGACCAAGAATCGTGAAAGCTCAGACTGGAATAGAAAACAATACTAGTAGAAGAACTTGTAGCTTAACCAATGATGTGCATTAAGACATCAAAAAGAGTTGCACGTCGATTCTTGAAAAGTAACACCAATTTTCGAGCTTTAGTCGACTTCATCGAGATTTTGTTTATTTAATTAATGATGATGCTAACGAACTTTTTACTTTATAAAAAGGAAGGGTTGTTTAGTTAATTAATGATGGTGCTTGTCAGTTGCCATGATCGACCAAGAATATGCCTTATTTTTTTTTTAAATCTAATAATTCTTTACCGGTACCCACCATTACCAAACACACTCAATAATTGCATCTTTTAAAACACAATTATTAGCCACACAAATTCATTCAAAAAATCAAAACTAATCTTCAATTCATTCAATTTTTTCTCTCTCAAGATGCAAATCTTTGTTAAGACCCGATTTGCATTCCCGTTGGTTAGATCCGACCACAAAAGAAAACCACACAACGGTTAGGTAAAAGAATAAAATATAAATTGGTGGAGATGAAGAGCAGCTCACAGTTGACTTTTGATTTTGAGCAACCTTTAGTCCCGGTGGGGCTCAAACCCATCGTCGGAGAACTTGAGCAACCTTATGGTGAGTTACGGTCGTGATATTATGGACTGATTTATGGGTGGTTTGGCGGCAGCAAAGGTGGTTTAAAGACAACTTGAACTGGTGCGACAGTGGTGGTGGTTTGATTATAAGTAGCTGATTTGGTGGGCGGTGAGGACTTTATTAAAGGAATCAAAAGTGCAAAATTAACATAAAAGAGTATCACAGAGAAGAGTGACCTCCACCAAGTCGACGGTAGGAGAAGGAGGCGGTTTTTTTTTTTTTTTTTTAAAGGGTTAGGTGTTTATTTTTTTAGGTTTGGAGGATCGGTGAAACCCTCTGCTACCATGTAAGAAAGTATTTATTGATTGAGTTGCATTACATGGAAGATAGCCTATGTATTTATATTAAATACATAGCTTTGATAATAAACAACCTTAACTAAACCCTAATGGACCACAAACCCACAAGTCAGGCTTGGGCCGAATATCTCCTCTAACATTTTTGTCCAAGAGAAAATACTTTTCCCACAAGAAGTCCAGTTAAAATGCCTAACTTTGAAAAACTGAGTAGATTTTTTTTCTTATATATATATATATATATATATATATATATATATATATATATATATATATATATATATATATATATATATATATATATATATATATATATATATATTTGTTACACTTAAGCTTGTGGTACTTCATACAAGATTGAGCTAAAATATAAAGCATCTTTAGCAAAGAGTTAACATGATGGCTGTTAATGTGGAGTTCTTGGTTGTCTTGAATTAATAAACATTGTAGCAAGAGTTTAGCATCATCTTTAACTAAACGGGCTTTCCCAACAATGATCTTTCAATGTTCGTTACATACTTTACTTATATAAAAAAAAGATGCTCGTAATGTTGATTCGAAAGTGATAATTTCATTATCTATTTGGTGTGAATAGAACTATATAAGACTGCCCACAAACGATATTCTTCAATAGTGGCTTGATGTGTTCACAAAACGGAGATATGACTACCCACCTCTAGATCTATAAGACTTTAATCCAAACATTTTTTACATTAAAAATCTATTGATATTCTTTCCTTGTATGGTTACTGAGATTCTCATGGCGATGGCTGTTAGAAGTTAGGGTTAGGGTGTGGGATAATCTTTGATATTTGAATGAATCGTGTATATTCACTTTCCCAATAAAGTATTTTGACCCTTATTGCCTAGGTTGTTGGGTTTTAACTAATCATAACAATTATTAAAAACACATAAACATCATCAAAGCATGCAACGAAAGTAATAGAATTAATACTTGTAAATTAATCATAACATTTATTAAAAACACAAAATATTTTGACCTTTATTGCCTATGTTGTTGGGTTTAGTCTAGCTTAACACGCTAATGCCCCCAGATCGAATCGAGTATGGTCTCCTGGTAAAAACGATTTAATGATTCATCATTTTTATTTATCCTTTTGCTACTAATACTACATTAACTATGGATATGGATCAAGTCATTCCATAAGTTAATATTCTGTTTCTCGTTATATCTGATTGAACAAGATTATCAAATCATCTGAACACATTCCAGATAGATCTTGGGTATGACCATACAAACATCTTGTCAACCCTACGAGGGGCCCAAAATAGTATTATGCTTTGAAACAAATTCAAAGGAACAAATTCTCTTGACTACAAGCAAAACTCATGAACTTTGCAACAATTCTGAAAACAGCCCTTATTACTACCAGTTATGGATAGCGTTAGACTATTTCACACAAGTGTGCTACATTCATAACAGTTATCTGGTATCTCAAGTCTGAGGATAAACATTCATGATTTACTTAATAACAAAGATCCATAAAGTACAATCATGTTAAGTTGAGATTTGTCCTATATTCAACTCATTGAATATCATGTGAATCTGGCATGTCCCACGCATCAATATACTTAAGTGTATTCTACCAAAACTCATATTTGTCTTAATTGAATGACATTCCCACATCATTGATCGACACCGGACTATTTAGAATAACATAAGTCATTCACGGATTAAACACGCAAATATAGGATATAATATTAAAAAAATGAAAAACAAACATAACAAATATTTTATTTCATTAAAGTAATATTCGTTCATAACATCCTTTATCCAAATACTAATCACAGATTTGCATGAAGCTACTAGCTAAACGAAGTCCTATCCCATCAGCATGGTGAGTAAGCTTTTCCTTTGTTAAAGGCTTCGTAAAGAGACCAGCTAGATTGTCATCTGTGTGAACTTTGAGTAGATTGATCTCCCCTATGTCGATTTGTTCTCGAACATAGTGATATCTTCGAGGAAAATGTCTAGTGCCCTTCACGACTCCAGGCTCATTGTCAAATGTTATTGCAGTAGAGTTGTCACAATACACATTTAAAGTTAATTCAATTGAGGGCATAACTCCGAGTCCCGAAATGAATTTCCTAATCCAAATGACTTCCATCGCAGCCTTTCTAAAGCGACTATGTACTTAGCTTCGTAATAGACATTGCGATCGTATTTTGCTTCTTGCTCTTCCAATCTATCGCTACTCCATTAATGACAAAGACATATCCGTCTCGAGACTTCTTGTCATCTTTATCGCTTTAGAAAGACGATCGCAAAGCCTGTAACATCAAGTTCGTGATCCGGATTCCCACCAGACACTAGAAACATTTCTTTAGTAGCCCTTAGATACTTAAGAATGTTCTTAACAAGATGCCAATGCTTCTCACCGGATTCTGTTGATATCGACTGGTGATAGTTTATGCAAACGCCACATCAGGCCTTGTACATCTTACCACATACATGATAGATCCTACAGCCGAAGTATAAGGAACTTTCTTCATGTGTGCCACCTCAGCAGGTGTTGACGCGCACAGTTCACTACTTAAGCCATGTTCAACTTGCATCGGCAAATATCCCTTCTTGGAATTTTACATATTGAATCTATTAAATATTTTATCGATGTAAGTGCTTTAACTTAATCCAATCAACCTCCTTGATCTATCTATGTAGATCTTGATTCCTAGAATATATGTTGCTTCCCCTAAATCCTTCATAGAAAACCACTTTCCAAGATAAGAATTTACATCTTGTAAACTTGGAATGTCTTTTCCCATGATCAATATGTCATCGACATATAGGATAAGAAAAGTAACATTACTCCCACTAGCTTTGTGATATACACATTGCTTATCAAGATTTTGAGTGAAACCAAATTTCTTGATCTCCTCATCAAATCTCTTATTCCATTGCTTTGATACTTGCTTTAATCAATAAATGGATCTTTGAAGTTTGTATACACGCTTTGGAAACTTTGGATTCACAAAATCTTCAGGTTGCGCCATATAGATGTCCTAATCTAGGCGACCGTTTAAGAAGGCAATTTTAACATCCATTTTCCATATCTCATAGTCATAGTCTGCCGCAATGGCTATAAGAATCCTAATAGCTCTAATATTTGCTACAGGAGAAAAAGTCTCCTCGTAGTCCACCCCTAAAGTTTGAGTAAATCCTTGAGCTACCAGACGAGCCTTATAGGTGTGTATATAGCCATCCATGTCAGTTTTCTTCTTGAAGACCCACTTACTTCCAAAGACTTTAGCATTGGGAGGAAGGTCCACTTCAATCCAGACTTCGTTATCTCTCATGGATTGCATTTCTCCATTCATTGCGACTTGCCATTTGTCCTTTTCAGGATCAGCCATGGCAGCCTTATAGTTAGCAGGTTCACCAAGATCCCCTAACATATTTTCCTCAACTTCTACGTTAAGACATAGACGTTCAGGTGCACGCGTAGTCCTTACAGATCTACTAGTGGGAACCACTTCAACTTCAGGTGGAACACTCAGACTTTCAGGTTCTACTTGAGGTTGGCTAGTGTTTTCAAAAGGTGATGTATCTTCATGATCATCTTTCGGATCATAAACTCTCCAACTGAATTCATGAGATATGAGATCCCTTTCAAGGAAGTCTCCATACCTAGCAACAATTACTTTGTTTTCAGGTGGAAAGTAATAGTAGTAACCCATAGTTTCCTTTGGGTATCCTATGAAGATACACTTTACAGATATTTGTTGTAGCTTATCAGCTGAGTCACGTTTAACAAACGCCTCACAACCCCATACCTTTAAGTAAGACAAGTTGGGAGCTTTTCCATACCATAGTTCATATGGAGTCTTATCAACCTTCTTAGTTGGAACCATATTTAAAATGTGAATAACATTTTCTAAAGCATAATCCCAAAAGGATAAAGGAAGAGTTGTAAGATTAAACATTGATCGCACCATGTCTAACAATGTATGCTTTATTCTCTCAGATACACCATTTTGTTGTGGAGTATATGGAGAAGTGAGTTGCTGGACAATCCCAAACTCAGCAAGATAATCTTCAAACTCTTGGCTTAGGTATTCACCACCTCTATCGGATCGAAGGACTTTAATCTTCTTTCCTAGTTTCAATTCTACATCATTCTTGAAAACCTTAAATGTTTCAAATACTTCATGTTTATGTTTAAGCAAATAAACATAACCATAACTACCGAAATCATCAAGAAGGTTAAGAAGTAGCTAGCACCCTTCTTTGACACATGTCTTAGTGGTCCACATACGTCAAGATGTATCACACCAAGTAGATTAGAAGCCATTTTAAACGATTTGCAAAGGTTTCTTGGTCATCTTCCCGGATATACAAGACTCGTGATTTATCGAATGATTCATCATTGATATTTTGCAAAACCCCATCATGTTGCGCTTTTGCATGCGTTTCTTGCCTATGTGAGCAAGTCTACAATGCCAAAGATATGAAGAATCCAAATCATTTTCGATTCTTTTACTATTGATGCTAAAACATAATTATTTTTATCAATCACATTATCATGCAAATCAATATCAAACACACCATTTCTTCGGAATAAAATTAAAGTAAAAACACCATTTAAAGAAACCGAAATTCCATAATCAGTAAATGTATGAATAAAACCAATATCTTTCAACAAGGAAATAGAAAAACACCCCTAATTATAGAAGGTGCGTAATGACAATCGTTCAAAGACAGTACTAAGCCCGAAGGCAAAACTAAATCAAATGTGCTTATAGCTTCAACGACTGCATGTGCTCCATTACCCACGTGCATGTATTGTTGTCCATAGGCGAGTTTCCTTGCACCTCTAAGTCCCTACAGTGTATTACAAATGTGAATATCACATTCAGTATCATATACCCATAAATTTATTTTGTGAGAAAATGCAAATAATTCAATCATAAAAAGAGTACCTAAAGTGCTGGAAACAATACCATCATTCTTATACCTCTTTGTTCGCAACTCATCGAGGTTGAGTGGACAGTTCCTCTTCCAGTGTCTTACCTCCGTTCAGTGATGACAAGCCTGATCCTTTTTAGGATTTTCTTTCTTTTTAGGAGAGTACTTCTTAGGTTCTGGTTGATAGGCCATAACTTGTTTTCCCTTATCAGCCTTACCCTTCCCTTTCCCCTTCTTGTTCGCTTGCGGTTTAGGCTTAGTGATCCTACCCTTCTGAATAGCATGTGCCTGAGGTGTAGTAGCCTTTTTGGGAAAAATCTTTTCATGGTAAATGAGCATTGCATGTACCTCACTAACTTTCTTCCCCGTGTAATGCATATTGTAATTGCGCACGAAACCATCAAATTCCTTGTTAAGGGATTTGTTGATAAGGCCAATTTTTATTTCATTAGGGTAGATGTAGTTGAGCCTCCCAAGTTGGCCCATGTAACTCATCATTTCCAAGCAATGGGCAATCACATGTTTAACTTCCCCCTGTTTGCAACTGTGTAGAGAATCTATCAAATCACATAATTCTACAGCTGTAGGCTTTTCAAACAACCGAATAAGTTCGGTGAGCATGTCCTTTGTGAAGTATTTTTCAAACTGTTTTTGCAAGTTTGGAGACATACTTCCAAGCATAAGGCAAGCAACCTCATTATGCTTGTCATACTCAGTTTGCCATGCTGCCCTTATTTTAGGAGTAACATTAGCTTTCGGTTCAGGAGGACAAGGCATATTCAAATATTCTGATCTTTTGGCAACACACAAGACTATTCTGAGTTGCCTATACCAGTCATTGAAATTAGCGCTGCCAGTCAATTTTCGCGATCAAACAATGATTTGAACGACGAACTTAGTGCATTAGTTTCAGGTTGAGCCATTTCTACAGAAAATAAAAGTTCAAAAGTTAGTACTTTCTATAATTCAGCCTTTCAAGAAAATAAAATACCCTTGGTAAATATTCATATTAACCATAGAATTTTCCTTGAACCTAGGACCCAAATTTTCATAGTTCCACCACATCAGTTGATCTGCTAGTGATGAAAGTATTCAATAGGTAATTGTCGAAGAACAATAATTGACAAACAAGTTTTCAATTCCTATAAAATATGGGATTTACAATTTTGCCAAACCTTTATGCAAATGTAAGCATGTTTACCCCATCTTATGCCTTAAGTCATAGATCTTACTAACTAACTTAATTAAGTTGGCTAATTTAGAAACAACAAATTTATTCCAGCTGAGTTCTCACACAACATGGATATTTACCTTGTTATTTTAATCCAGCTAAGTTCTCACATAACATAAGTTACAACTTCAAGTGTTTCTTATCATTAGATGGCATAAACTTAAATTTAATGGTACAAACTTTTGGTGTGTAATCAAAACTTATGTATGAAGAAGCATGGATACATCTTCATAACATAAAATTTTACAAAACTTTACTCATTAGTTTTTAAATTGCTAAGATTAAATTCTACAAAGTTTTAATCGATGCATTGAGAAACTTACAACTTTTCGTTAAGATGCTTCGTACATAGAATGGTATACTAGGTAGCTCCAAATACAACGCACAAGTGGCAAAGAAGCTGGTCAGCGCGAAGCATATTAAAAACCCTTATTCTTTTAATGTCGAACTCTGCTTAAACCACTCTTATAGTTTGACATAATGGGTGAGTCATTCTAACCATTTAGTACAGTCGACTAAATGTTCAAGATTTAATACTTAGAAAACAAATCCAATTTCACCATTATTTAGTCCGGTTAATTTTCTATTCTCAAAATAACCCTTTTTGCTTACAAACGTGTCATAAAAATATAAACAAAAAGCAATTAATAAAAATATAACCAACTCAAATAATATATATAACTTAACAATTAACATATGTAAAAACAAAAAGCCACATGCATAATTTGTTCGACAAAACCCTAATAATCAATTATAGGTGTATAAACCATGCATATATTAACTAGGGCTTTCACCTACTATGGTAAGTGAGCCACATGCATCGACAAGTCGATTGAGTAAGCCTTAATCAATCATATGCCGCATTGCACATAATGAATTATTATTAGATATATTGAGGTCTTCCCCAATTTAATATATATCAAACGAATTACATGTGAATTCTACTTAACAATTAGTCAAAAAAAATCAATAAACAATAATCCATGGCAAAACATGCATGTTTCATCATGGATTCCTCATAAGAGCACCCGTGTCCATTCGTCGTCCCACTCGCCGTCACGCCGGAGGCTCGCCGTGCCTCGCCTTGACACCGTGGTGTCTCGCCGCTCGTCGCTGCCAAGCTCATCGTGGTGACAACGGTAAATGTTCGACAAAGAGTGAGTATAACGCTTGATTTTCTTCTTTTTTTCTTTTTGATTTATCAAGTGTGTGTAGTGTGTGTAATTGTGTAAATGAAGAAGAAGTGGTTTGTGTTGGATTTTAGAAGAAGTGGGTTTGTGATGGATTTGAGAAGAAGTGTTTGTAGTGTGTGAAGAGAGGTTGAAGAAGATGGTTCTTTTTTTTCTTTTTTTTTAGTGGATAATAAAAGTGTTAGTGGTGGGTTGAAGAAGATGCATTCTCCCTCTCTTTTTTTTAAGGTTGAAGAAGATTATTAAAAACACAGCCTCTTTGTTTACACATTATTTTATTTTTTATTTATTTTTTTTAATTTATAACTTTTTTTTAAATATATTGTTTTGTATTTTTATTTTAATAAATGAATTTAGTTTATTTGGAAAATTGAATAAAAAAAATAAAGTGGTAATGGTGGGCCCAAATGAAGAGGTTGAGGTTTGTTATGAGTGAGGAGGGGTTTGTTGTGGTTAGTTGTGGAAAACGAGATCTTGATGCTACCGAGGTGGCAAGACGACGACGAGCCTTAGGCTCGCTTTTGACACCTAGTGCTCTAATAATTATAATCCCAAGATACGCATATAATCATGGCATATAACAATTATTCATAATAACCACATAAAATATACATGCAATCCTATGATTTCTATAAGTTTTACAAACAATAAAACCTAATTAAACAATTATAGGGTATTGGACCCACATAAAAAAATTAGGGTTTCAATTTTCAAAACCCTATAAACCATAAAAAAACATGCAATAATAATCAAGATTCAATTTTTATGTGTTTCGGTAATTAATTACAACATATTAACGGCTCGTGATGTCACTGTTGGGTTTTAACTAATCATAACAATTATTAAAAACACATAAACATCATCAAAGCATGCATCGAAAGTAATAGAATTAATACATGTAAATTAACTAACCGAATTAAAAGTATATGCGTACCTTTTGCGAATCAAGAAATCACAACTAACAAAGAACCAAGAAACCCTAAAACCTAAAAATTAGGGTTTACTATTTTCGACTATACCCTAGTCGATAACCCAATAACACCAAACATAAGCGTGTTTGTTCTTCGTTCTTGTACACACTTATTAGTAGCGAGTTAATGTGAAAAGCTAGGTTCTTGATCACAAACAAACCAAACACTAATGTTTTGAGTTAGGAAAATCAACCCTAAGGGAATTAGGGTGGATCGATCAACCTAACACAAAAGGGAGGTAAAGGAGAAGAGAAATTAGGTTTGCAAGTCACCAAGATTAGTTTCTAATGAATACAAGGGTTTGTATTTATAGGTAAACAATCTTGGAGTCCAAGTTAGGATAGGATTGGGTTTGGGATACCCTTCGACCGGCCATGCTAAACTCAAAGGGGTTCTAGATCCTTCCCGATCACTAATTTCATCTTTAGTCCTTTAACATAACATTTAACGACCTTTAACGAAAACTCGTTAAATAATAACTCTCATTAAGTATTTTATTTCGAGATGAAATAATCAATAATAACATTATATTAATTATTCTAACATTAATTCTCATACGTAATGTGTGCAATCCCGAAGTCTCGTGTTCGATTCCGTTCATACATATATTAAAAGTATCCATAAACCTTTCTCATGTTACACGAAATCTCTATTCGGATAAGACGATCAAAGCACTCTGTTTCTAGGCATAGAAGACAGAGTAAAACAAAGAGGATTATATATTTTTTCGTATATTCAATAGTTTGATTGTCCGTCCCAAGTTTTGATCTTGTATGAGTGTTACTTAATTGGCCCATTACGAGTCACAAAATGAAAGCATGAATGGAGATCGATGGCATTGACTATATCAGCGTCTTCCTGCCGTATGTCCTTCCAATGGTTTCCAACAGAAAGCGGAACTATATATCGTGTTATTATATGAGATACTTGCATAGCTAAATGAAAATAACTCTGGTTCTTGCTTCTAGTGATGAGGGATATATGAGTTTTGCAACATTCGTGAAATGAGTTTTGCATGAAGAGATGCGTATGATTGTATGATTTGTCAGACCAGCCGATTGATCAACAGTTGGTTATTTAGAGTGGAAATAGATTGTTTGAGATTGTTTAATCTACGAACACAGTTTCTATGTTCTATAACGTGTCAAATCATTTGGAGGTGAATGTGTGAAATTGTCACAACTCACACTAGAATTGTCGACTGGGTTATGGCTGAATGAATATATGTATAAATCGCTTTTTTTTTTTTTTTTTTTTTTTTTTTTAAGCTCGTTTTAAGATCATACTTGTTTAAAATACAACTTATCTTGTGATATGTGTTTAAGACAAGTCTTTAATGTTATGTGTATATCATGTAGCCATTGTTCCACCATGTTGAATATGTGCCAATTGCCAAGGTTCTTATCTTTGCCAATAGAATGTATAATGGGAATAGAAGATGTCAACTGGTTGAAGCACTTTTAGTTGTCAAGTTATTTCGGTGTAAGCTTTAATTTTGGAAAAAAAGCATTTGGACCGCAATATTCGATTTTGTGCTGTAACTTCATAGTGTCTTGAAACTTTATAAAATGGTTGCGAACTTATTTTAGTTGTCAAGTTATTTCGGTGTGAGAGTTAATTTTTGGAGGAAAAAAAATGCATTTGGACCGCAATATTCGATTTGTGGATATTGCAACTTCATAGTGTCTTGATATTGAATGGTTGCGAACTTAAACAATCACGCACAACGAGATTAAATTGTTGAAATTTGAAACCACACAATCAATTTGCAGCAAGGCTTTCGTGATCAAGAACATGGTGGCAGCCTGTTCTTGAAGTGGCATTCTTTCAAACCCTGTTAAGATAATACGATTATGGGCTTTGCAGGTGGATGCACAAATGGGAAACTGAAAACGAATATTTATATTAGTATTGAGTTCTAAATACAAGTGCCAAGGCAGTTTGTGAATTTAGATGAAGATATCAAAGTGTGTGTCACATAGTTCAACAGGAAAACAAGCAAAAGACCAACAATTTGTTGGAATTCTAAGTCAAAGAAGAGGATTTACAGCTTCTAGATGGGAGTTATTTACAGCCTTAGATAAGATACAATGTACATGGATGAAGAATCTTGCACGTAGGACTACAACTTGCTTCTTTGCTTGTCATACATAATGTCATTGCTTCAAATTGATGCCTATAAAAGGCAATGAACTACACCTTCATTGGCATCCCATTCACATCACAAACACATACAAAGTATTGTATAACATGTAATAGGTTTTGACCTATTTTCCTATTATCAATCAAAGAGTTATTTTGGTTATCTGTGTTTGTACAATCTAATCTTTAATTGGTATCAGAGCCTGAGAGAAGGGGCTTTGACTTCATACCTGGTGTTTTCTTGAACCATGTCAGATGTTGAAGACGCAGCAGGTCCTACACCGGTGAGGGTGAAGGAGGTCGGGACAACCACCGTAGCCTGTCCTATGTTATCATCTACCAACTACACTGTCTGGGCCCTACGAATGAAGGTGGTGCTCAGAATTCACAAAGCTTGGATAACTATCGATCCAGAATGTAAACAAATGAAGAGAAGAATAACTCTGGCGATGGGTTTCATTGCATCAAGCAATCCTCAAACTCGATAATGCAGATTGGTGATGTCGATAGTCGAAGGTGTGGGAATCGATCAAGGCTCGTTATGTTGGAGCGATAGAGTGAAGGAAGCAAGGTTGCAGACTTTAAACTCGAGTTTGATCGGTTGAAGATGCACGAGACCGAGACCATCGATGTATTCGCCGAAAACTCGCTGAATCGCCTCAAGTCCGCATCACTGGAGAAACGATTAACGAATCAAAACTTGTGAAGAAACTGCTAAAGTGGTACCAAGAAAGTTTATACATCTTGTTGCTTCTCTCGAGTGTTCTGATTTAAAGATGTGGGTTTGAAGATGTTGTGGGTCGTTTGAAGGCATACGAGGAGCGGATACGAGGTGAAGATGGTGGAGACGAGCAGAAAATGGTGATGTTTTCACGTGGTGGTGGTGGAGCGAGCAAGGGTAGCGGCCGGACCTTTGGTGGAGGCGGCGGTGATGATGCTTGTGTTTCTGGGTTTTTGTCGAAAGAAAGAAGAAAGGGAAAGTGGGTAAAAAATAATAGAGGTGAGTTTATTAATAAAGATGGATTGGGATCTAGTGGATCCGGTTCTTCTAATGGGTCAAAGTCAGCCCAAAATAATTATAAACCCAATAAGCCCAACTCCGACTCAAACTGAAACCAGAAAAAAGATCTGTCAAAAATTATTTGCTACAGATGCGATAAATCAGGCCATTACGCGTTTAAATGTCCGGACCGACTCCAAAAATTCCAAGAAAGTAATTTTACGGAGCAGGAAGATACTGATGAAACCGTGTTTTTACACGAAACAATATTTTTGAACGAAAAGAATGTGATACCGTCTCGATACAACGACAAGAAAATGATGTGGTATTTGGACAACGGGCGAGTAATCACATGACGGAAATCGATCGCTTTTCTCCGAACTCGACGAAGGAATAACCGGAAGGTTAAATTCGTGATAATTTGTGTGTCAAAATTAAAGGAAAGGCTCTATTCTTTTCCAAGGAAAATCGGACAACAAAGATTGATGACGGAGATTTATTTCATACGGATTTGAAAAATAATATTTTCGGTCCCTGACAAGCAAATCAAGCCGGTGTGATATTCGGATGAAAGATGACTATTTGACGATGCATGATGCCGACAACTGCTTATTAATGAAGGTACAAAGAACTCCAAACCGCCTTTATAAAATAAATTTAACAATTGGAGTACCTATTTGCCTTCATTCAAGACTAGGTGAAGACACGTGGCGCTGGCATGCAAGACTTGGGCACATCAATTTCGAGTCAATGAAAAAGATGTCCAAGAAAGGTCTAGTCAAAGGGTTACCTCATTTTAAAAATGAGAATCAATTGTGTGAATCTTGTTTGGTAGGCAAGCAAACAAGAAAGTCATTTCCATTGGTGACGACGTACAAAGCAACACGACCATTGGAGCTCGTTCACGGTGATTTATGCGGTCCGATCACACCGTCAACGAAAGGACAAAATCGGTACATTTTCACACTAATTGATGATTTTTCACGATATATGTGGACTTTTCTTTTGAAGGAGAAAAGTGAGGCATTTTTACACTTCAAGAAATTCAAAGCTTTGGTGGAGAATGAGCTCGAAAGTCTTTGAAGGTGTTTCAAGTGATCGAGGAGGAGAGTTTACTTCGATTGAGTTTAATTCCTTTTGTGATATAAATGGAATCAAACGACATCTTACCGCCCCATATTCACCACAACAAAATGGAATTGTGGAACGAAGAAACCGAACACTCATGGACATGACACGAAGTATCATGAAGGCGATGCATGTTCCAAATTATCTATGGGAGAAGCGGTAAGACATTCTACAAATTTGATCAACCGCCGTTTACACAAGAGTCCTTGGCGATACAACTCCGTACGAGAAGTTGTATAAAAGAAAACCGAATTTGGAGAATGTTCGTATCTTTGGGTGTCTAGCATATGTGAAAGTTGAACCGTGAATCTCAAGAAGTTGGATGCAAGATCAAGACCACTAGTGCATCTTGGTTCGAACCGGTACGAAAGCTTATCGGCTTTTTAACCCGCTACACAAAAATAATCGTGAGTCGAGACGTTATTTTTAACGAGACCAAATGGTGGGATTGGGAAAAGAAGGTGCCGGCAATGAAGAACCGGATCATTCATAGTTCCATGGGACTATCCAGAAGATAAGGCTATAAACCAAGGAGATGATGTAAGCAATGATCAAACTGAACCAATTGAATCGGATCACGAGATTGAAGACGGAGTGCAGGTTCAAGACAACGAGCAACCAAGTCCGGTCAACAATAACGTGAACAATGTCCAAAACCAAAGGCCCATGAGAACAAGGAGACTTCCAACTCGACTGCAAGATTTTGTGCTTAACCTTAATAATCTTGATGAACTTCTCCTCATAACCAATGACGAACCAGTATCGGTTGAAGAGGCGAAGAAAGAACCAGAGTGGGTCAAAGCCATGAATGCAGAGATCAATTCGATCAACAAGAATAACACTTGGATTCTCGTGAACAAGCCTATGGGGGTGAAGGTGATTGGACTCAAATGGGTGTTCAAATCAAGAAAATGCGACGGTACCATCATTAAATACAAGGCAAGGTTGGTTGCTAAAGGGCACGTGCAACAACCCGGTATTGATTTTCAAGAGGTATTTGCACGGTAGCTCGAATTGAAACCATCCGGTTTCTCATTGCCTTAGCCGCTACAAATGGGTGGGAGCTTCACCACTTAGATGTCAAAACGGCTTTCTTACACGGAGAGTTCAAGGAAACCGCTTATGTGTCACAACCGAAGGCTATATAAGGAAGTGGCAACGAGCATAAAGTGTATCGCCTTAACAAAGCACTTTATGGTCTAAGACAAGCACCTCGAGCATGGAACACGAAGCTTGATGGAATTTTGAAGGGTTGAAATTTCACAAGTGCTTGAAAGAACCATCGTGTACCTAAGAGCGAAGGAACTAACTTGCTAATTTTAGAAATTTATGTTGATGATTTATTTGTGACATGTACAAATTTGAACATGATCAAAAGGTTCAAATTCGAGATGTCCAAGAACTTCGAGATGTCGGATCTTGGAAGATTGACTTACTACCCGGCATTGAAGTCAAGCAAGAAGAATCGGGATTACGATAAACCAAGAAGCCTATGCTCGACGATTCAAGGAAGTCGGTTTACATGACCGCAATCCAACTCACATTCCCATGGACCCGGAACCAAATTGTCGAAGGTCAAGATGAACCCAAATCGACCGACACAATATCGAAAGGTGGTAGGATGCCTTAGATATCTCTTGCAAACAAGACCCGATATGGCATACTCGGTTGGAGTTATTAGCCGATACATGCAAAGTCCAATAGAATCACATGGTCGCAATTAAACGCATTCTACGGTATTTACGGGAACAACGGATATGGAATTAAGTACGAGAGGATGGGTCAAAAAGAATCATTGGTTTTAGTGATAGTAGTCACAATGTTGATCCGGATGATGGAAGAAGCACAACCGTCACATTTTTCTACTATGGGTTATCTCCGATAACCTCGTGTTCGCAAAAGCAAGATACCGTTGCTTTATCATCTTGCGAGGCGATTTCATGGCGGCTACCGCGGTCGCTTGTCAAGCAATATGGCTTCGTGGATTTTCTTGGAGAAATTATGAACAAGACGCAAGAGAAGGTGGTTCTTGTGGTTGATAACAAGTCCGCTATCGAACTAACAAAGAATCCTGCTTCACCAAGGAGTAAACACATTCACATGAGGTTTCATTTCATTCGCAATTGTGTTGAAAACGAACAGTGGAGGTGGAGTATATTCCGTGAGAAATGCGAGGCGGACATTCTCACAAAACCATTGGCACGAACCAAGTTCAAGGAAATGCGAAGCTTGATTGGAATCAAAGATATCTCTAGAAGGACTTAGAGATTCGAGGGTGATTGTTGGAATTCTAAGTCAAAGAAGAGGATTTACAACTTCTAGATGGGAGTTATTTACAGCCTTAGATAAGATACAATGTACATGGATGAAGAATCTTGCAAGTAGGACTACAACTTGCTTCTTTGCTTGTCATACATAATGTCATTGCTTCAAATTGATGCCTATAAAAGGCAATGAACTACACCTTCATTGGCATCCCATTCACATCACAAACACATACAAAGTATTGTATAACATGTAATAGGTTTTGAGCTATTTTCCTATTATCAATCAAAGAGTTATTTTGGTTATCTGTGTTTATACAATCTAATCTTTACAATTTGGTTTACTAAAACCACTCATTGTCCCACATCGGTTGACTGAATCAAACAACCAAAGTGATGGTCCCTATAAGAACAGATGCCCAACAATAAACCAAGCATACCTTTCTCGGCCTTTTGGCTAAGATCAAGTGTAGTATCTGTTCTTATCAGTTTAATATCTGATATGTGAGCAATTAGCTCACTCGATATTAATCTGCGTTTTGAAGGGCGGAAGACCTGATGCAATAGCTTGCTATTCGGGTCTCCATGATTGGTGTTGCACTACTACCCTGGCCTGGTCACCAATTCGTAGTTAAAATTTGTGAGTATTTAATATTTTAACTGGCATTGATTGACACTTGACTTTGGTATGCTCCGTTAGTATTTTAAACTTTTTCAAGTTGCATGAAAAACACTGATCGTAGCATTGTGATGGTATAATACTAAAGATCTAGAAAGCTTTCCAACTAGTATTAAACACTGAATTTTACGCATCACCACAACTAAAGAGTTAATAAAACAAAGAGTAAATTACATAATTGGTCCTTGTGGTTTGTTGAAAATTGCGTAAAATGTCCCGTGCTTTTTTTTTTTGACGCTTTCGTCCTCGTGGTTTACAAATCTTACGGATTTTATCCTCGTCCAAAATGTCCGTTAAATGTTTTGCGCTGTTAGTCCTTCATTAGTGCAGTCCGTTAAGTGTTTTGCATCGTTAGTCCTTCGTTAATAAATTTTGCACCGTTAGTCCTTATTTTTAAAATATAGTTTTCCCAATTAGTCCCTCCGTTAATAATAGTTTTCACCCGCTTTTGTCCGCTTTTATCCGCTGCTCGTTTTTATCCGTTTTCGCTTTTTATGTTTTTATCCTTTTCGCCTGCTTTTATATGCTTTCTGCTTTTACGATTTTTCCGATTTTATCCGCTTTTGTCTGCTTTTTCTCTGCCGACCGCTTTTTACATTTTTATTCGCCGCTTTTTAAGTTTTGTCCGCTTTAAAAAAAAATTGAATAAAATTTTTGAACAAAATATTTTTTTTAAAAACGGATATTGAAAAAATTTCAAAAATATTTTTTTCAAATATTTTTTTTAAAAATCTTAAAAATTTCGAAAATATTGAAAAAACGGACATATTTTAAAAATATATATATTTTGAAAAATATTTTTATTCAAATTTTTTTTTGAAATTTTTATTCAATTTTTTTAAACGGACAAAACGTAAGAAAACGGATAAAACGCATTTAAAACGGACACAACGTAAGAACAACGGACAAAACGAAAGAAAACAGACAAAACATAAGAAAACGGACAAAACGGATGAAACCGATAAAAACGTAAAAAGTGGACAAAACTATAAAAACGAAGAAAACGGACGAAAACGTAAAAACGGGAGGAAACGGATGAAAACTATTATTAACGGAGGACTAATTGGGAAAACTATATTTTAAAAAATAAGGACTAACGGTGCAAAATTTATTAACGAAGGACTAATAAAGGCAAAATACTTAACGGACTGCACTAACGAAGGACTAACACGCAAAACACTTAACGGACATTTTGGACGAGGACACAACCGTAAGATTTGTAAACCACAGGACGTAAACGCGCAAAAAAAAAAAGCACAAGGACATTTTTCGCAATTTTCAACAAACCACAAGAACCAATTATGTAATTTACTCTAAAACAAATAATCTTATTACCATGTGCAAATATTTCATGTAGTCATTGTTCATATTAATGCTTAACCATGTTAGATTTGAGACAAAACTCTTAAGCTTTGGCATACTTTACTTATTTAAAAAAGATGTTCATAACGGTGATTCAAAAGTGTTTATTTCATTATCGCTTGGTTTATGGATAGAACAACTATATAAGACCCGCTTAGAAACGAAATTCTTCAACAAAGGGCTTGATGTGTTTGCAAGAAGGAGATATGATTACCCACTCTCGGATCTCTAAGACTTTAATCCAAACATTTCTCCACTAATAATCTATAGACCATTTATTGATATTCACATGGCATCCGGAAAATGTGCCAAGTAACCTCATGGCTCGTCAAACCGACTCGACACGACCTCGTTAGGGTTGTATCGGGATAAGGCACCACTTTTAGCCAAGCGAGCTCCTTAAGAATATAGAGAGAAGAACTAGAGATTTGTTTATCTTAAACTTTGATTGAATTCATTCATAATATTATGACACCTTAAATACTAATTTATGAGATAACTCACAAACATAAGACTTATCTTAACATGACTCAAGACATATCCTAAACAATGACCCAACACTTATCCTAATAAAACATAATAAATAAACTACGATAGTTATCCAACACGCCATGCCGGATAGCCGCCTCCCTTTAACCACGCGTATCACTCTCCACTCCTTCAAAATCACCTTGCCTCAAGGTGTTGTCTAAAATAAATCTTAATTCCGTGATCCCATGTTCTTCTTTGAATTTTACACTCCATTCCCATGGCAACATCCATGTTTTCAAAAGTTGCCAATAATAGCAATGTCCTTGATGTGCCGGGTCTGCACTCCACTTTAGAATAACCACCAAACTCTCACCAATAACAACAACACCATCTATCGCGCTTCTAACCTCATCAACACAAATATATTCACCAAAGATCTAACGACCTTTAATCTCGTGTGAAGCGAATTCACTTTGTAATAATGGAATGGTATTTGATTTCTTTTCAATTATATGCTCTTTCTCCTCTTCAATTGCCTCAAACGAGCCTCGACTATATGAGCTAAGGAAAAGGCTTCTCCCAAAGTTGTAGGCCTTGCCTCAACAGTTCTATTTGTAACGCCGCTTAAGTCCGGAGATATAAAACGATGTAAGTAAAGATTAAGAGATCCCTCTTACTCGATTTGTAAGTACCACAAACTCACTCTCATATTCGGTCACCGCACTCCATTTGCAAGAGCTTAGAGAGTGCGATTCGTGATCTTGATCGTCACCGATGCCATGAATAATAATCAAGCGATTAATAACTCAAAAAAAATCGATGAATAGTACCCGAGATGAACAGTACCCTGCAGTAATTTTTTTTATTTTATTATTATTTTTTTTATTGGAACCCTAATCGTAAGCCCTCTCAACGAGAGCTCTCAATGAAAGCACCAATTGATACGACCCTGTTAGGGGTTGTATCGGGATAAGGCACCACTTTTAGCGTGTGCGAGCTCCTTAAGAATATAGAGAGAAGAACTAGAGATTTGTTTATCCTAAACTTTGATTGAATTCATTCATAATATTATGACACCTTAAATACTAATTTATGAGATAACTCTCACAAACATAAGACTTATCTTAACATGACTCAAGACATATCCTAAACAATGACTCCAACACTTATCCTAATAAAACATAATAAATAAACTACGATAGTTATCCAACACGCCATGCCGGGATAGCCGTCTCCCTTTAACCACGGGCGTATCAGACTCTAAGAGATGTAAAGATAAATGAGAGAAACTATGCAACAGTTTGAATTATCAACTGATTACTTAAGAAGAAAATGAATGCTACACTATGCTATTTATAGAAAACAAAACTTCTAGAAGAAATCTAACTAACTAATAATTATCAAACTATCTAATCTGCAGCTTGCCTATTTGTATCTTCTCTAAGATGTTAAGAATTTACCTCTGGCACTAGGCTAAAAAGTTCAGCTTATGGATTGATCGAGCTGTCCTAAGTTCAATATCATAGAGAACCGAAATAAGGTTCACCGTTCATGCATGTGATGAAGAAAATGCTTGAGAAAAGATATGGTTCCCATGACTAAGAAAATGTTTGGGAAAGGATGGTAGAGCAAGTATGAGTCCGTAATAAGGGTAAAAAATGATTGACAAAAAAATTTGGACCATTTCTCGATTTGTGCGTGTCATCCTTGAGCAGGGCCATGCTAATCTTCTCTGTATTGTTCCAACTTTATCAGATGTCCCGAAGGGACGAGTATTAGCGAGTTTCAGATCTATATAAACAAGTGATAAGTTCCTCTTCCGGTCGATGTGGGATAAACTATTTTTTGAGTCATGATTGAATATTCATTTTATCTATACCATAAGATGATTGTTGAGTTTCCATTTGCCAAGTCTTTCTAATGTGTATATCACATACGTATGTAAACTAACACTTTTGATTTGATTTGACACTTTTGATAAAATGAATACTCAATATATAGCAACTTGAGTGAAAAGTTAAAGGTGGGTATTAACGGAGCTGTGGAACTCCGGAAGTATTGAATTGATGAACATTGTAGGCTTTTAACAAGAGTCTAACATCACCTTTAACTATACAGGCCTTCAAAACAACGTTCTTTATTATGTTCATTAGATATCTAAACTACATAAAATGAAAAAACATTCAAAGTGGAAAAGTGAAAAAGTTTAATGGTCAAATGAGAGAGAAATATATTTGTGTAATTAATACTCTTAATAAAATACCCCATTACTTAAAAATACAATAATTTATTCACATTCTACAACCAATTAAAAGCATATCTAACAGATTAAAAACATCAATTAAAACACCCCTTATTAAAAAGTACAATGAAATTTTCACAATGTACAATTTAAACAAGCTACAACATAATTCTAAATATAAAATAATTAAACACACTAATTAATGTTATTTTTAAAACACCCTAAAATCAAAAGTACATGTTATTATATACATTATACAAATTAATAAACACACAAAGCTTCATACAAGCTAACAAGTTGATGGTACATATAGTTTTAAAATCGGACCGGACCAACGGTTCAACCGAAACCTGTGTCGCATAATCGATTCGCTAACCAATAATGACCATCCGGAAACGAACTAGAAAGGACCGTTAAAACCGATACAAACCGGTGAATCGGGTCTCATCGAGATCTATTTCTCGGTTAATCGTCACAGATACTGCCACGCAACGCCGCGGTACCTCGCTATATTATATATAAATGAAAACCAAAAGTAAAAAGTAAAAGTAAAAATTTGAAACTATTAACACATATCGAAAACCGGTTGACCCAAGACGCTCAAACCGTGGGTTGACCTGTTTAATTTGGCCTGTTTGACCCACTGTCATATTGACTCGGCTTAAATCGACCCATTTTTCGACGGAACAGTTCAACCGGTTGAACCACCCGGGTCGAACTGGGTTTCAAAACGTTATGTTTAATCCCCAAATCTTCAAACTTTTATTATTTTTCGTTTAGAACCCATAAACTTTTTTTAACACAAAACGATATGTCGCTATATAAATATTTTACAATTATGAGAAAATATGTGCCCGTTAGTGCACATTTAACTTTTCAATAGGCTAAATACGCTCATTTAAAAAAAATGGGGCTAAATGTGCCCAAATCTTTTACAAAATAGCCAAAATTAGCCAATTTTTATTTTATTTTGGGCTAATCATATTCACGCTAATTTTGGTCACCATTAATCCAATCCTTGTTAGTTTTTACGACAAGTAAACGTGTTGTTAGTTTTTATCCCATAACCGATGTAATGTTTACTTTCATTTTCATTAAATGATTTTATATGTTATTTGATAGATGTTAAGAATTTTGTCTAGACTTTAATTATCATATAGACAACCGTTTGCAATCGCATTTTCATCGGTTCACGTTATATATTAAACGCTACACAAAACACTCACCACAATATCACAAATCATTAATTATCGACGCTAGAAACAATTGCTAGGCGCTGGTTCGCTTAGTATAAAAGATGTACACATCGTTGATTCAAAACGCATCGATAATTTCATTGTCAATTAGCTGTGTTTTACGTGGTATATAAATCGGTGATAAGTTCTTCTTCTGGTCCATGTGGGATAAGCTACTTTTGAATGTATCTTATACTTGAACTCATTCACATTTTCTATTCTTTTTCTTAGGGTTAATGGTCCAAAAATATACAAACTTTCCACCTTTTACTATTGTGACAATAAACTTTAATTTTCCTATTAAAACTAAAAACTTTCTTAATGACTCTTATTGTAACAAAAATTGCCACGTGGCAACATTAATTAACCTTAACCCAAAAAACTCATTTACACGCGTTTCATAATTATAAGGGACCATTTTTGCCAACTTACCAAACCTAAATACTAATATTAAACAAAAAACGCATTATTAAACCCCAAACCATTTTCCTCCCAAATCAGTCCCCCCAATTGAAACCCGTTTTCCACTCAAAAACCCTAATCCCCCTAATTAAAAAATCCGCGTTGCCCCCTTTCCAATTGTTTATGTTTTTTGTAACAATTCAGGTATGTAATTTTGTTTGAATCAGTTAATTGTGTTTTAATCCTAAATAGTCAACAAGCCCTAATTTTTGTGTATGGTCTTTGTTTCAGAATGATACCTCATACTGTTCAACACATCTTAGTTATAAACTGGGATGGGTATTTCAGCCATTCACCCCTTAGGTATGTGCATGGTGTTGTCAGTCCTATGTCAATTAGAAGGATGCCTTACTTAGAGTTTGCCCAATATCTTGAAGAAAAAGTTGAAACAGAGATTGAAGGGGTGTATTACAGAGTCCCAAATCATGAGTTGGAGGTTGGTTTAGTTAGAGTCACTGATGATAATGAGTTAAACTATATGTTTGATGTGACTGTTGTATTTGGTGAGCTTGATGTATATCTCCAGACTTTAATATGGACTTATCGAGTACTTAGGTAAAGTAGATAGAACAAGTATGGATGCTAGTGTTGCTAAGAGTAAAGTCGGTCCAAAATAAGGTATTGCAATGATTTTAGCATAGATGAGATGGAGGTCAATGAGATGGAGTATCTTTGAAACTCAGGTGAATCTTCTCGCCAGCTAATGTAACACAAGATGACCTTGTTAGGACTAGTGGTGTAGGTACTAGTGGTGCATCTTCCGAGCATAGTACTAGTGGTGCAAATAGGGTGATTGAAAATGATGATGATTCGATAGTGATTATGATTGGGAGTATGATAGTGATAAGTCAGTTGATTATTGTAACACCCCCAAATCTCGGTACAGCGGAAGACTTAATCAAATTTTTGAGGCGTTACTATTGGATTGGTATGGCACACAAGTATAGCAAAAAGATAGTCATTTCACATTCAAAACCAATCCCAATTTGGTTATTCAAAACATTTAATCAAAAAGTGTAATTATTAGGCCCAAAACATGATTTAATGAAATAGGTCCCCAAAGTTTATCAGAGTCAGAAATGATCCTTGCACTCCGCCTTCTTGCCAAGCTTCCACCGATCACGTATTCCAAACACCTCTCAAATTCCTGAGAAATCATGCTAAAATGTTAGCTTACGCTGGTGAGTTCATAGGTTTAAGTTCAACAAAATCAGAGTGGACCTATAAGAGTTGATTTGCTATGCAAGACCTAAGATAGATAAATACCGTTTGCACACTGATCCTACCCAGATCACCAATCATAACACACGTCCCGCATCCAGGGAATACTCGGATCCGCGACTCTAGTCCAGCACTGTCGTGGCAAAATCTAGAACAATTGCCAACCCCGGACTAGGTCGATGTAGAAGTCTATTCTTAGTTAGGCACGGTTAAACCTAAACTAAGGCAACAACTACCAAACATCTATCTAAACAGTCAAGCATATAAGCAAATCCAAAAAGTTTTAACGGTCCAAAAACAACAACATGATTCTCACCCCAAAGTAGTTTAAAACGCAGTTAAAACGTAGATAAAAGTGGGGTTACGAAACTCACCTTTGCCACAGCAATGCACGAATAAATACTAGCAGAAGATAACAGGTAGTCACGGCACAGCAATGCACTATTCACTATTGACACGACTGGCATCTAAAGTTAATCTCCATGGCATCCAAAAGATTGTACGATGAGTACAATAGAGTAGTTGTGACGCAACCTAATGCGTATACGATATTCTTAGAATACGACTCATACGATAAGAAATCAATAGAAAGTAATGTGTTGTAGTTTTCGTGGATCATTCATGCCGTTACTTTCAAAAGTACTTTATCGTTCCCAAACGTTTATAATCAATATCTCAAAAGTTCAGTTTTAACATTTCGTGTGGTGGTAAGAAACATAGACGCGACATACAACTCACGCGAAGGAAAGAAGACATCGATATAATCGAGACATATAGACCATAACTCATGCCAAAAAGGAAAAGACATTGACAAAACCAAGAAATACAGACAATACTCACGCTAGCCAAAGACTAGAAAATAACGACAACTATTTATGTAACATAAATAGGTTAATTGATAAGTTTCGGCAATTTACCCAACAATCCCCAAACATACGTGTTCAATAATAGAAGATAAGTTTCCATTTATCGTTCAATTACTAAAGGTATCTCAATCGTTATTCATAGTCGTACAAGTTTTCCGAAATTACTTCATATAAGGTATGGTAAATAGTGTACTATAACCGCACGTTCGTTTATTCCAACGCTTCCAATCAATACGACTTCAATAAGTTATATTATCGAAATAATATTCCCATATAAGTTTATAAAGCTAAGATAGGTTATAAAACACGAGTTATCGTCGTATTTAATAAGGGTTTATAATAGATTAAACCATATCCGTTAATAGTTTATAGTTATGTAATTCAATATTAGCTTAAATGTGAAACGAAATATTTAGTTTATCGCAAAACAAATATATTAAACTCATTTAAGCCTAAACGTTTAATAAAGTACAACTTACTAATCACTATAACTCGTTATCGATAGTTATTTTCAAGTTCATAAACCATATTTATACTTATCATGTATTTATGAAATGTGAGTTATTATCGTAGTAAATAAAGGTTTATAATTAAATAAAACCGTATTCGTCAACAATATATACAGTAATATATTTCATCTTCAGTAAAAATGTGAAAACATAATATTTAGGCTTATAGCAAAAAGAATACATTAAACTCGTTCCCGAGTCTAACATATCGTAGTTAGTTAATTCAAAACATTACATAACTCCCGACTTAGAACCAATATAATTTATGTGTCGTTTGTTACTCGAAACGTATAAACCGTATTAAACATCATAAGTTACAACATATATACAATAACCGATATTAGTTACTAATCACGTAACTAGTTGTAAATAAATATCATCTATTAGTTACTAATCACGTAACTAGTGTTCCAATCCACACGAACCGAGTCAAGTTTTCATCAAGTTTGATAAAACTTTATATCACATTTTTCATCTTAAAAATCCGTTTATCATTTGTTAACCACGAAAACAACACAACAACATAGACACAACGATCCTACCACACAAAATCTTATGTTAAAACGTTTTCTATTGTTTGTTATACGAATTAAAATGTTTCCAAGTCTTGTTTCCATATCACTTGTCCACGAAACACAACGATTAACATCTATACGAATCAATAAAACCGGTGAAGAGAAAAGAAATAAAAGAATAGCAAAGGGGTGGGGTTTACCGAGAGAAAGGAAGAGCAAACGAAGGTCGAGATGAAGTCTTTTACGAGTACTACTCGTATTCATCCATGCTTGACCCTTGCACGACTCTTAAAACTTGTTTTATTTCAAAAACCCTAATAATCCGAATCTTATTTTTAAGATTGGAGGTGCGTCATGTAGTTTGAGCGTGATTATCTTGCATAAACGTGACCACAATCACCCGATCTATCATTTGGGATAGGTGGTGTAATTGTTTGAGGTCGCCGGAATTTTGGCCGGAAAGTATGACGGCGCCGGAACCCTAGATGGGTGGCCAGATTTTATAGTGAGAGAAAGAGTGTGTGTGTTTTGTAGTGAGAGAGTGAAGAGAGTGAAAATGAGAGAGTGGGAAGGTAGGGGGTATTTATATTACCACAAGGGACTCATCTTGCACACTCAAAACTACAAGGACGAAAATGAAACTATCTCAAAGGACCCTAGATGAAACTTTATAAAACTTTCGATATATTTGATTCGGAGCTCGTTTAGCCTAGTAAACGAATGATTCATGGCACAGGAGTTGCGCCAATGTTCTTAAAATATTATTTCCAATGAAAACGATATAAAATACGACTCGTAACTTAAATTAAATCAAACGATCGCTCTAATCGACGTTTCTCCGATTACGACGCATCGAGAAATTTACGAGTTGTCACAATTATCTTAGTCCTGGTGAAGAGGAATTGATTGAGCTTAGAAATGGGATCAAAGCTAATAGGGATAAGGTAGAGCAGATGGAAGAGCCAAATGAATCAAACAATATGCCTTTAAATTCTTCTTCTGCTCCTGATGTTAGGACTGATCATGATTTGTTCATGGATGAGCTACTAAGAAAGCTTAAGGCTACTGATGAGGATGGAAACACTCAAGACCCTTTCATTACTGCTCAAACAAGTATTGAAAGGTACCCCATGTATGATGAAAGTATACTTTGGAGATCGAGGAAACAGAGAGTGAGTTTGTTGAGCATACTTAAATTAAAATTCAAATTTGTTATGTTGTTTATTAATGATGAATGTTAACAAATGTTGTGTTACAATTGCAGAAAGGTTTAAAGTATGTGAGTGTGAACAAGTTCAAGGAGTGTCTGACATTCTACGCTTTGGCTAATGGCTTCTCACTATGGTATGAGAAGAGTAATTCAAACATGGTAGTGGCTAGGTGTGGACAAAGACCTCAAAGGGTGGCTGATCCAGATACTGGTAAACAAAGGAAGCAAATCAGGTATCCTAGTGTTAGTAGTAATGAATTGCCTCCATGTCCTTAGAGATGTTATGCTAGTTGGATGTCAGAAGAGAAAACTTTTCAGGTTAAAACATTAGTTGATGAGCATACATGTGTTAGGAATTTCCAGTTTGGCTCATTGGTCAACTATAAGTGGATAGGGACAGTCTTTGGTGAAAAGATTATGGATAACCCTGAGATTAGGTTGAATAGTATAGCTAACCTAGTGATGAAAAAGTATAAGTGTAAGGTTACACCTAATCAGTGTGTAAATGCAAAGAAGTTTGATTTGACACAGAATGAAAAGACTGTAGCAGAACACTATGGTATGCTAAGATCTTATGGGAAAGCTATTTTAGACATCAATCTTGGGTCAACTGTGAAGTTGGGAGTGACAGTCAACCCAGATAACAATACATATTTTGATAGGTTTTATGTTTGTTTCTTTGGATTAGCTAATGGATGGAAAGCAGGATGTAGGCGCTTATAGCCTTAGATGGTTGTTTTCCAAAAGTCCTAATCAAAGGGAAATTCTTGCTGCAATTGGAAGAGATGGGAATAACCACATTTACCCTGTGGCTTGGGTTGTGGGAAATGTTGAGAATAAAGATAACTGGAGTTGGTTTTTAGAGTTGCTTGAAGAAGATTTGGGTAAAGCTAAAGGTCAAGGTCTAACTCTGATATCTGATCAACACAAGGTATGCTTTAGACATTTATTTTTTAGATACTTGTTCATATAATATTAAACATGATCTAACACACTAACATGCCTTTGTAGGGTCTTATTGAAGCTGTGAAACTAGTCATGCCATATACTGAGCATAGGCAATGTGCAAGACATATATATGAAGGCTTTAAGAAACATTACCTTTGGATTGGAGTTTAGGAATCTATTTTGGGCAAGATCTAAAGCATCATACCCTCAACTGCTCAATAAAATAATGGATAAGATTAAAATGCCAACCCCGGTGCACATAAGTTTTCATGGATAAGAATCCCAAGACATGGTCCGAGCATTCTTTGAGGTTGACGAGAGGTTGTGAAGCAGTTAAAAATGGGTTTAGTGAATGCTTCAATAGTGTGATTGTGGGTGTTAGGCATAAGCCACTGATCACCATGTTAGAAGCTATTAAAGTTATTGTTCTAGAAAGGATGCAAAAGATGAGGGAGGTTAGTGTGAAGTGGACTCCTGGAGTGTGTCCCAACATTCAAAAAAGATTGGAATGGCTGAAAGACCAACAAAGGTTAGTGTCCATTAAACTACAGCTTGCAATTTATCATATTTTGATTCAAATTGATAATTTTCATATGCAGGTTTTGGCATGTGATACCAATTGGTGGCAATGTGTTTGAGGTGAGACAAGGGAGTGATGGATTCACTGTTGATGAAACAAAGAGGACTTGCAGTTGCAGGATGTGGCAACTTTCAGGTATACCATGTGTTCACTCCACAAAGGTCAAAATGTTTATGAATAGGTTACCTGAGGCTTATGTCCCAGAATGGTTTAGGACAGAGATGTATTATGTAGCTTACAACAACTTGAACTTAAAACCTGTTGGTGGTATGGATTTTTGGCCTGATCAGAGCATGTACTCAAATGTATTACCACCAAAACCTAAAAAAATGCCTGGTAGGCCTAGAAAGAAGAGAATCAGAGCTAAAGGTGAGGGGGTAGTGGTACAAGAGTGTCTAAAGTAGGTGTTCTAATGCATTGTACAAATTGCCATAAGCTTGGACACAATATAAAAGGTTGCAAAGAACCTATTGTGGCAAAGACACCAAAACCAAAAGGAGTTGCTGGTAGGCCTAGAAAACAAAATGTTGATGATGCAGAGGTTAGAGGGTCCAATAATGTAGGTGGAAGTAGGACAGAAGTGGGTAGTGGGTCTAATGTAGGAGGTAGGGATGATGTGGATACTGGGTCTAATGTAGGAGCTGGGGTTGATGTGGGTAGTGGGTCTAATGAAGGAGCTGGGGTTGATGTGGTTAAAGGGTCTAATGTAGGGGTTAGGACTGAAGTGGGTGGATCAAGAAGGAAAGTTGGGTCAAATGGAGGTGTTGGGTCAAAAAGGAAAGTTGGGTCAACACTTGGAATTCCAACAAGGCATGGTAAGAGGAGGTCCTGATGCTCAAAGATTTGCAAGATGGTTTGGTGTTGATCTCGGTTCGGGCCGATCTTAAGAACAAGAACAGTTCAAGTCCGCCTCAAGAACAAGTGCAAGATCAACATCAAGATCGAGGTTCAAGTCCAGTCTCAAGCACAGGTTCAAACATAGATTGAATAAACTCCAATTCAGATTACCCAGTCACAAGACCAAATGCAGGCACCACAAGATCAAGTGCAAGATCAACAAGATCCAGTGCAGCATCGGCAAGTGCAGATGGAAGAGCAAATGCAGAAGATAAAGAAACGTCATCATAAAATCAGAAGACCAAGTGAAAGAATCATACTAAAGAAGTTGGGCAAAAAAAAAGGATGGTCAGGGCAGTAGTAAAGACAATGCACTTGATATATAAGTGCAACTACCATCTATTTTAGCTTTTGTATGTCATCTTAATAACAATTAAATAGCCCATTTTGTATATCATATGAGGCATAGTTAATCATCTTTTGGATGTGTAAACAATTTAACGCCATATGGTTATGTAGGTATGTTATCAGTTTAAAATGACCATCTACAAATAACCCATTTTGTATATCATATGAGGCCATAAGATGGTCATAATTAAACTACTTTATTGTATGATGTTAGATATGTATGACCCTCAAAGACGTGAATGCTTTATTGTATGATGTTAGATAACATTGTGCGGTAACATTTGTAATGAATCACTTTTGTACAATTCCTGAATTTCACTATTGCATTTTATCACTTTTATGCATTTGCATTTGACTAATGTTTCACTATTATTGCAGTTCACTGTTGGCCAAATTGCAGTCACTTTATGCAGTCAATGAATCACTGAATTTCACTATTGCATTTTATCACTTTTATGCATTTGCAGTTGACTAATTTATCACTATTATTGCAGTTCACTCTATTTAGTACACCAACTTATCTTGTTCAAATGTATTACCACCCCTCTATATAAAGGCAGATATAGAGGTTGCAAAACCATATCAAACATCTTCCTCATCTATTCCATCTTTTGCAAACATGAGTTCAAGAAACAAGGGTTCCAACAAGAGAAAAGGTTATAAATTGTCAAACATCTTCCTGTGGCTTTTCCATCTCTTACCTGTTAAACATAGTTATGTTTTATTTACTTTTTTTTCCGTAAATAATTTGCATTTCAATGATACATCGACAATGCACTTATATCGATGACACAAGTTCGTGTAACACATGGATGTGGTATTTTCCATCATAAAGATGTAGAACCACCTCATGAGCTAGAGTTTTATCAACCAAAGGTGGGCTCAAGCTCACATTATGTTGAAACAATCAAAAATGCAGAGGATGATGATGAGCCACTAACCCAAAAACAGATTGAAAAGCTTCTATTTGATGCAAGGCCTAAAGTTCTAGGATTGTCTGCAAAGGCCACTCTTGAAGAATTTGGTGTCAAAGCTTATGTTGCCAAAACTAAAATTGCAGCTCCAAAAGGGAAGGGGAAGGGAAAGAAAAGGATGGGTTAGAAGCACCTAGTACCTAGCACTGGTCTTTTATGGTTTATGGTCTTATCAACACTTGGTCTTTCATGGTTTCAGTTTAGTTTATGTATGCCTTTTATGGCCCTAAAATAATGTGTTTTGTATCACCTATCATGAATGCTATGCTCACTGTTTATGGTCTACAAATCATTCGATTTGTAACAGATAATGGAATGCAACATAAATATAAGAGAATGTAACCAAAAGATAAAATTTTCATTCCATAAGATAAAACCATTACATCAAGACCCTAATTACTTCGCAATTGTCATACCTAATACAACACAAATTAAACACAAGCATCCTATCATAATGTAAAACAACTTATCATACAATTGCAACTTGGACTTTGTAGCCTTAATCTCATCTTCCAACAAGGACTTTTCCATAGCAAGACCCTCAACCATGTGTGAAGAATATGGATTGTTGCTCATGTGTTTCTGCCTTTCAAAGAACACCAACTCTTTGTAGTACTCAGTAGGAAGATCTTCATCAAGAAACTCGTACACTTTGCAATCTTGACATTTGACAAATCTCTTGCCCGGATTCCTCTTTGTGGTTGAAATATGAACCTTTAATAGACGGTTACAGTTACAGTAGTATTGAATCTTACCACCAACTAAGCATGATTGTGCTGAACTTGAGGAACTCATTGATTAGGGTTTATAGCTGCTGGGTTTATAGCAGATTTGGGGAAGAAAACGTTTTTGTATTTTATGTATAATAATGCGTTTTTTGTTTAATATTAGTATTTAGGTTTGGTAAGTTGGCAAAAATGGTCCCCCAGAATTATGAAACGCGTATAAATGAGTTTTTGGGTTAAGGGTTAGTTAATGTTATCACGTGGCAATTTTTGTTACAATAAGAGTCATTAAACAAGTTTTTGGTTTTAATAGAAAAATTAAAAGTTTATTATCACAATAGTAAAAGGTGGAAAGTTTGTATATTTTTTGGACCATTAACCCTTTTTCTTAGTTACTTAATGTACAGCCTGATGGCTTTTATTTCATTATGGCTTGACAATCATATCAACAAAATCAAAAGTGTCAATCTTAATTGAATATTCATTTTATCTATACCATAAGATGATTGTTGAGTTTTCATTTACTATCATATACATATACAAACTAACACATTTGATTTGATTTGACACTTTTGATAAAAATGAATACTCAATTAAGATTGACACCATGGGTTGGATATGACATGACAAAATGTGTTAAAAGATTGATTTGAGATTGCTTAATCTATGAACACAGTTTATATCTTTTTTCTTTTCCTACAACGTGTCAAATCTTTTGGAGGTGTCTGTGTCAAATTTTCACAACTCACACTAGAATTGTCGACTAGGTTATGGCTCAAGAAATATATGTAGATATCGGCTTTTTTTTTAACATCAGAGTAAAAAGTAATGTTCATACTCTTGAGATTTGTGAGTTGTGACGTTTTGGTCAAATTGTTGTTCTTTGGGATTCGGCGTATTATAGACAATTTTAAGCCAAATATAGAACTAAAGTGATGGAGTAAAATTGTTTATTTCCCGTTACCACGGTTATATAGGAAAATGATATGATACTTTGACTTTTGGACTACAAATCTTATAAAAATCGTTGTTCTTTGGGATTCAGCGTATTATAGACAGTTTTAAGCCAATTATAGAACTAAAGTGATGGAGTAAAATTGTTTATTTCCCGTTACCACGGTTATATAGGGAAAATGATTCGATACTTTGACTTTTGGACTACAAATCTTATAAAAGAAATAGCTAAATTAGAAAAGATTATTGTTGGGCTAAGAAGGGATCTACCTTGATCGAGTGAACGGGCCACACCGCTAGAAGGTTGCGTCAGGCCTTCCTAGTCTCCATGTGGATACAGGGTGCGACCACATCATATGGCGACACAAAACATGTATGATCCATACAGACACCGAGCCAAAGTTGCCCCTAGCTCTTAACCTTCCAAATAATGTCAATGCCCCCACATGAGTCACAAGCACACGCTACTGGACTCGGCAGCAAGATGTGCCCAAATGGCTTGTAAAAGGATAATTTTGGTTTTATGTTTTGTCAATGTGGGAAAATGGCTTTTGATAGATAGTAGTTATAACTCCTCATGCACATGGCTTTCTAAATCTATCTTCTCTAAATACATTTTGACGTTTCAATATGATTTTTCACCACGAGATATGTATGGTTGTATGTTTTTTGGACCGGGCGATAGCTTAATCACGGTTACATAAATATTGGTTAGATGAGTGATAAAACAAGAACTTTTAACGTTGATTTGTTTGAGTTCGCTTAATCACATGAACACATTTTTATTCTCTTTGCTTTATAACGATCTAATTATTTATAGGTCAATGTAGATTTGTCAAAATACAAATTTGACTTGATCCAGACTTAAGGTCGGTGAATCAAGTTCCGTAAATTATATTTCTAGTTCCTGATTATATATAAACATGGATTTTTGTTTGGCTTTGAATTATATTTGATGTTTAAGGTAAAACCTAGCAATAGTCGATCTTTATAGAGATGTTAGAATTTTTCCTCCGCCCTAGGTGAAAAGTTCAACTTATGGGATTGAGTCGTCCTAACAAGTATCGCCCAAAGAAATTCGTGATGAATAAAATGCTTATGAACCAAAAGCGTTTTGCCCAACGGTATGTGAGTGACACATTAGTAACTGTGCACCGCCAAATACATTTTATTGCTTTTTGATCGTCTAGTCCCACATCGTGTGGTGTCAAGAGGATTTTAATGTATTTAATGAAAATAAGTCAACCTAGAAACATGTAGCAAAAGTCAAACATCATCTTTAACTATACGAGCTTTAAGAACAAACGTGCTGGACTTGGTGCGCAAGCCTTTGACCCAAGGGGGGCATGAAGTGGGTTCGAAGGGATCCTTTGAAACAGGACGACCTTGTAAAGTTTGTTTGTCTTAGACGAAAGTAGTAGTGGCCATTTGTGCCCAAAATTAAAAAAATGGGCTAAATGATCAATTTTTTTAAAGATTTGGGCACATGTAGCCCCCTATTTTTTTGAAATGGGCATGCCCATTTAGAAGTTAAATGAGCATAATAGACACATGTTTTTCTCGAACATTAAATTGTTTTTAATGAAAAACTTATAGATACAATATTTTTAGTTACTCAAATATAAATGAGGTGTTACGTTTTAGGAATTTTTTTTGTCGTTTTATGTCTTTTCAAAAGTGATTCGTATAACATGAGCCCGCTTAACACGCGTGCCCATTGGGCTTGCGCCTCGCTTAGCCTGCTGTCTGTGCCTCGCCCTACCGCCTGCTTTGCCACCTCTAGCCGAAAGAAAGAATAGAAGGTTGAACACGAATTCGACCCAATCGAGTGGTTGTTTTGTGATAGGTTGAGTGGTAACGCAAGTCTGTGACCCTAGTGGGGGCATTAATTCGAACGGGTTCAACGGAGTCAGTATAGGATTTGATTTATTGAACATTGTAGCAAGAGTCAAACATCATCTTTAACTATACGAGCTTCAAGAACAACAATATTCTTTTCTATGTTTGTTACATATATAGAAGACTAGCTTATTGACTCATGGAATCACGGGGTTTTTTAAAAATGTTTGATCAAGAAATTAAGTGTTAGAATGGAGTAGAAAATAACAACGAATGTAAAAACTTTGAAATGTTTTGTGAATACAACAATAATTTGTAACAAAACGATCAAATAAACTACAATGATTGTAAATATATATATAATGAATGTCCTGTGAATTATATCTCTCAATAGGTGTGACTTGAAACTTCGAAGCAATCCAAAGATGAATATGAACCTACACATCACATACAATTACTAAAGATTATTAGTAGTGCATTGTATTAACGTTTAAATAAATAATATTGTTACTTACAAAAACATTTACTTAGCATAATCATTTGAAGCAATATTTGTTGAAGCACCTGCACGTGCCTTCATAAATACATAATAACCAAATGAGACAAATTATATTGATACATGGTAGTAAACGATATATTAAATAGCAATGTTATAAAAAAATACCTCGTGAACATTGATCAAAAGTTAAAAGCCTAAAAACAATGTTTAGAATGTATGTACCTTATTGTGGAGTCTCTTTTTCAATCAAACTCTGAAAATCAAAATCATGTAACAAAAAAAAGTAATATTTTTAGCTTAAGAAAAAAAAAACATATTACTTCAAGATGTATTACGATGACTATGCATAACGGTTTAAAGCAAAGGATGAAGATGGACCTGATTGCAATTAAAAGAAAACATGGAATGGTGATATGCTTTTCAAGAACTTTGGACGATCACTGGAAAAAGTAATTGGTTTATCATTTGGGTACCTTTGGTCAATTTTCCCTATTTATTACACTCTTTGTATTAAAAAATACCTATAACATCCGCTATATGAAAAGATAAATCGCTTTTTTTAAATATGTACAATTGCATGATAATTATAATTGTGCAAAACAAAATGAAAGAATGTACCAAACCGTCCATCCTCCTCATTTTTAGTCCAACAATTGAGTTAAAAGGTCAAACCGAAAACCATGGATGATCATGTAAAATCGTGACATGGTTCCACCAACGTGTTGAATAGTTTTACCAATTCAGTACCTTGAAGTAAACTTCCATTGGTTTTTAATTTGTTCACTAATTTAGATCGACTTAATATGTCAATATATCCATTAGTATAAGTTGCAAAATGTGATTGGATGTTGATAAACTGAAGGGGGTTGAATAGCAATTAAATATAAAGACTTATATGGATTTTAATGAAAAGATATGTAATGAAAAGATAAGAGTAAGAAGCACAAAACCACAACGCGAGTATTTATAGTGGTTCGCCACAAGGACACCTTCCTTGCCCTACTCCACCCCCGAGTCACCTACTCGAGAGTTTGTAAACACTACACCAATCTCCTTATGGCGGAGAAGCCTTCACAACGCCGCTTACCCTTTTTCCGGTGCTAGGCTAACCACCGGTTCTTTCACCCAAGGTGAACCACACCTCACACAACGTCGCCTACCCTTTATAAGGTACTAGGCTAAGTACCTAGTTCTTTCACACCAAGGTGAACTACACCTTCACAACGTCGCCTACCCTTTATTAGGTACTAGGCTAAGCACCTAGTTCCATTGCAATGGAGGAACTACTACCACACTACACCAACGACTAATCCCAAAGGAGATCTACCTTTACAACATCATCAAGGACATCAATATCCTTGGATCTAATGTTAGTCTATCTAGTACATCGAAACACACCATATCGAATGTACATCTAAGGCACCTTTCACTAATGCCTTTGACTAGATCTACAAGACACCTTTCACTAATGTCTTGTGTCTTCACTTCAAGCACCTTTCACTAATGCTTCAAGTCTTGACTTCTAAGCACCTTTCACTAATGCTTCTTGTCTTGACTTCTAAGCACCTACCACAAGTGCTTATCCTATAGACGATAGATACCCTTCACTAATATCTTCGCCTTGACACTTGAGACATCTTTCACTAATGTCTTCAACACTACACTTCTTTGAAGAAAGAAAGAGATCATCAACAAGAGGACTTCAATAGCCTTGATGATGAGGAAGCATGGCAACTCATGGACTTGAGCTTGCTCGACTTCAAAGGTGGTGATCTTGCCTTTAAGAGGAACCTAGAAGATCACACAAAACAAAACTACAAACATAGATCTCTTGGATCCGAGGTTAGTGAGATTTTACTGTGGGAGAAAGTGTATTGGAAAGGGTGAGATATAATGAAGAAATGGCTCACTATTTATAGAGGAAAATCCCATCGCTTCCCCGGATCCCACGGATCCCTTCCACTGGGATCCGCTAGCGTTAAGCCGTGGATCCGTGGAACGCCCTCTTGCCCATGGGTATTTTGGTTATGGGTCATGGGTCATGGGTTGAACCATGGATCTTTGGCTAGATACAATGTATCTTTGAGTGCAATGCACTTAGTCACTGGTATGGGTTGATCCATGGGTTTATGGATATTGTCCATGTATGATATAAGCATGATGTCATGCAATGGGTTATGGGTCAAGATCCATGGGTTATGGGCTTTGGGTTGTACCCAACTACATTCAATGTATTTGCCCAATGGGTTGTGATACTTAAGTTTCTACCCATTTATAATACCCAATATACTACATACTAGTTATGTGTATATTTTACCCAAATATGTAAACACTAGTTGTTGTACATATGTATTACTAAATCATAAAATCACTTATACTTGTTTTAGTGTTTTATGTGAAAATGTGAATATGTTAGAAACTATTAGTTCAAACCATTTACGATTTTATTTGTTTCGTTAACATGATTTTACGCTTGTTATCGACAAAACATTAGAAGATTGTAAAATATAAATAAACGCTTTTACGGCTTATTTGTATTAACAATCTCCCTTTTGTTGATGACAAAACATAAAATTATTTTAAGGAAAAGCTAAAATTGTAAACGTTTGAATTTGTAGTTTTACTTTTTCTCCCCTTTTGTCGAAACAAAAAGTGTTTGAAGAAAAGCAACACATCGCTTTTAAGAAAAAAACATGTGAAAGAAATAAAAGTGAAAAGAAAAGAGAGCAAGTTAACGGAAAGGATCTCGTCATACTCCCCTCGACGAGTCCATCCCTTAGTAAGGCGCCAAGAAACTAATTCTAATCTAGTTCATTTGCAACTAACTTTGCAAAAGATTACGCCTATGTGATGGGTGTGCTCCCCTAGATGATTGCAATTTTGCAACGGAAGTCATGAAATATAAATCTAAGGTTGCAAGTAATTTTAACGTATTATTTTGACACCAAGCTCCCCTAGCTTTAGGGTGTCAAATTCTTCATGTGTTAATTGAATAACGCAAAACAAGGGTTAGAAAACAAGTATAATTTACAATTTCCGTAAATGTGGTTCAAGTTAGTAGGAGAAACGTTTCTGCTTCACGGATCCCACGGTTCTCGCTAGTAGGGATCCGCCTAGGCAATTTCGAGGATCCGTCTGGCCGATGACTAAAATCAAAGAAAGGTGATATAACAAGTAATGTTATCACATAAATGAGATATGAATACATATGCTCGTAAAAATAACAAGTAGCATGTAATTCCATTTAATAAAACAAGAGTTATGATATACATGACTCTAAAAATAAGAAAATAGACAATACATGACTAGGAATTTCTAGACTAGCTAACGCTTGATGCTAGGACACCACTAAAATCTTCTAGCTCAAGTTTTGTTTAGGTTTGATCTCGTCGAAACGCTCGAGGAGATGATAGAACATGAAACGTTGATCTTCTCGCACTTCATGTATCAAACTTTCAACATGTTGACAATGATAGCAATCTTTGTCATGGCTAGGTAGTGGTGGTGGAGGAAATGAAATGGCTTGATGCGAAGGATCAAGTGAAGCGGCTTCATGGAGCTTCAAACGATGGAGGATTGGTGGAGGTGCATTTGAGAATGCCTCACCAAGAATGATGGTGGTGGTAAAGAAGTGTCAACTTCCATATGGTCGGGTGGTTGACTTTGATGATTTCTCATAATCCAAATAGGATTATATGATGGAGATGGCGAAAAGGAAGCCGGAGCAAGTGTTGACTCAACACCTTGATTTTGAACCATTATTCCTCCTAATGAGGAGAATGTTGTCGTGAAGCGGATGAGACGGCCTAGAGGCAAGTCCTCTAAATTGTAGAGGTGTGGTGATGATAGTGGGATGTAAATGAAATAGCTCTAGGAACCAATGGTGATGGTTTAGTGGAGATGATATTGCTTGGCCTAGGAGGTATGGTGGTGTTAGGCATTGGTAGTTTTGTGGGTACTATCCTTTTGGGAATTGGTTTGATTGGATGATGAAGAATTCTATCATTTGTAGGCTCGACGGAGATGATTCGGTTGAGGAGATTTCGTGTATAACACGAGCCTTTTTCATGGGTGGTTCTTTGGTGGATAAGTTACTACTTGGGGTTTTCCTCATGATGAGATGATTTCAAGAGCTGAAAGTTAGAGTGAGAGTGATGACTATGGAGGTCCTAACAAAGTGGTTTATAAACCAAGAGAATTGGCAAGTGCATTTAAGCCTTAAGCCACTAGGATTCATTGGAATGTGATGATTAACATGCACAAGAGTCAACTTCAGAGGTTGCACTGATCTAGGAACTCATTTAAGATGAGATGGAGTGTTTGAGTTAGGAAGATGAGTTGAAATGATTGTTTTAGCAAGATTTGACCTATATCGTCATCCGATCCCACGGTTCCTCCTCGTAGGGATCCGCTAGGCTAATCCTAGGATCCGATATCGCAGCTATGAAAGAGTGGAAATGATGTTTCTAAAATCTAAGACCTATAACATCTTGAGTGTTTCAGTCTTCCTAAGTGTCTTAAATGAAGGGTGCTTAAGTACTTGAAGGTGGTGAGTGATGTAGCTAATGATTGTATTTTATGGAAGGATTTGGAACTTTCATGAGTACCAATGAATGAGCAAGGATGACACTAAAGATGAGAGTGTCAATTGAAGCTAAATGATCCTAGAGATCAGTTGTGACTTAGGATTGTGTTTTGGAAAATATCCTAAAGGTTTTGAGATGGAAAACTAGGATTTGATCAACTTTGATCAATTTTGTGGTGAGGATGATTTATGATCAACTTAGCCATAATCGAAATATTTCTAAGACTAGATGTGAGGGATCAAGTAGAAAAAATGAAGTGTGAGTTTGAGAGTGGAAGATTAATGGATTAGCAATGAAATGATAGATCTACAAGCGTCTTAGAATGTGATCTAGGTGAGTTATGTGTAGGAAGAATCTACTTATCTTGATAAGGACTTAATTTTTCCTTAAGACACTATGTTTAACTTAATGTGAAATGTTCTAAGGATGTGTTTGAAATACAATGCTTGCAATTGCATTTTCTATTTGCCGGATCCCACAGTTCCCTAGGTGTAGGGATCCGCTTAGCACAATCTTTGGGATCCGCCTATCTCGCTTAGCAGACCTTTACTAAAGGTATGCAATGATCTTGACAATGCATTATATCTCAAGGATAGTATAAAAGAGTTCTAATACTAAGATATCAAATGTAAGATGTTTTATTTCATGAAAGAAATTGGATTACATTGATAAATCACGAGTACAAGAGATTTGATCCTATTTTGGAATACTATTAGTTTCCTTGAGTGTTTTCGCTAGGAGGATCATTATGTGATTGATGAGTGTTGGTGGAATCAAGAATGAAGAAAGTCTTCATGAGAGATATGTTTAGCGGTTCCATCATCTTGTTCACAAGCACGCATAACGGACTTTGAAATTGAGGATGGAAGTGCATAACATTATGATAGAGGCGTGTCAAGAACATTCCATAAGGGATGAGTTTATTCTTGGAGCGTTGAAGATTTGCAACCGCCTTTGAAGAAGTAGGCGAGATTGTATGGTTGTTGTGTTAGCAAACAAGACAACATGTGAGCACAACAAGCGGGAAGAATTTCTCGATTTCCTAAGACTCCAAACATTTTCACGAGGATGAGTGCAAGAGGCTTGTACTCTTCTCGGATATCCCTTGTAAAGATAATGTTTGGATCGGAGTAATATGGTCGAGGTTTGCATATTATGCGATTTAAATCTTCCGAGAGGGTATGTGAACAATATGGACTATTTTCTTCACGAAAGTTGAAGAGAGAATCAAGAGACCAATCTTGGTGAAGGCACATTGTCCATGATTTGGAATCCGGAGGATGTGAGCAAAATGCCCAAGGGTTAGAGTGAACTTTGGTTTTGATATAAAACCAAAGAGATTGAGAGCGATCCTCGTTACGAACGAGTTCGACTTGACGGAAGAATTCCATTATAAACCTTGGACATATCTTCTCGTTGATTTCAAGAAGACATTCTAGTCCTATGGCTCGGAAGGAGGTATTGATACCTTCTTCGAATTGTAGAGAGGTGTCTACAATACGTCCTTCATGGAAGTGACGGGTTTCGAGATTGTTGAACCCACGGACATGATTGCCAGGTGTGTTGGGCTCAAGAGAGATGTTAGGAGTATAGACGCTAGTGAGTGAAAAATCAAACTCATATTCATGCGTCATAGTTAAACCTATAGGAATGATAAGTTAATGGAAGAAGATGTTTGATATTAACCAATGATTATCTAACATTTTTACTAGATATTTATTAACAATGGTTTTTAACACTCTAATTACTTAAGGTTTTGACAAATTTGTGGATCATTACTTTTAGAAAGATAATGGTTTTTAATCTTGCATGAAAACTGCTTTTTCCAAAGAATACGGATCCCACGGTTCCTTTACAAAAGGGATCCGCTAGTATATCTTCCGGATCCGTGGATCCGTAGTAATGTAAATGATTTGATAAAAGCATAGGTTTTACAGCTTTTTATAACACGAAGTATGTTTTATCCTACATTTTCTTTTAGCATGCATACATGACCTCTAATGTATCATGAAAAAATATAAAACATATAAATCAAAAGAAATGATAAACACATAATAGTAACCTAGAAAAACTAGATTAATAATATTGCATTTCAATACTAAGGATGATACAAAGGATTGGGTATATAACCCCAATATAGATTAACAACACAAAGTAAATGTCTCCGTATGTGAACTTCATCATAGGGAACACAAGTGTGATGAGTGTTAGGGCGATGAGCACAAGTGCGATGTAAACCATGTTGATGACGGATCTTCTTGGTTTCGATTGAGATGAAATGAGGAGGAAGATGAAGTTTTGAATGAGAGGAAATTTTGAAATTGGAAGATTTGAAAAGTGAAGGTTTGATGAGATGGTCGACGTGGGAGTTTTATAGGAAGGAGGAATTTTTGAAATTGCTTTTTGTTTTATTATTGGATTAAAAAAAACAAAACAAAAGTTTTATATACCACGACTTTAGACGAGAAATAAAACACGTATGTGAGAAAAAGGCTTCCTAATGAAGCTTCATGTAACACATGTAATTGCACAAAAGATAATCATATAAATACCTAAATAGGTATACTTAATTATCAAGCAAAGTAAAAAGAAAATCATACCTCTAGCGCACTTGGGAATGTCTTTACAAATGACACGGCAAATGTCACTTAGACTATTCCCGCCTTTATGCTTAAGATACCTTCTTAAGGAAGGTATTCCTGTTACCAAGCGACTCCTAAAGCTTGGTGGGTATGAGCTTTGACTAATCAGCATGACAAAGAAGATTAGTGGAATTAAATGAAGAAATAAATAAGAAAAATGTTGTTATCAAATCAACATCCAAACATATAGTTTTAAAAGACATGGTGTTTGTTTTTATGAAAACCTTCTTTGTAGTTTTCAATTAACCATGGATCGTATCAAGTTTTTAAAGTACAATATACTTCAAGAAACTTGGTAACGAAGCTCTGATACCAATTGTGAAAACTAGAAGGGGGGTTGAATAGTTTTACCAATTAAACTTCCTTTTAAACTATTTAGATCGACTTATGTCAATCTATTTGGTTGTGTGTGTTGGATGTTGATAGACAAGCATATAAAGATATGTAATGAAAAGATAAGAGTAAGAAGCACAAAACCACAACGCGAGTATTTATAGTGGTTCGCTATAAGGACACCTTCCTTGCCCTACTCCACCCCCGAGTCACCTACTCGAGAGTTTGTAAACACTACACCAATCTCCTTATGGCGGAGAAGCCTTCACAACGCCGCTTACCCTTTTTCCGGTGCTAGGCTAACCACCGGTTCTTTCACACCAAGGTGAACCACACCTACACAACGTCGCCTACCCTTTATAAGGTACTAGGCTAAGTACCTAGTTCTTTCACACCAAGGTGAACTACACCTTCACAACGCCGCCTACCCTTTATTAGGTACTAGGCTAGCACCTAGTTCCATTGCAATGGAGGAACTACTACCACACTACACCAACGACTAATCCCAAAGGAGATCTACTCCTTTACAACATCATCAAGGACATCAATATCCTTGGATCTAATGCTAGTCTATCTAGTACATCGAAACACACCATATCGAATGTACATCTAAGGCACCTTTCACTAATGCCTTTGACTAGATCTACAAGACACCTTTCACTAATGTCTTGTGTCTTAACTTCGAAGCACCTTTCACTAATGCTTCAAGTCTTGACTTCTAAGCACCTTTCACTAATGCTTCTTGTCTTGACTTCTAAGCACCTACCACAAGTGCTTATCCTATAGACGATAGATACCCTTCACTAATATCTTCGTCTTGACACTTGAGACATCTTTCACTAATGTCTTCAACACTACACTTCTTTGAAGAAAGAAAGAGATCATCAACAAGAGGACTTCAATAGCCTTGATGATAAGGAAGCATGGCAACTCATGGACTTGAGCTTGCTCGACTTCAAAGGTGGTGATCTTGCCTTTAAGAGGAACCTAGAAGATCACACAAAAACAAAACTATAAACATAGATCTCTTGGATCTGAGGTTAGTGAGAATTTTACTGGGGAGAAAGTGTATTGGAAAGGGTGAGATATAATGAAGAAATGGCTCACTATTTATAGAGGAAAATCCTATTGTTTCCCGGATCCCACGGATCCCTACCACAAGGGATCCGTCTAGCGTTAAGTCGGGATCCTTGGAACGCCTCTTGCCCATGGGTATTTTTGGTTATGGGTCATGGGTTGAACCATGGATCTTTGGCTAGATACAATGTATCTTTGAGTGCAATGCACTTAGTCACTGGGTATGGGTTGATCCATGGGTTTATGGATATTGTCCATGTATGATATAAGCATGATGTCATGCAATGGGTTATGGGTCAAGATCCATGGGTTATGGGCTTTGGGTTGTACCCAACTACATTCAATGTATTTGCCCAATGGGTTGTGATACTTAAGTTTCTACCCATTTATAATACCCAATATACTACATACTAGTTATGTGTATATTTTACCCAAATATGTAAACACTAGTTGTTGTACATATGTATTACTAAATCATAAAATCACTTATACTTTTTTTAGTGTTTTATGTGAAAATGTGAATATGTTAGAAACTATTAGTTCAAACCATTTACGTATTTTATTTGTTTCGTTAACATGATTTTACGTTTGTTATCGACAAAACATTAGAAGATCGTAAAATATAAATAAACGTTTTTACGGCTTATTTGTATTAACATTGCGTGCTCATCCATTAGTATCAGTTCAAGATTGTTCACGTGGTTCTTTCAGTTAAGCATGTACGAACAATTTTAGTTGCGCTTCACATTGTGTTATCGAGACAAATCGTTGATGAAACTTGCAACAGGTAGCCATAAGATATTAAATATTAAGAATTACTTGTATGAAGAAAGATGTGTATTAGAATGAAACTTTACTTCCATTATATAGTACAAGATTTGCTAAAATTAACACTCCATATTTAGGCTCAATTATTGATGATTGATTTTTTTTTACTCTTTTTTTCAAAAATAATTTCCACCAAATCAATTACATGATTCAAAACTCCTAAATGACCAATACTAATTCTTTTTTAAAAGTTCAAACTATCATAAACCACCAAGTATCATACTAAACAATTCCCACAAAATATTTGTTTAGGGATTTTAATCATGAATTCGTAAATAATAGGAAGGCATAAAAACGTAATTAAATATCTGATTATTGAGAGACATCTATAAAGTTGTTCATATTGATTCATAAATAATAACATAACATAAAATTATAACAAAAGAAATTAACTAATTGATATACAATTGGAGATAATCAAAATTCAAACCTTTTTTTATGCACACAAACCATGTGATTTAACGCGTCATGTATCCTTTCCATATTACAGTCTTGCTGACTCTTTGACACAAATCGGCATGGTTCAATCGATGCCATAATTAGATCACCGTAGCTGGAAACACACATGAATTGAAGAGGATTTAAAATATTGGAGAAGAGGATTTGATTTCAAACCATGAATTGGGGATAATTGATTTGATTTTATTGTGTCAATAATTAAGATGATGTTACAAAGAGTACGCATTCAATGAGTTACCTAAATAATTTAATTGAATTTCGGATTAAAAAAATAGCTTAAAGGAGTGTGCAATGGTGTGTTGTACGCATTAAATCTTCGACCAATCAAAATCGAGACACATCAGCGCATTGATTGCAAAATGTGCTTCATGAGGTTGTAACATGTGGGTCTTTATTATATAGTATATAGATAGAGATGTTAAAGTGATGTATTTTACAAATGAATTTACCGCCAGCAGGCCTAAAACTTATGCTAATATATGGCAATGAGCCGTCAATTGTTCAAAATTACAAAGAACCGAATGTAGCAAATATGGTAAGAAAGAAATGGTTAAAAATTACCTGCCGAAGAAATGGTTCCGGTGATGAAGAAGAAAATTGGTACAACAGTTACGATCGGAAATAAGGGCTTCGATGACCAAAAAAATGGCTGAAAATTTCTTCTTGGACTATTTCCAGATTTGCGCATGTGATTCCAAGGCAGGTAGCTATATAAATATGTGATAAAGTTCTTCGTCTGGTCGATGTGGGATAAACTACTTTTGAATGTATCTCATACTTGAACTCATTTACGGTTTTTATTCTTTTCTCCATCTTACTTTCCGTAAAGCCTGATGGTTTTTATTTCTCATCGTTTTTACTTTGTGTATCTCGAGTTGTGACATTTTGGTCAACTTGTTGTTCTTTAGGATTCAGCGTATTATAGATAGTTTTAAGGCAATTATAGACCAAAAGTGTTGGGAGTAAAATTGTTTATTTCAAATGATTATATAGGAAAATGATTGGATACTTTGACTTTTGGTCTACAACCCTATAAATAGGATAAGAAAATTATAAAAGTTTTTGTTGGGCTAACCTTGATCGAGTGAATGGGCCCCATGCTACAAGGTTGTGTCCGCCTTCCTAGTCTCCATGCCATGGGAAACAAGGTGCTCCACATCATGACGGTGACACAAAATACCTCAAATTCCAAAGAACACCAAGCCAAAGTTGCTCGTAGCTCTTAACCATCCAAATAACTTTATCGCTCACATGGGTCACAAGCCCACATAACTAGACTCGGCATCACGATGTGTCCAAATGGGCTGTATGAAAGATCACTTTGGTTTTATGTAAGAGATGATTTCTCTGACACTCCAATATGATTTTTTTTACCACGAGATCTGTAAACTTAAGCGCGGGTTACATTGAGATTGGTTGGATGTGACGTGATATAATATGTAGGTTTTACGTTGATTAGTTTGAGAATGTTGTTGCAAGACTTGTTTTGGCTGCTTTAGTTTATAATGTTTGGCAAGAGAGGAACTTTCGTCTCTTTAAGCAAAAGAAACGATAAAATGAGCAAATGGTTGACTTGATTATGGCTATTGTCCGTTTAAAGCTTCTATTATTCCGTTTTAAGAAGAAAAGTTGTGTGGATAAGGTTATGGCTGAATGGGACTTACCTCGTTCTCTTATTCATCATGTAGAACATTAGATTTTTATTTAGACTAGGCGTTAGTTTGTTTTGTCGTGATTTCTTTTTTTGTAACGTCTAGTTTTTATTTCTTTCATTAGAGTGGCATGTCACTCTTTTGATTTGGTTTGAAGCACAAAAGGTGTGTATGTTTGTATAGTCGATTTGGTGCTTTGCCATTTCGCGAGAACTTATTCTCTTGAATATACTACCATTTACTAGGGTAAAAACCCTTTACCCAAAAGAACACATTTTTTAGTCTCTTTTGCTATATAATGTATCTAGTAATTTATAGGTAAATGTGGAATCTTTTATATAATAAAACAAAACCTCCAGTGGGAATTTTTCATTTCAAAAAAAACAATTCATACTTTATTTAGTAATAATTTTTTTAATTTGATTTTTTTTCTTAAATTTTGAAACATAATTAAACCTAATTATTTCTTAATTTGGTCAAATTTTATAAAATTTCGTTTTGATACTCACACGTATAGAAAAACCGAAAATACACATAGGCTTCGGGGCAACTTTTTCATAATTCTACGGTTAAAGTGTAAATTTTAAATAATAAGTCAGATGACATCAACCAATGGTTTACTTCCCAAAACCATATGTCAACAATCGGAGAACCGAAAACTCTATTTAAAAACAAAGATCCTAAATCCATCCATGTTTTCCTCCATTACATCGCCAAACATAATCTTTTAATATCGGGTTAGTTCAATTTTCAATCTCCGCTTAGTTTCACTAACACATAATTATAAACCATATATATATATATTTTTTTTTTTTTTTTTTTATCAATTTTGAACTTGATTTAGGGGTTATTGTTTTAGGTTCTCCTTGATTTTAAAGGCATGGTTAGTATGTTTTCCGCTTTTGTTGTTGTGATTTTGTTGGATTGTTTGTTTAATGGAGGAATTTTCAAATGCTTACTCTTATTTTGGTGCTTACCAAGGGACAAATCCTCACCATCCATCTAGTTTGATCTAATGGTGGGGATAAACCTAAGATTTAATATGGAAACCAAGTCAGTGTTTTTTCTCCTTTTCTATGTCTTTTGTCTTTTTATTTATTAACTTTTTTTTCTTTTTCTTTCTTTTTTTTTTTCTTTTTTTTTTGAATTCACGTTTTATTACAAATTCATGCCTTTTTTTAGTTCAATTTTTTATTATTTTCTTGTAAATTTAAATTCACATTTTTTTCAAGTTTTTTCGCTTTCATCGCTTTTATCCGTATTCATACGTTTTCGCTCGTTTTATACGCCGTCCGTGCTCATATGTTTTCGTCCCTTTTGTTTACGTTTTTTTTCGATTTCATACGCCGCTTGTTTTCATCCGTTTAAACGCTCACATCCGTTTCGACGTTTTGTCCGTTTCGACATTTTCGCACGCTTTCACGCTTTGAACGCTTATATACGTTTTCGCCTATTTTTAGACGCTTTTGTCCGCTTTCATATGTTTTCACACGCCGTCCGTTTTACGCTTCCGCCCATTTTAGACTTTTTCGTCGCTTTCGGACGTTGTCGTCCGCTTTTATACGCCGCCCGTTTTACACGCCGCTTTGTTTCTTACGCCGCCCGCTTATGTCCGCTTTCATACGTTTAGTCCGCTTTCACGTTTGTTTGTTTTCACACGTTTCGTCCATTTTCACGTTTTGTTCGTTTTCCATACCTTTTCGTCCGTTTCTTTCGTTTGCGTCCATTTTCATACGCCGCACGTGTTTTACGCTTTCATCGTTTAAATCGTTTTTTACGTTTGCTCGCGCGATTTTCATCCATTTTCATACGGTTTTGTCTGTTTTTAGGTTTTCATGTATTTTCGTCCGTTTTAGACGCCATACGTATTTTAACGCTTTAATGTATTTTCGTCCGTTTGAATACGTTTCGGACATTTTCATACGTTGTCATCCATTTTAGACGCTTCGCCCGCTCGCACGGATTCATCAGTTTTATACGCCGCTCGTTTCATATGTTTTCATCCGCTTTAACACGTTTTTTTTTTATTACGTTTTGTCCGTTTTCAAACGTTTTGTCCATTTCATACGTTTTACACGCTTTGCATTCGATTTTATATGTTTTGTCCGTTTTCATATGTTTTCGCTTGATATTTGTAAGTGACACTTATTTATCTCTTGTGATATAACACTGTAAGGAAGATGAAAAGTATTACATTCTTCATCATGAAAAGTATTAATTGTGCATGTTTTGATAGGTTTTATAGCGGGATTTGAAAATATCTATGGTTGAAACAGCAAGCTAAATAAGCTATGGTTGAAGATACGACCCATCTTTATAAACAAACTGAGGAAGCTCAAACACTTGTGATATCACAGGTGATATCACCTCACTTGTGATATCACACGTGATATCATATGTGATAACACCATTGATATCACATGTGATATCATGTGTGATATTACCGGTGATAGCATGTGTGATATCATAGTTTATATCACTTGTGATATCACCAGTGATATCACATGTGATATCATGTGATATCACCTGTGATGTCATGTGATATCACAAGTGAGGTGATATCACCTGTTATATCATGTGTGATATCACAGATGTTTGATCTTACTTAGTTTGTTTATAAGGATATGTGCTTTCTTCAACCATAACTTCTTTAGTTTGCTGATTCAACCATAGATATTTTTAAATTCTGCTATAAAACCTATCGAAATATGCACAATGTATCCATTAAATAGAAAAATCCACCACAAGTCTAACAAAAGTTTCATAACATATTTTGTTTTCAGTTAAACACCTTTTCTAATATTTCATATTATCATAAAACAAAAAAATCTTCCTAAATATTTTCAAAAACACAAATAAGAAAAATGAACATAATCATCATAGTAATATAATAAGTGATGTTTATTATCATTTCTTTCATATATACTTGGTAAAATACTAAATTCTTATCATATTTCGTATGAATTTAATATTTCATATTCTTAGTTGAGTATCACAACTGATAACACATATATGATGAAGAGTGTAATACTCTTCATCTTTCTTAAAAATATCACAAGAGATAAATAAGTGTTACTTAAAAATATCAAAATGAATAAAAAGAAAGCAAACTATGAAAATAGAGACTTAACATATTCTCAAAATCAAACAAGTGTTGCATTTTTGAACAAAATACTAATTCACCTAAAGGACTTTAACCCTTTTATTTCTACTAAAAGTATAATATCACAAGGGATAGATAACATTGGTTGCATTAAAAAATATCGCTTGTCAATTGCGATGAAATGCACAAAACTATCTTTAATCGAAAATTATAAAAATATTAGAAAACACATAGGTGATAAAATATAAAAATATACAGAGCAATAAAATATCTCAGGTGATATTAAAGGTTAAAAAAACATACTTGTTTGTTTATGAAATATCACAAGTGATATTAGACATTAACCTTTTTATAATAAAATATCACAATTGATATTAGATATGTAATATAATAAAATTTAATAATAAGCATGAAAACATATAATAGACGAAAACGTATAAAAACTGCAAAAAACGGACGAAAACATATGAAAACAGAAAAAAACGAATAAAAGGTGTATAAAAACGTATGAAAACGGAAAAAATACGTCTGAAAACGGACGAAAACTTATAAAAACGGATGTAAATGGACGAAAACGTTTGAAAACAGACAAAAGCGTCTACTAATGGTCGAAAACTTAAAAAATGGACAAAAGCGTATATAAACCTATGAAAACCAATGAAAACGTAAGAAAACGGATGAAAACGTAAGAAAACAGACGAAAACGTATTAAAACGGACGAAAACGTAAGAAAACAGATGAAAAGGTATGAAAACAGACAAAAACGTAAGAAAACGGACAAAAATGTAAGAAAACAGGCAAAAACGTAAGAAAATGGACGAAAACGTATGAAAACGGACAAAAATGTAAGAAAACGGACGAAAACGTATGAAAACGGACGAAAACGAGCGAATACGTAAGAGAACGGACAGAAACGTAATAAAACAGAAGAAAAGGTAAGAAAAGAGATGAAAACGTAAGAAAACAAACAAAAGCGTATGAAAAGCAGGCGAAAATGTAAGAAGTTCTCTCACGCAAGCGTAAGAAAACTTAAAAAAACAGCGTAAGAAAGCTTAACTCAAGCACGAAATCAATGAAGATCGAGGAGTATAGGGTCTCCCGGTCGTTATGTCCCAAATGAGCTATGCAATGGATCAATCAACGATAGTGATCGAGGAGTTTGAACGAAAAAGGATTATGATTTGATTATTATAACTACGTAAATATCAAAGGATACAAAGGCTAAAATGCAAATGAGAGGAAATTAAAAGATAAAATCTATTAAATAAACGCTATCACTAAAATTAAAATGATGTTTTGTTTTTATGTTTTACTAAACCGAAATTAAAATCTACGCGACGATAAAATAAAAAGTGAAACTAAAGCAATATTAACCCTAAAATATGAAAATGATGTTTTACAAACCTAATGATAAAAGAAAATTTTTAGAAAAAGAAAATTATTTTTAAGACTAATTATCTAATTAAAAACTATTTTTAACTAATAATTAATTACCTAAAATATAAGAAAATAGGAAATTAGGCTAGAAAAATAAGATTAAGACTTGGAAAAGTCTAAAATATCAAAATAGACTTTTCAAAACTATTTTTGTATTTTTGTGACTATTTATCTATTTTCTAGGAATTTTAAACTATTAAAAACTAATTAAATTACTAAAAATTACCAAATGAACTATGAAAAATATGGAAAATTACTTTTTTCACTTTTTATATTTATCTAAGCCTAAGAAAATTGAAAAATTATTTTTTGAACCTTTTCTCGAATTTTTGTATTAAATGCTATTTAAAAATGCTAAAACTAATTAAAATCAAGAAAAATAGCAAAACAAATTAGAAAAATCAAAATTTCGGAAAATTCTAAAATAATGTTAAGAAGCTATGAAAATTGGAAAACATTATGTTATGTGGAAGAAAATGAATCGATGAATCAAGTGCTTATTGAAATAAGCACTTGATAAGCAAATGACCAAACAAGCTACCCATCGATAATGAAGCTATGATATACTAAATATGACCAAATGAAACAGAAATCAACAAGTTACAACTCATCGATTAACAAGATAACACAGATTTGGTGATTTTGATATTAAGCTAAAAAGTAAATTTCAAGTACCAACTTTAAGTCCAAAAATAAGTACGCAAATAAGCTACAAACTAAAACTAATGATCAAAACTTAAACTAGACCTAGGTGACTACTTATAACCAAAAGACCAGACCTAAACAAGCTTTTATAAGCTCAATGCAAGCTTGCATAAACCGAGAATTCACTCAAAGATCGACCGAGTGCAGAGCAGGCATCAGGTCCCAACTTTGAGCTTATGCACAAGCTTATCCAAAAGGCTAAAGCTAAAAACAGATGATGAGGTCTTAAAGACCACCTATTAAACTACTTATAAACCAAAAATCAAACCTTGAAAAGCTTTAATAATCCAATGCATCACCGCAAGTTCCGCTTCAAACCACTTTTACACATTTTGACTTTTTAAAACAGATATGAACTTTGACTTTGGTGAAGTTTGGATCCAATTTAGTGATTGATATTGATGTGTTATGATGAAATGAGGATGAAGCAAGCTAGGTTTATGAATTCCAAACACAAAATAAGATTTTGCAATCCAAAATCCATAACAGATTAACGATAAGAAGATGATTTAAGCCAATTTTGACTTTTACTAATGTTTTAGCATGCATAAACTTGACTCAAATGAGTTTGTTTGAGTCAATTAAACATAAACCAATCAATTAAGCTACCACCGAATTCACTTACGAGACACTTATGACAAACAAACCAAACACCCTTTAACTTCTAATTTTTAATCAAATCTAATCTAATCTCTAATATAGCTAATTTTATTGATCAATCTAAGTTATGCTAACTTAATGAACACATAATGAACAAGTTTTAACAGATTATAGCCACAAACACAGTGTATGCAAGAATCTTGAGAATCACTTACAAAAGGTCCAAGACCACTATGGCCTGCCAAATTGAAACCAGAGAACACTATCCTACCAAATTCAACCCACTGCTTCCATTTCAACCCATTTCCAATTCTGAATCAACCCATATCATTTCTGCACCCATTTTGGCTCCAAATTGACTTTTGTTGACCAGTTGCACAAGGTGTATGAAATGTACAAATAAGCTTATACAAAGCTCTGACAAGCTTATTAGAGCTTGTTTAAGCAAAAATAAACTACTAACAGATTTGATAATGATTTTGAGAGTAGAAAATTCAACAAGAAGCATATAAAAATGGAAACCGAACTTGAACTTAAATTGATACTTGAATTAGAGTTGAAATACACTTGAATACTATTGTTGAGTACAAATTAACTTTAAAACAACAATCGAAAACTAGTTAAGATGCTACAAACTAAAAAACGACATACAATTTTAAGAAAACTAAAACTAACTATTTCTACTTGCTTTCTCTTGGTCTCTTTTATGCTCCAAAGTCTCTTTCTCTCCTCTCGAGCAAATCCCAAAGATCAATCTCAACCATAGGATGGCTAGAATCAATCCTAGCCATTAATCTTGTTTTGGCGCCATTTTTTGCTTTTGATATCCGGGACGGAAAGAGGTGCATTTAATGCATTGGTGTGGGTAGTGAGGTGGGGGAGACAAAGGGTTGTGTAGAGTGGCTATGGGAGGAGTTTGAGGAGGGGGGTGGTAGCAGACAGGTTTGTCGGGAAGACAAACTGGGGGGGGTTTGTTTATTTTAAAAATGGGTTGGGTTGGTCGGGTTGGGGTTTGGACCGGTAAAGGTTTTGGGCCAAGGGTAATTTGGGTTGTTTATTAGGATTGGGCTTGGTTTTAAATAAGGTCCGTTTGGTTTGTAATATCAAAAACACAAGGACCAAAATGTAACATTTGAAATTCAAGGGACCAATCATGTAACTTGTGAAGAGTAGTAAAAAGGGTTTGTTTTGCCAACTTGAATAATCCAAGGGTTGATTTTGACATTTTTGAAAATTTCCAAGGACTAGTTTTGAACATTTTGGATTTTCAGGGACTGAATTGTAATTTTCTCAAAACTTTTAGATTTTCCACCAAAGGACTAAATATGACAATTTGTGATTACAAAAGGACCTTTGGTGACTTTTCTTTTGAAATTTTGGCTCAGGGACTATTTTTGACAATTTTATAAACTTGGGGACTAAACCGCAATTTTGCAAATTTGATATGTTTTTCATCCGATTTTGATAATTTTGCATTTAAAACACATAAAACACCGATTTGTGATATTTTGATCATTTTGATGTGTTTCGAGTGTTTTCGATGATTTTGCGCTTTATTTTGTACAAAATGATGAGTATTTACACACTCATCAATCCCCACATCGAGATATTGCTAGTCCCTAGCAATGATTTGAGAAAACATAATGGATTTTAATCTCTTTACCAAAAGCCATTACTCGAGTAGCCAAATGTTTCAGTTCAAGTAAGAACCATGGTACACCGATAACCATGTGATTTTGAGCAAACCACCGCCTTTCAACGGATTTGATTTGTCTTTACCGTAAGCCGCACCCTTCCGGACTAGCCAACTCTTAGATAAATTATCAACATTATCTTTGGTGAGTCGATTACCAATTATGGATTTTCCATCGCCTTTACCACAAGCCATAATCTTGCGGGCTAGCCAACTCTTCACTTTTTAGGATATGGTGAGTGAATACCATACAATTTTGGGCAAATTGCAAGCCATATAAACGGATTTGAGAAATCTTTACCAAGAGCCGCTTGCTCTCGGATTAGCTAATCCTTTTGTCTTACGTACATGGCGGATCGATAACTAAATGAGAAAGTGTAGAACACTTAAAAAAAAAAATTTTGGCCAAAACGGGGATTAGGCGGTATAATTACATGATAAAATTCGTGAGAATCCCCCACACTTAGAAATGAATATTGCCCTCAATATTCAAAGTACCGCGGTTATGCCGAAACAAAGAACGTGAAAGGGAAATACTACGGCCATTATTTAGAAAGATTTTTTTTTTTTTTTTTTTTTTTTTTTTTTTTTTTTATAAACATGTGGGCAACCCCCACACTAGGGTGGTAGAAAGAGGTAAGAAGACGAGTAAATATGGGTGAAAACCCATATGGCATGCTATCGTTTTTGATTACCGAGTCGCTAGCTTGACTCGACCCCGTATTCATTTGTTCACGGGAAAGTAACGTGGAAAACCAATCTCGATCGGACTTTCGCTCACAATGTTAATGAACATATGAACATCGAAAGTTCCACACCGACGAGATATAACCGCGGTATTGTTTAATAGTAGACACTATAAAGGATGATACGGGTCAAAGATGGTGTCCTCATTCCCGAAAGAGAAAAGGAAAGAGCAACCACACCATCCGTGAAGAATGGAATAAAGACGACATGAGAATGCATGTCCATTCCTCACAGAGAGAAGCAAATCACCGCTTTGACATCTTTAAGCTTAAACTTGAAGCTTAGATGGTGATTGTCAAGAAGATGTCCGGGAGGAGGGTGGGAAATGGTTCTTCAATCAACAAACTTTCCGTAAAAGGATGTCTCCTCCGGATCAAGGTAAGTGTTATCAATTCCGCTGGAATTGACTCATCACTAAGAAATGCATCGACTTCATTCCAAAGTTGTCATCTTCCTCATCGAGTGAGAGAAGGGATGGAAGAGTCGGGAATAAGACTAGAGGATGATGGATCATTTTGAGCAATTCATCAATGGGAAGAATGTCTCCATTGGATCACAAACATCATCATCCAACTCGGATGAAAAATCAAGAGAGTTTGGTTTCATCCACGAGTTAACAAACTCGATGCGACAAACCGATGCCGGAGGTGGGACAAGTGGTGTGCTCTTAGAGCTAGCAGCTTCACCACTCCGATGAAGTCTCCGAATCTAGATCATCATCATCATCAAGAACACTCTTGACTTCCCCGGCACAAACTTTCAAACCATTTGTTTGAACCGGGGTAATTTTCAAAGCTTTGAGCTCAAGACGCTTTTGAAAACTCCTCTTAACCGTGAAGTTTGAGAGTGTTGCATTGAATCTTCGATCTTTGATCAATTGTGGCAACACTGCTTGTACAGAGGTTTGGAGTTCGTTGATATTTAACGCGAGCTCTTCGTTGTCAACCCGTATGGTCAACTCTTCAAAGAAACACATCAATCGAGCACGACTGCTCTTAAGAAAGCTCTCCCAAGATAAGGGAACTCTAGGATCCGCATCAAGTCTACTACAACAAAGTCAAGATGAAAGTGAAACTTTCCCACTTTCATCACGACATCCCCGGCTATCCCAAGTGGACGAGTTACTGTGACGATCCGCTAGCTCGAGTGTCATACGAGTGGATGAAAGTTCGTGAAGAGAGTTTCTTCCATACCGAGAGTGGCATGAGGTTAATGCTAGCGCCAAGATCGCCAAGGCGGAGCATTGAAACATCCCCAAGAAATCACACGGATTAAGAACCGCCGTGGTCTTCAAGCTTTCGGGAAGCTTATTAAGAATGGTCACGAGCATTGCTCATTGAGAGGGTTTTAGCCATCTCGATAGCTTATCTTTGTTGGTGAGTAAGCCTTTAAGCGTGGATGCAAATTTAGGCATTAGAACGAGAGCATCAACGAAGCTTAAATCAAAGTGAAGCTCATTGAAGATTTGGAAAAATTTTCCATTTGCTCTTTGTTTTGTCTTTGAGCTTCTCATCATTCATTCTTGATGGGTAAGGAAGTCGACTAGACTTTTGAGCCGGATGGAAGTGTTTTCGCTCAGATTTTTCCTCGAACATCGGGTTCCGGACTTAAAGCTTGACTACCAAGGTGGGACGTGCGGTACTCGTGGGCTTGAATAATGCACCTTGTCCGTTGTCTCCTTGGTAACTTGACTAAATGCCACAGGAGGAGGGGCATTGGAGTCGAAGGTCCATTGTGCGCCTTACCACTACGAGTGGTGACGGCTTTCAACTCGGCATTAGGATTGGGAATAGTATTGCTTGGGAGTCCCCGTAAGATGGTGAAGCTTTGTTCATATTCATGTTCATGAAACCGCTCATCATATTCTTTAACTCATTTGTCCGCCGAGACATTGTGGTATCAATTTCCTTTTAAGCTCAACTCTCATGTTATTGATCCGAGTTTGCATTGAACGATGTTTGACTCACCATTTTCATGAAGTCATTTGGAATGGGAGCTTGAGGAGGTTGTTGATAGCTTTGATGATTAGGAGCTTGATATGGTTGAGGTTGGTTGAAATTGTTCCGCTTTGATTGAAATTTTGAGAGTTATTGAAATTTTGTCCTTGATTCGAACAAAGCGATTTTGATTGCCATGGTTTTGATTGCCATGGTTTTGCACAGAGGAAAACCGGTGGTGTCATACCGCTAGTGCACGGTAGTGAGGATCACCGTGGTCGGTATTGATTGTGGTTTACCAAGCTACGGAGCTTGGTAAAAGGAAGCATCGGTTGCTTGACAATCATAATACGCATGTGGACCACTACAAGTTTCACACACCTTGTTTACGGCTTTGATTGGTTCCGCTTATGAATTTCGCTTTTGATTTCCTTTACCTCTTTTATCATACAATGGATGATGTCCGTTAGAGCGGTTAACGGAGCGGCTAACTCGGAAGAGTTACCGGATGAAGAAGCAAGAGTGTTCGAACATTGACTTTGTTGCAGAAATAGGAACTTTGATTTTGCTCGCAAATCTCAATCACATCTTTAGGTTTACGATTCAAGATATTGCTACCGTGGCCGCATTCAAGGAATCTTGATCGCTTCCGCTCAACCCATTGTAAAAGATATTTACTTGTTGAAGCTCGTGAATTCATGATGGGGCATTTCGAGGAGATCTTTGAATCTCTCCCATGCCTCTCCAAAGTTTTCATCGAAATTTTGACGAAATCCGAAATTTCATTTTAAGATTAGTCGCCTTTGATGGAGGAAAGAAGTAATTCACAAACTTTTGAACAAGATCCTCCCAAGTTTCGATAGATCGAGGGGTTCTTTTTCCACCAAACCGGCCGTCCCTCAAGAGAGAATGGAAAAGCATCAACTTGATGACTTTTGTGGCACATCCTTGAAATTGATAGTTGAAGTTAACTTGTTAAACCAACGGATGTGTGACACGGGTCTTCTCGATCGACCATGGAATTGATTTGTAGACACAAGTTGGATCAAATGTGTCTTCAATTCAAAGTGATCGAGTTGATAACGGTAAAACAATGGCATCTCCATAACCCCGGTGGGTGCCTCGAGCATTTCCGCCATAGTACGCTCGCTCGCCATGGTGTTGTTTGAAATAGTGCGAATCTCGGGTTCGACTATTTGGGCAAGACGCTCACGAGAACGCCTCCTTGAATTTCGCTAGATCACGCAAAGGACTCAATGATCTAGAAGAACGAAAAGCATGCACTAGAGTTAACTCTAAGGAAACTCGAGTTAAGGAGAGAAATGGAATTATGAAGATATTTCGGATGAGAATGAGAATTATGAAGACGTTTTATAAAAATGGGGTGAGAAGAATCTTTATGGGTTTTCGGTTCAAACGTCGATATCACAACAAAATCAATTAACACAAAATCGAGGCAAAACAATGTTGAACTTAACCAATAATCCAAGATGAATGGCTTCTTTAAAAAGGTACACCAATCACAATGGACACAAAGGCAAGTTTTATATCTTTAGTTCGGGAACTTATTATGGTCGCACCCCGCTAGGTAGTGCAATCGCCTTGGTTTTCGGTGGTAATCTTTTAAGTTGTTAATTATTAAAGAAAACGACGATTCTTTTGTATTTTTATTTTTGATACATATATAGAAACAAAAGGAAAAATATTTTTGTGTTTTATACGTTTTGGATGTTTTTGGGTTTTGGATTTTTAGAAGAAAATATGGATATATATATATACGAGATGGATGATATAAACAAAGAGTGAGGATTCAAACAACTAACTGCTACACGGAAGATAAATCAAGACACCCCAAGAATGGCGCCAAAAATTTGATGCGCCAAGAAACATCAAGTTCTCTCACGCAAGCGTAAGAAAACTTAAAACAGCTCAAGCACGAAATCAATGAAGATCGAGGAGTATAGGGTCTCCCGGTCGTTATGTCCCAAATGAGCTATGCAATGGATCAATCAACGTATAGTGATCGAGGAGTTTGAACGAAAAAGGATTATGATGATTATTATAACTACGTAAATATCAAACAAATACAAAGGCTAAAATGCAAATGAGAGGAAATTAAAAGATAAAATCTATTAAATAAACGCTATCACTAAAATTAAAATGATGTTTTGTTTTTATGTTTTACTAAACCGAAATTAAAATCTACGACGACGACAAAATAAAAAGTGAAACTAAAGCAATATTAACCCTAAAAATATGAAAATGATGTTTTTACAAACCTAATGATAAAAGAAAATTTATAGAAAAGAAAATTATTTTTAAGACTAATTATCTAATTAAAAACTATTTTTAACTAATAATTAATTACCTAAAATACAAGAAAATAGGAAATTAGGCTAGAAAAATAAGATTAAGACTTGGAAAAGTCTAAAATATCAAAATAGACTTTTCAAAACTATTTTTGTATTTTTGTGACTATTTATCTATTTTCTAGGAATTTTAAACTATTAAAAACTAATTAAATTACTAAAAATTACCAAATGAACTATGAAAAATATGGAAAATTACTTTTTCTACTTTTTATATTTATCTAAGCCTAAGAAAATTGAAAAATTATTTTTTTTGAACCTTTTTCTAATTTTTGTATTAAATGCTATTTAAAAATGCTTAAAACTAATTAAAATCAAGAAAATAGCAAAACAATTTAGGAAAAATCAAAATTTCGGAAAACTCTAAAATAATGTTAAGAAGCTATGAAAATTGGAAAACAGTGGGTTATGTGGAAGAAAATGAATCGATGAATCAAGTGCTTATTGAAATAAGCACTTGATAAGCAAATGAACCAAACAAGCTACCCATCGATAACAAAGCTATGATATACTAAATATGACCAAATGAAACTGAAATCAACAAGTTACAACCATCGATTAACAAGATAACACAGATTTGGTGATTTTGATATTAAGCTAAAAACAGGTTTGGTACCAACTTTAAGCAAAAATAAGTACCAAAATAAGCTACAAACTAAAAACCAATGATCAAACTTCTAAACTAGACCTAAGTGACTACCTTATGACCAAAAGACCTAGCCCTAAACAAGCTTTTATAAGCTCAATGGCAAGCTTGTTTAAAATCGAGAATTCACTCAAGATTAATCGAGTTGAAGCAGGCACTTAGTCCCAACTTTGAGCTTATGCTCAAGCTTATCCAAAAGGCTAAAGCTAAAACCAGATGATGAGGTCTTAAAGACCACCTATTGAACTACTTATAAACCAAAAATCAAACCTGAAAAGCTTTAATAATCTCCGTGCATCATGTCGCAAGTTCCTTTCAAAACCAACTTTTACACATTTTGACTTTTTGAAAACAGATATGAACTTTGACTTTGGTGAAGTTTGGATCCAATTTAATGATTGATTATGATGTGTTATGATGAAATGAGGATGAAGCAAGCTAGGTTTATGAATTCCAAACACAAAATAAGATTTTGCAATCCAAAATCCACAACAGCTTTTAACAATAAGAGATGAAGAAGCCAATTTTGACTTTTAAGTACTTAGCAGCATAAACTTGACTCATATGAGTTTGTTTGAGTCAAACAAACATAAACCAACAACAAGCTACCAATGAATTCACTTTTAGGACATATATGACAAAGAAACCAAACACCCCTTTAACTTCTAATTTTTAATCAAATCTAATCTAATCTCTAATATAGCTAATTTTATTGATCAATCTAAGTTATGCTAACTTAATGAACACAGAATGAACAAGTTTTAACAGATTATAGCCACAAACACAAAGGTATGCAAGAATCTTGAGAATCACTTACAAAAGGTCCAAGACCACTATGGCTCGCCAACATGAAACCAAGAACACTATCCTACCAAATTCAACCCACTGCTTCCATTTCAACCCATTTCCAATTCTGAATCAACCCATATCATTTCTGCACCCATTTTGGCTCCAAATTGACTTTTGTTGACCAGTTGCACAAGGTGTATGAAATGTACAAATAAGCTTATACAAAGCTCTGACAAGCTTATTAGAGCTTGTTTAAGCTTAAGGATAAACTACTAACAGACTTGATAATGATTTTGAGAGTAGAAAAATTCAACAGTAAGCCTAAAAATGGAAACTGAATTTGAACTTAAATTGATACTGAATTAGAGATGAAATACATTTGAATACTATTGTTGAGTACAAATTAACTTTAAAACAATACTGAAAACTAGTTAAGATGCTACAAACTAAAAAAAACGACATACAATTTTAAGAAAACTAAAACTAACTATTAAACTTGCTTTCTCTTGTCTCTTTTTATGCTCCAAAGTCGCTTTCTCACTCCTCCGAGCAAATCCCAAGATCAATCTCAGCCATAGGATGGCTAGAACTCAATCCTAGCCATTAATCTTGTTTTGGCGCCAATTTTTGCTTTTGATATCCGGGACAGGAAAGGGGTGCATTTAATGCATTGGGTGGGTAGGTGAGGTGGGGAGACAAAGGGTGTGTAGAGTGGCTATGGGAGGAGTTTGAGGAGGGGTGGTAGAGACAAGGTTTGTCGGGAAGACAAAGTTTAGGGGCGGGTTTGTTTATTTTAAAATGGGTTGGGTTGGTCGGGTTGGGTTTTGGACCGGTAAAGGTTTTGGGCCAAGGGTTGTTTATTTGATTGGTCCGTTTGGTTAGTTTGGATTAATAAATAAGGTCCATGGTTTGTAATAATATTAAAACCAAAGGACCAAAATGTAAACATTTGAAATTCAAGGGACCAAACATGTAACTTATGAAGAGTAGTAAAAGGGTTTGTTTTGCCAACTTTAATAATCCAAGGGTTGATTTTGACATTTTGAAAATTTCCAAGGACTAGTTTTGACCAATTTGGATTTTTAGGGACTAAATTGTAATTTTCTCAAAACTTTTAGATTTTCCACCAAAGGACTAAATATGACAATTTGTGATTTTAAAAGACCTTTGGTGACTTTTCTTTGAAATTTTGGCTCGTGGACTATTTTTGACAATTTTATAAACTTGGGGACTAAACCGCAATTTTGCAAATTTGATATGTTTTTCATCCGATTTTGATATTTTGCATTTAAAACACATAAAACACCGATTTGTGATATTTTGATCATTTTGATGTGTTTCGAGTGTTTTCGATGATTTTGCGCTTTATTTTGTATCAAAAAATGATGAGTATTTACACACTCATCAAATAGGTAAGGTCTCTACTAATACCTTATAGTTGTGTGCAGTCACATATTAATGTTGCTTTGAACACGTCTTGCAACAATACAAGACCTTTTAATACTTTTTGTACTCGATGTTGTTTAGAACTCAAAGAAACTTGGAGTATATATAAGATGAGATCAAGACCACAAACTAAAGTGCAACTTTATTTCTTAGTTTCACTTGAATAAGTTTTACCGACTTGTGGAAACACATTATGAAATTAACCAAAACATACCAAGCAAAAAAAAACTCATTTAGAGTTCAACTTATTACTGAGGTCATAAGTTTTATAACATTGTAAACATATAACATTTCTTGAATAATACAAACTCTAAAAAGTTAATATATAATACAAAATTAATCGAATTTGACTTATATCATTACAATATGAATAAAAATAACTATTGTTTGATTTAAAATAAGAGTAAACTACACCATTCGTCCTTGTGGTATCGTTGACCATCAAGGATCGTCCTTTGACCAAAAAAATTGCACCGTTAGTCCTTAAGCTGCGAAACGTTACTCGTTGGTCCTACCCTAATCGGGCGTGAGTAAGTGATTAAGCCTATTTAAGTCGAGGGTATATTTGTCTTTCGGGGAGATAGGAGATAGTGTGGGTGGGAAAAGACAATCACATGTAACATAACCCATCATTTTGTCTTGTCCTTTGTTTTTGTCCCACTTCCCACCACATGTAACATAACCCATCATCCACATAATCAAACACACACAAATTCATCTCCCTCATCTTTCTTCACACTACCATTGATGACGTATAGTCCACATTCGGGCCACGAACCCGATTAAAGACCGCTACTAGCGAGCCCATCATGGACTGGGCTAAGCCGATAAGGGTGTGGGCCCACGAAGGCCCAAACCCAAAGTTATTTATGGAATAAGATATCGGATATCTCCTATTTTTGGAGATAAGCGTTTACCAACCGACTTAGGCGGGGTACGCCAAAGTTTGGGGAACACGAAACCAACAAGGAGTTCGTGTGTATATAAAGGGAACCCTATCCTTCATTAAAGGTACGATCTAAAACCCTAACTCTCTGTTAACCCTAAAACCGATTACTTACTCTCACGGGAGGATAATCATGGGAGACAATCCACGATAAGCCTAACGGTTTTTCGCTTACTTAGTGCAGTGTCTCAAGCATCAAGATTCAATTGGTATGAGAACCGGAGTCCAAACAAGGAACGCCCAACTTTTGTATCAACAACCATCATCACCAATCTCCGATGGCAATGTTGTCAACTCACCACCGGTAACACCACGTCATACAATCACAACCAAAAACCATCAACTTGCAACCACCAACCACCTCCGACGGCTACAACAACAGCGTCACCACCATCATCGCCGCCACTGGCTACTCCACCAGTCACCTCCGCCTACAACATACGCGTTACCACCACCATCTTCAATCGTCATCAACTAACAACCCTCCAGTAATATTTATAACAATAAAACACTAGACAATTTAATTGGTACCAAAACCATTTAAGGTGGTCGTAGGAGTTTCGTGGTCGTAGCCGGAAATATTGGTGGTCAAGACGGTGTGTGATTGAAGATGATGTAGATGATACTGGCTTAGTGTTACGTATCTTATTGATATCTATATTCAGCAACCATATATTTATAGTTTATGTTATGTATGTAAGTTTTATGAATGTTGTTTTCAAGTTTTGTAAATGGCTATTTTCAAGATCTGAACTTTACAAGTGTTAAGGGTTGTTTTTTTCAGATCTAAAAATTATTGTGAGTTTTAAAGGTGTTGCAACACATAAGCAATAATGTTCTTGTTGTTCTGAGTCGTGGGTTTAAATTCACACAATGTAAAAATTGCAAGAAAATAATTCAATTTGTATAAACTGAAAAAGAAAATAAAATGTATAAATAAATATGTATAAATTTCACATGAAATAATCCAGTCTGTATAAATTAAAAACACCGTCGGCCCATGAATTCAAAGGACGATCCTTGATGGTCAACGCAAACCACAAGGACGAACGGTGTAGTTTACTCTTAAAATAATTAGCTCAATTAAAAATTTTGCAGCCATCAATAATTGTTTGTGCTTTAGTCGATATCAATGAATAAGTAAAAAATTTTTTGTCAAAACCCCGTACGTGCACGGGTATTATAACTATAGAAGATAAAGGCAAAACGGTTTTGCGATGACATTTTGATCCATTTACAAATAAACGGGTCAAGTTAGGCGATGTTTGATGTCTAATGAGTTTGTGTTAAGTTAAATAGTTAACTAATAATCGAACAAGTTCAAAGAGTCACCTACTACAATCATTGAACTCTATCGGGTGGGCCTATTTTTCTATGTTAGTACGGAAATAAGCTAATAAGCATAAGCACTCAGATTGGGGATTTCTGATATGTCTTAAGTGAAAATTAGGAAACACGGTTTAATTATTTTTCAAAATCAAAAAAATAAAAAATAAAAATAAAAATATAAATAAAATAAAAAAGTTATTACTTATTAAGGAATTGTTTGATTTTTTTGAAATGCAAAAGTCCCACTAAGGGTTTTGTTTTATTATATAAAAAAGATTAGTATGTAGAAAATACTAGAGGTGACAATAGGTTGGCTCATTTATGTATAAATATGTTTATTTGAGTTATGGCGTGTCACCCGACTGACCGACTCGCCTATATTGCCACCAAAATAAACCGAATTTGCACGGTCCTCGATACATATATAAACCTATCCACAACTGTTTGCCAAATTCATCATGCTAATTATGCTCCACCTTTGGTGTGTTAAGTGCAACCGTTTAGCAAGGAAGTTAAGGTCAAGTATCCTCTAGGTCTCTTGGATCATGATTATAACAGTAGTCCTATTATTTCTGAGAGTCATTTCTTTTGTGATGTAGATGGATAATTGACCCTCGGTTAGAGGTGAGAGTGCCAACAACGTGAACCCCATGTTCTGAACTCCCACCTAACATTGAGAAAGTGATGAGGGACATCAGAGAAAAAGCTCAAAAGAACCCGATAAAACCAAGATCAAGGCGAAGCTCACGAGGTAAGAGAAAACACGAAGCTAAAATGCACATACACGTTACGGTTAGAAGTTTTGGAGAAAGAAGCAAATAGAAGAGCTTTTGTAAGAAGATGATCTTCTTAATGCATATCATCTTTTCTTAACCTAATAAGGTAAATTCATCTATCTTGATCTTATAATATGTATAGTTAATATCGGTGTCCTTAAGTTATAAGAATCACCTACCTCATAATGATTGGATTTGCCTTTTTAGACTATTTGTCCGTTACTATGATTTTCGCTTGAGATTATTAGTCACAAGACATCTTTGGTTTTTCAAATATAAAAATGATTTTGATCATTTTGTGTATTAATTCCTAAAATAATCATAATTTTGTACAACTAAATATCATCTCCCATCCCGTCTATTAGAACATTGTTTGTGGCAATGAATAAAATTTCACAAAATACTAAAATTTGAAAACGCAACCCATGGACTTTTTTGGCAGCGTGCAAAATTAAAAGATAACAATCCACTACATGTGTAAGTGTTGGTTTAATGGACAATAAATTAATAGACGTGTGTTAGGATCGAACTCGAGACCACGGGATTGCACACTTTACGTATGAGAATTAAATTTAAATAATTAAATATAAATGTTGTATTTATTTTTAATTAAACGAAATAACTAACGGACGTTAAGTAATTAGTGTAATGGACTAACAGGCGTTAAATATAATTGGAAAAGGACTAAGTTGTAAATAACGGAATGTTCGAATCCCTGTGGGATACCCATACGATCGGCCACAAGGAAAAGGAAACAAATCCTTTACAACTCAAACTTGTTCACCAAGTTTGCTTGAGTATATATACAAAACCAAGGGTGTTTGTAAATTATCTCTTGTACTCATAAGCTAAAACCCTAAAAGCGTTTGTGTGTGTTTTGTGCTCAAACCGATCGGCCACCTCCTTTAGGGTGTCGATCCTCAACCTTTTCCAAAACAAGTTATTTGGTTTAATAAAACTAGCATTACTTTAATTTGTTTTAGTATGTGTGTACAAGAACGTGGTAATAACACATTATTGTTATTATTCTTGGATTGAATTACAAAACGGTAAGGGGTAATTCACATAATCCTATAAACCCTAATTAGGGTTCATCCAATTGCTAGTTTTGTGGATTTGATTCTTGTTCGGCTAGAGTCAAGAAAGGTACGCATATTCTTCTTATGTTAATTAATTATTCGTTAATAAATCCTATACGCTTCCGCATGTATACTTTGATGTTTTGTGATTATTTATTGATTGTCATGTTATATAATTCCAACTGTGGCATCACGAGTCATTGGTTTTAATGAGTAATTAATTACATAAACGCGTAATAAAACGTATATTGTATGATGTTTGATGTGATTAATCTAGGGTTTGAAAATTGTTTGCTAACCCTATCGAAACCTAGAATTAATATATATATGTTACGTGATTAATTCATGAATAATTGTTATGTGACATGGGATTATTGATATGCGATCTTGTGACTATTTGTATAATTGTTATGATATATTCATGACTATACATGCATGTTAGTCATGGATAAATTACTTTGATATTGTTTAATTGTTAAAAATATTTATTTACGATAAATCTTGAATTGGGTAAGACTCCGATTATATATATTAATGAATCAATTATGTGCAATTTGGTATATTATTAATTATGGGTTTACGCAATCGATTCGTCGATGTATGTGGCTCACTCTCAATTGAGAGAGTGAAAGCCCTAATTAGTATATACATTAATTTAACCTAGATATTGATTGTTAATAGGGTTTTATCGAATAAGTTGCATGTGGCTACTTGTTTACACGTATAAATTGTTTATTATGTGCGCATTGTTTTTTAGTAGTTTATTTTTATTTGTTACTTGTTTGTTTATTATGTTAGACAGTTTTAAGCAAAGGGTAATTTTGAATAGAAAAATAATACGGACTAAACAATGGCGAAATTTGATTTGTTTTGGAAGAGTTAAGTTTTCAATAGTTTAATTGATTGGTGACTTTGGTACAAATGGTCTGAACGACTCACCCATTAGAATGAACTATAAAGGGTTAATAAAGAAGTGCGCTGATCACACCGAAAGGATGTCTTAGGTTATGCTTTGCGCTTACCCGGTCCTCACTTACTCGTAAGTTTGAATGGAGCTACTTAGTAAGCCATAAAATGTGCAAACTCATCTTAGGCGAATTAGTTTTAATTCCATGCGCCACTTGGTGGTAATTACAGAAACACTAAGTGTTTACACTTATGCAAAAGTACGGTATAATGGACGATAATTAACACTAAATTCCTTGATTGGTGAACCCAATACCTCAATCAAAACTTTGATAATTTGATCTTTATGAATTGGTAATAAAAAGTTTTTTATTCAATTTATGATGCAAGATGAATGCATTACATCTTTGTACATATTTGATTTGACCACATAAAATCAAAACTAGTACCCTTTTAAATTAAGTTATATGCCATCTAATTAAAAGGAACACTTGAAGTTGCAATTTATGTCATGAGAGTACTTGGCTAGATTGTGATGGAGAGGTAAAACTCTATGTAAAGTGAGACCTTACATGGACATATTTGCAGTTCTTTAAGTTAGACACTTAAGTTGAGTAGGAAGTGAGACTTGGACTCAATGGCATAAGATGGGATGAAACATGTTTGTATTTGCAATAGCGTTGGAAAATATAAATCCCATAATGATCTAGGAATTGAAAATTGTTTGTCAATTATTGTTCGACAGGTTACCCTATTATGTGTTTTCGTTACTAGCAGATCAACTGATGTAATGGAACTACGATAATTTGGATCCTAGTTTTCGAGAAAATTCTATGGTTATATGAATATTACCTTGGGTATTTTATTTTCTTGAAAAGTTATATTATCGAAAATACTAATACTTGAATTTTGAAAATTCTTTAAATGTATTAATGCAACATTAAACCGTAAACGTAGGTTATTCTGTATTGGTAAATTGATCTACACACGTAAGGGTTTTGGTAGAGTCAACTTTGCTAAAAGAATAAATCTATTCCTCTTTTCATAAGAAATAGTGAGATTCAATCCTATTCCTTTTCATGAATGAAGAAAGGTATGATAGGACAATTAGAATTGTCTAAATTCTAAATTCATAACTCGTAAGCATTTTTAATAGTTAAGAAAATTGCATATTTTCTCGAAAGTTATTAAATTAGAAGCTAGACTAATTCTTGCAAAATTGGTAAACGACAAACTAGTATATTTTATATAGTTGTTTTATTTTAAAAGCACTACTTACAATTGTTGGAATAGTAGAACTATTAAGAAAGAAATTGCATGCCCAATTATTTCAAGTTAATAGCATTGATGAATAATTCATCATCTACATAGTAGAATACACTCTTTTAGTACACAAGTAATTGTTATGTATGGACTTTCTCAAAAGTGTAGGAAAGTAAATAGAACACTATTTTCTTTCACTAGTTAATGAAACACTTTCAATGTTGTCAAATCCGATTGGGAGTGTTGTGTTCTTATTCTTGAATAGGAATTAATGTAATGATCTCTAATTGAGTGGGAGTTACAAGCTTTGTCATCTTGGTAGTAACCGCATTATCTATAGAATGTCTTACGATAATTACTTTCCACTTGTAGACACTTATGTTCTCAAGGATAGTCATGTACGTTTCCGTATTAGACAATGAAGTGGTTCTACATCTACTAGTTATGCTAATATCAATGACACAATCATATTAGTCACATAAACAAACATATGTCGTGTTGTTTATCTGCTACATGATGTTGTTCCATGCACAAGTGGGAGAAATCTATATTGTGTGCAAGGTACAACATATAAGTATATGATTTAACGGATTCTCTTGAATGCAAGGTAAGAGATCAACATTCTAATATAACTTGAACATATCTAATTCAAGAAACACTTGGTGTTGCAATTTATGTCATGTGAGAACTTGGCGAGATTGCAACAACAAAGTAAATCTCTATGTGAAGTCAGACCTTGCATGGACATATTTGCAGTTTCTAAATTAGACAAGTATTTAGAACATGTGTCAAGATGTTATATAAGACACTTCAAATTAAATAATTTATGTATTATTAGAATGACATAAATAAATGATGTAATCTAATACTACTTCAAATTTGTTTATTTATGTATTTTGGAATGACATAAGTGAAAAATAATGTAGTCCTACATTATTGTGAAGTAAATAAATTAACTTGAAATTACTATTGAAACCAAGAGTTGTGTTCATAATTACTTTAGTTAAACATGTTTATGATTCATTGTAGAGACATAAACATAAAGTCTTTAAGACTTATAATAAAGTAAGACGTTAACTTGTTATGTTTTTTTAATTAAAACATATACAAGAAGTCATTGAGTTGATCAATGATTTATAACGTATAATGGGATTATTACAGTTTATGTTTTCTTGATGAGACATGGATATGAAGTGACTTGGTTAAAAAGTACTTGTGTTATAAAACATGTAATTGGCTTGGAAAGTCTATTATACCATTAAGTTGACTTAGTTGGTAAATAGGTAAGCCAAAAGGAATATGGTTATCTTATATATTGTTAGATTGTCTTACAATATTAATTCTAATGAATACCATGTTCAGTTAGGAGAATCAAACTCTATTTGATTTGTTTGATTCAAGATAACCATAACTTCTTTCTAATAAATTGAGTATGGATTGAATATACTCAATATGACTCCAACCTAGAAGATTAATAAAACACCATTTTATTATGGAATGTGATGAATCACATTAAGTTTTAATATTGAAGATTCTGATTTTGTTAAACTACTTATGAATAGGTTATTAACAAACTTAAGTCAGGAATTATCAATGTGTATTTGTAATGTCCCAAAAGGAGAACAATGTAGTTTTGCTCTAACTGCTAAGTATATATAGATAGTCTATATATTACAAAAGGCAAGTGGGAGTTTTTTTTATCTTGAAAGATAAAATTACAAGATACATAATCTTCTAAAACACACTAGTAAATATCATGATGAGGTTAGACATATAAATGATAGACCTCATGATGATGTAATTGTCATTCATAGATCTGCAAAGATATCTCATATATTTGACTTATATGCTGAGAAATATGAGTTACAGGATTATAGTAAACCTGATAATCATTATGATGGATTACTAAATATTGAATTGGGAAAATTACTCATACTATGAATGTTAAAGATGTTGTCCATAAAGATAATCAATTTTGGAAATTTGGTTTATCTTAATAGTTAGACTAGAGAATGGAAATGAGTTTCTTCAAAGAGATGAAAACCCTAGTGGTTTGAATTTCTATGTAGAAATCATATGGACAATATTGTACACATATTTAATGCATGTTTTATGACAAGATTATTAATCATACTTAAGCAATTAATTATGATTGAATATTCTTTTCAAGACACATTAAATATATAAAGATGATAATGGTCATACTTGTTTTCATTAATATGAAATATGACAATGGAATATCAAAACTCTTTCCTGAGAAATTACTTGATCGAGGACGGTAAGTAATCGAAAGGTTTTTTGAATTCATATAATCTTTGGAAGTGTACGAAGTGCAATAATTCAAGAATGAATAAATGCATGTATCTATGAAATTATTCTTATGTTTAATTATTAAATCCTAGTTTTGATTTATAATTGAAATAAGATAAATTTTAAGTATTCCTGAAAGCTAGTGGGAGTATTATGTTAAGGTTTTAAATCTTATATGTTGTATAACATATAGGAAGTAACATTCCTTGTAAGCTAAATTTTAAGTCTTAGATTGGAATAAAACTTCACTTGTAAGATTTAAGAATTAAAACATATAACCTTCGAATATATGTTTATTATTAGTAAACATATGCAGTAAAATAAACGATTCTAATAAAACATGATATATCATTTGGGAAATAGATAAATATTTTTTACAAGATAGAACATGAATGAAATCTAAGTTTGACATGTAGATTCATAATGTACATCATGTTGTGTATATTAAAATTGTTGTATCATTCTTGAATAAGAATTGATTTGACAACATTGATATCTAACTAAAAGTTATTAGATAAATTGTGTAATGAATATTCTAAAAGAATTACATCCTCAGCCTGGAATTGCTCATAGATTCTATGGATGAACAATATGTCAATTGTTGTGCAAATTGTCATCAGCTTCAAACTTGAATGTTTGGAAGATATAAAACATTACACAATAAGATATTAAAGTTTACGGAGTTTTAATGAGCATATTGTTGTTTGTATACAATGATGTTGGTTTAATTGAGATGACACTCAATACTAGTCATGGTAGGATTTCATCCTTGTTAATGGCCATGAGAACTAGTTGTTCTACTAAGAGCGCAGTTGCATTATACATTAAAAGAATAAGAATACTTTAAACTTTAAAATGTTTGAAAGTTTAAATTGTCATAAATTGGTGATAGAGGATGTCACACTTTATGAATTATTATGGATTATTGAATGCACACATACAAGAACTTCACTAATTGAATTCTTGAAATAAGTATTCTCAAAATTATGATAGATCAAGTTGGTTGATTTGTGTCTTGTCAACAAGTATGATTGTCATTACTTGAGGCATAATTCATCAACTGGAATTTTCATGTATTGATCTATTTAGTATTTGGATAAGGGATGTTAACCAATTGTTATAATAAATCAAATACTTGGTATGTTTGATTTTGTAATATATTGTATCCTATATTCGCATGTTTAATCCGTGAATAAATTTATTTATTCTAAATCGTCCGTTGTCAATTAATGATATGGGAGTATCATTAAACTAAGACAAATCTGAGAGATATGGTGGAATATACTTGAAAGTATATTGATGAAAATGCATACCAATTTCAGATGATATTCAATGAATTGAATATAGGACTTATCACAACTACATGATTTTACTTTATGGATATTGTTATTAAATAAATCATGAATAGTTATCCTCGGACTTGAGATACCGGATAAGTGTCATGAATGTAGTGCACTACGTGGAACAACTTAACGCTATACGTGGCGGTAGTCATAAGGGTTGTTTCTCAAGTGTTGCAAAGTTCGTGGGTTATTCTTGTAGTCAAGATAGAATTTGTTCCTTCAAATTTATTTTGAGTTTAATCTTCTTTGGGCCCTCGTAGGGTTGACAAGATGTTTGTGTGGCACACCCAAAATCTCCTCTAAATATGTTTAGAAGATTTGGTAATCTTGCTCAATCACTTATAACGAGAAACAGAATGGTTGAATAAAGAATTTCTTAATTCCATATCTTTATTTAACATGGTATTGGAAACAAAAGGATAATAATAATGAGAAATCTTTAAAAGGTTTTTCACGAGCCTTGCTCAAGTTGTACTAGAGGCATCGAAGTGTTGCTAGACGCTAACCGATGTGATCACTCTATTAAGATATGTCCAAGTGGGAGCTGTTGGTTTAATGGACAATAAATTAATAGACGTGTGTTAGGATCGAACTCGAGACCACGGGATTGCACACTTTACGTATGAGAATTAAAGTTAAATAATTAAATATAAATGTTGTATTTATTTATTAATTAAACGAAATAACTAACGGACGTTAAGTAATTAGTGTAATGGACTAACGGGCGTTAAATGTAATTGGAAAAGGACTAAGTTGTAAATAACGGGAATGTTCCGGAATCCCTTGTGGGATACCCATACGATCGGCCACAAGGAAAAAGGAAACAAATCCTTTTACAACTCAAACTTGTTCACCAAGTTTGCTTGAGTATATATACAAAACCAAGGGTGTTTGTAAATTATCTCTTGTACTCATAAGCTAAAACCCTAAAACGTTTGTGTGTGTTTTGTGCTCAAACCGATCGGCCACCTCCTTTAGGGTGTCGATCCTCAACCTTTTTCCAAAACAAGTTATTTGGTTTAATAAAACTAGCATTACTTTAATTTGTTTTAGTATGTGTGTACAAGAACGTGGTAATAACACATTATTGTTATTATTCTTGGATTGAATTACAAAATGGTAAGGGGTAATTCACATAATCCTATAAACCCTAATTAGGGTTCATCCAATTGCTAGTTTTGTGGATTTGATTCTTGTTCGGCTAGAATCAAGAAAGGTACGCATATTCTTCTTATGTTAATTAATTATTCGTTAATAAATCCTATACGCTTCTGCATGTATACTTTGATGTTTTGTGATTATTTATTGATTGTCATGTTATATAATTCCAACAAGAAGTTAGAGAATCCTTGATTGCGAACTTGATAGGGTCTTAAGGCCATAAGGAAAACTTGATAGGGTCTTAAGGCCATAAGGAAACCGATCGTGAGCGATAACTTTGAGATCCTTGTCGAGATCGAGAACATGGTCAAATCTATGCATTGGAATGTCCTTTGAGTTACAACAAGGAAAAACAAGGGTTGTGTGTCGAAAAGACAAGTGTGGTGACCAACTAAGGTAGATACTTTAGCTTACACCTACAAATAGAAACGCACAACCTATGAAGGCTACATCGGTATTTCAATGAAATAACACTTAACATTGTAATGAAGGAGTGTTTATGAATAAAGCTTTATATTTTATTTTGCTTTGCTTTGGGGGATCAATAATGGTGAAAAGTTAAATGCGACCGCATGTTACTTTTTGGAACTTGGAAGTGACAAGTTCATCCGCACACATTTAATATCTCGAGCTCTAGGTTGAAAGAATCAGGCAATCTTGAACAACTTCCAATCTTTGAACCTCAAGAAGCGGTAATATTAAATTCCAGAGATCCAAGGCGGAAGAAGTTATAATACTTACTAATCTATATGGAAATCTTGACCCATTAACCTATGAATGGGGAAGAACTTAAGCTAGAGCATAAACGTGTCAAATGGGTGGTGACCCTAGAAAGAAGAGCATGCCACATTACCACCGGTGATAAAGTATTTTTGGTTCTGATTGAACTTATTAATTATTCGTGTGTTGGTTTTGTAATTATAAATAGTAAGATGATATCGAACTATAAACAGATAGATGATATCGAATGTTAATAGTATTGTTATAATTTCGCATTATTTTCTATCTATTATAACAACAATTTGGACTCATTCAATTCTTCCTCACATTTAATCCATTTCGTTAAGCTTGTGGTTTATTCGTTAGTTAGCTTATAAGACTTTATTAATTCCTTTTTAGTGACATGCTTATGTTTTAATATGATGGGGTTTGCATATTCTCGATGGATGTCAATGGCACAAGTAATGGCGAATGGTAATCACGTGACCATGAACATACAAACGTTGCACAATGGCTATAGAATGCGCAGATTCGAAACAAGTTCAAAGATGGGCGATGATCAAACTATATTAGTAACATCATGTGAAAGGCCTCACAACCACCCTCTCCTCCAAAGGTTTCAATGCTCCTTTTAAGATATAAATTATATTTCAACACCTTGATCGGCATTGGAAAGTAATTGCTCTTTAAATTTTTGTCTACCTTTTGTTATGATCTCTCAGTTTCAAGTAAAAATGGTAGAGTGAAGAAGCCAGGGTGTTGGTTTTGTAATTATAAATGGTAAGATTTACCTTTTGTCTACCTTTTGTTATTCTCCTTCGGCCTTCCAACTCTAAAGGGGGTATCTTTGAAGTCGAGTCATGTGTAATGCAAGGTACAATTTCTGAATCCTACTAGGTGAAAACTTTCAGGGTCATCCCATGATGCTTAAGTGCGTTTGATGTGATATGCCTCCGCATGGAAGAAAATGTTCTTTTAGCCCCTTAACCACTAGAGATGGAACATAAACAGAAACGACCCTATCCTAAGGTGTTTGGAATTTCCAACTTAAAATACTATGATTTTTGAATTCTAGATCTGTGATTCGTATTGTACTTAGGAACTTAATAGAATTCTAAAATCAAGTGGTACCTAAATCCATTCTTTATCAAAAGTGGAATCACTAAATGCCATAAAATCGGGCAATTTATGTGGCGGTATCGAGTCAAGCCACCATTGAATCACATGAGGTTAACCAAAAGTCATCTCTAAGGCTATATATAAAAAAGTCGTTTAAAGAAACATTTTTCACCATTGGATGGAAAAAGATGGATTGATAATTTTATATTACAAATATTATAAGATAAATGGATTTACAACCAAATCGTTAAACACAATTTTTGCCAAACATACAGAAAAACAAAAAATGTAAAATTATAAACAAACATCTTTACGTTGAAAATATATATTAAAAACTCAAAAAGCTGATAAATTTATAAACATTTTATATCAATGTTCTTTGTTGTCTACAAAAATATATCTAATGTTATAATAGCTGAACTAACAATAAAAGCATCGTAACCCGACCATCAATATTCTAACGTAAGATTAAACTATTATTTTACCTAAACTATCGATGCAAAAACATAACAAACGGTAACTAAACTTGGTTTATAAAGTTTTGTGATTAAACTTTTTTAAAATATATAAATATGAACCCTTACTACATCACTAAAAAATAAGTATAATTCAAAATAAAGAACTATAATAATAAAAAACAAAAAAATAATAATAGATGAAATACATTAATAAAAAAATTAGAAAAAAACCCGTGCGTGCACGGGCATTATAACTAGTTAACAAAATACAATTTTCAACGGGGTTTAGGTAGTTGAATCAAGTTCCCATAAATTATACTAGTTGAATCATTAGGTGTCGCTATATAAAATGTATTGAATGGTAAATGGATTTGGTTTTTGAACAGTAGAAAATAGACATATTGTCCTTACTTTTGAGGTTTGTGACCATTTGGTGAAACTGTTGTCTAGTGTTGTTCTTTATGAAGGGCTGAAATGAAGTCAAGTAACGGTCAAAAATTGAATTCACTCAGTGGATTACAAGAGTTACATCACTGCAATTGAGGTTGTCCAAAACTGACGTTTTTTCGTTTTGCCCAAAACTACGCACATACTTTATATTTATACAAGACTAGACGAGTACTTGTGCATAGCAACGAGATTTTATAGAGTCAGGTAATTATAATGATAAAAAAAAATTATGAGTTATAAACGAAAAATAATAAAAGTTTAAGAATTTAGGGATTAAACAAGATTTAAACTGAATGAAAATAATATTAGTTATGTGTTATAAACGAAAATAATAATAAAAGTGTATGATTTCCGTATGGAGTATAGCTTTCTTAATCTTTCACTTTCAAGAATATGGGTTTTTCCTTTATATATAGTTAGATAATAACAAAAAATTACCATTGCTATAATGAATGCAATATCATTGTCAACGGTAGAAAATAGATTGTCTTCTGTTGGTGTTATTCTTTGATCTTTGGTCTTCGTCTTTGTTCTTAAAAGATTATAAAAACATATTATTTTATAAGCTACACGAAGAACCTTTATTTTCGTAGATTATGGAAGATTATTTTTATAATCTCTTATAAGTTATGTCCGCCAAACAAAGATTATTTTTAAGTAGCTTATTTTTGAAAAATAAGCATAATCTCTCCATAATCTTGTGTGTCAAACATAGCCAAAAGAAACTCGTTAAATACATGGCCTAGTGATCGGCGAATCTTCCTTCATGATCGATCATCCTTTTCCGTCCAAGAGAAAACAGTTTTCCCACAAGGAGTCCAGTTAAAATGGCCGAACCGCCTAACTATGAAAAAAATGATGTTTTCTTTGTTACTCTCAAGCTTGGTACTCCATACAAATTTGAACTACAATTTAGAGCATCTTGAGCAAAGAGTTAACGGTGGTGGTTGTTAATGTGGAGTTCGTGGAAGTCTTGAATTAATAAACATTGTAGCAAGAGTTTAGCATCATCTTTAACTAAAGAGGCTTTCTGAACAACGTTTTTTCAATGTCCTTTACGTACTTCACTTAGGTAGTGTTTGATAACAACTTAATGTGTCTTAATTGAAAAATAGTTAAGTTAATTAAGTCATCAAATAGATGTTTGTTTAGTGCTTAAAACTAACATGTGACCTTCTAGAAAAAGCCATGGAAGTGAGGGTCTACAAATTAAGTCATCTCTTTTTTCCTAATTTTACATGTTTAACCTCCCACTTCTTAACTTTATTTCAAATAAAATGGTATAACAGTAATTTTTACTAATTCAGACACTTTATTCAGCATACAAAACAAACAACTATTTATTCATCTACAAACAGACATCATATATCTAGACAGACACTTTAATTTAACAGGACTTAATAAAAAAACTAAACAAACAGGCCCTTATATATAAAATAAGATGTTCATAACGTTGATTCCAAAGTGGCTATTTCATTATCAGTTTGGTGTGTGGATAGAACAACTATACAACTTCAACAGTGGCTTGATGTGTTTGCAACAAGGAGATATGATTACCCACCTCCGGATCTTTAAGACTTTATATGGTTAATGAGATTCACATGGCACATGGAAAACGGGCCAAGTAACCTCGCACCTATAGTGAATCCGACTCTAAGGCCGGTAGCAGTGGTGACCTAGGTCGACCCTGCCACATCAGTTTTTTCTCTCCGACGACCTAGTTGCAACAGTTGTGACCTGGGATTTTTTTTTAATTCAAATATTTTTAAAAGCAATTAAACTTCATTAATAAAAATACTTGAACATTACAACAATAATTAAAAACTTAAACTAATAAAACGTATACATTACAATACTTATTAAACACTGAAACTAATAATCTAAGTTGTGACGTTCTTTGATTGATGCCTTAAGTTGTTGAAGTTCTTGTAGTTGTCGTGCGAGCATAGTTGGGTCGAGGGGTGTATTGTTAAAATTAAGAGGTTGTTTGATAAAAGTGTACTATTTAGCACTGAATGAATAAAAAATGCTGAACAATTCAAAGGCGCAAATGACTGTGAATTAAAAAATTGGTTGATAAATGTTTTTGTAGCGTCTTAAAAAAAACATTTTTACCTCAAATATGATTTAATATTAAATGGAATATGTTATTGATAAATAATGTTTGTTTAAACTTGTAGTGAAATTTGTACGTAAATAAACCAATATAGATTGTAAATAATAATATCATCACAAAAAATCATACAAATATAATTTAATAATTATGAAATTTCATAATATACATTTACCAAACATATAAGCAAATTACTTGACCGAATCCTTTGTTATTTAAAAAGGACGGTGTTGATGTTGATATCACATTTCCATCACTCACAGTATATTTCATTTTCAAATTTAATAAAAACAAAATTACCAAAACGTCACTTAAAAGAATGGCATTAAAAAAAACTACCTTTTAAAATTGAATTACAAAAACCTACGTTGAGCGCAAATGGAAGCAAATAAAAAGTACACAGAGCGCAAAACATTTTTGCTCTCCCCTTTATTTGCGCTCCCCATCTTAAATATTGAAAAACCAACCTATTCATCTTAAATATAGTAAATATACCCATTTAATTTTTACCTACCTCATCATCTACCCATCTTCTTTATACTTCACTCCAAAATTCTGGTCCCCAAAACATCCTCACGAGCGCATGGAGATCAAATACATCCGGTCCCCTAAAGTTCCAATGTCCCCTTCTTGAGAGCAAAATCCTCAAAGTAGTTGTCATATGGTCCCCATTTAGATATTTTGATTTGGTCCCCATTCAAAACGTACTCCCCCATTCTTTTCTTTGTATAAAAATGGATGATGATATCCATGGGCCTTGTAAGGTATTAACCTATTTCATTTTTTAATAATGTTTCATGTATTTATTAGTGTAATTTTAGGATTGAACATATACATAAATTAGTGTGGTGCTATCAAATCTAGACAAATGGACTTTATCGATTAAATGTTCAAAACCAACATCATTTACGCACTTTGTAAATGCAATATATAGTAGTATTACTCCTATTGTTTTAAAAGCCTCTTATATGAGATAAAGATTTTTCACGATTTCATGAAATTAACAATTAAACTGGGACGTGGAGATGTGAATGTGTCATGTATTCATGTGAAATACATTACTTAATCAGTTACGTGAGTAGATTTTTTGAACATACATGGAGATTGAATATGTATATATATTTAGTTAATTAGTTAAAAGTAGATTGAACATACATTAGTTAAAAAGTAGATTTTTTGAGTACATATTTTTTGACCATGTATATATATTTTGTAAATTTATGATGCAAAAGTTATTGTGACGTAGCAGGATGTCACTTATAAATGATATGCGTGAACTATTATCCGGAGTTGAAAATTCTACAAGTACTCCACGATATCAATTGTTTTTACAAAGTTGTTTTGGTGATTGGTTGAATGTTCCCTATATTGACCACGAGCCATCTTTACTTCATGGAATGCTCCTTAGGCAAGAATATGTAGACCCAAATCAACACACCGAATCGACCAATTTCGATATAATATTGATAGTGAGCACTATTGCAAATTTGGTCTAAGAGTTTTGTTTATGTCTTGGTTTAAAGTTTGGTCATTTTAATGTAAAGGAAATATCACAAAGCAGTTATCGACCAATGTTACATCGTTTAGGTTTGCAATATGGTAGAAATGGTGTTTTCCTATGGCAAATTAAGGAGATATTAGATGGTGACACGTGGGATACAATTACCAAGAAGATCGTTACGTGTTTGTTTGATTATTTTCTTGAATTTATATTAGCCAGGGCGGGAAGGTAAGTTTAGGGCTAGTGAGCTTGTTTTGAGTTTGGTACGTCGATTTGAATAGATTTAATGATTTCCGTGGGTTCTTGGTGTTGATGCGTTGTTTATACTACTATTAAGAATCTTTGCTTTTAGGCGTGAGCCAAACACAAACAAAGATGTTGCATGAGACAAAACAAAGATGATGTTGACAATCAGTTAAGGGTAAGTTGGGTAAGATGGCCAATAAGGTTATTAGTAAAATTAAAGGCAAGACGGTTTCGAAAGAAGTGTGGCGAATTACTGCAAGACAACCTTTATGGATTTGTATGGGGTTTTAAGGTATGTTTTATATAAACTAATATACTTCAATTCATATATTAATAGACATTTTAATTTTCTTGTATGTATTTTTAGGCGTGGATACAAGAGACTTTACCCACTAGTGAGTGGTGGATAAAGGAGTCGATACTATTCCTAGAGGCATTGGTTGGTTGGTCAAAAGAGGAGAGCAAAATATTTGCTCTCCGTATCGTCAGCACTTTAATGTCCGCATGATATTCAAAATTGGGAGAGCAAAAAGGTCGGGCGCAAAATTTTGCTCTCCGTCCCACTAACAAAATTTGAGAGCGCAAAAGATAGGGAGAGCAAACAAATTGCGCTCCCATGTCACGTGTCGATTTCAAATTTGATCTTAAAGTACACGTGTAATGATCTAAAGCATGGAGCAAAAAAAATGAGAGCGCAAATATTTTTGCAGAAGGTAGTTTTTGCAACACAAAATTCAATGGTTTATTTTTTAACACGGTTCCCTATATGTCTATTTTAGAAATTTTCTCTTTAATAAAAGTATGGGAGTAGCCTAGCATTAGGGTGGTACCTATGGAGCCCATCTGAATCACTTGTGCCACCGCCTCACAAAAAATCGCCAACACGAATGAACCACTCAGTGCTTACATTTTAGATTGCCTAACATCTTGACCGATTAATTTTTACCTAATAAGTCTTGAATTATTTGATTCAAGAGTAATCAAACACACCCTAAGTCTTGTGTCCGGTTTGATTGTGCCGCCAATGCAAGTTGCTGAAGTTAGATCTCAAGTTTCTCCCTTTTGAACTCCTCGACTCACCTCTGCAAGCTCCAACTCTTTTTGCTTCAACTTTAAGTATTCCTCTTCCATATTCTTATATTTTCACTTACTTGACGGTCTGAACTTGAAAAAGTTCTTGGCCATCGTACTAACAAATGATTTAGGTGGCTAACTAGAGGAGGCGGGTGCTTTCTTCTTGGCTGCATCACGACCTTTTGGTCATGATTCTCGAGTCTCATCCTCTTCAGAATCATCCACGTCTTGGGGATTAAAAGGACCTCTTGTTGACCTCGAGGTGGTTTCCAAAGTCTTGGATTTCTTGAGCTATTCGGGGTGAAAGAGGCATCTCAGCAGCTTTTCCAAGCGAATGCTTCCTCAAAACTTTCAACACTCCTTCAACGTAAACTCATTCTTGTGAATCACACGGTATTCTTTACAAGATTTTTCATAGTCGTCTTTGTCATTCTCATCACTTCCGTGATTCTTCTTGATATTATCCATAATTGCACAAAAGAAACCAACCCTAGAACGAATCCTACCCTTCCATTTGGTTGTGATGGAGTCATAGGTTCTTTTTGAACCAGTTTCTTGTTCAAAGTACGCTATCACCTCCTCCCAAAACCCATTCCGGCTAATAGCGTTCCCTCTAGCCGAATTTTTCGACACATGTATCCAAGCTTTACAAAGCGCGACCTCTTCCTCCTTTGTCCATGGTTGATAAGGATTTTTTAGGTCTCTTTAAGCCCTTAATTGATCACTTTTGTATCCGTTACTACTTAATTTCGTTCCTTTTCACTTTTAGGTCTTGAAGGCAAATTGTTGGAATGACACTTATTCGAACGAAAAGGCGCGAATATATGAAGAAAATGGCCAAAGTCAAGAATCGAGACACTCAAGTCTTTGGAATTGAAGGGACGGCGCCAACTGCTAAGCTAATGACACGTCGCGACACATCTTGAGACGACTCGAGCCAAATTGCTAATTTACAAGTGACGGCATCATGTTTAAAAAGTAGGGACGTCCCAACTCGTGACTACCTATATTTGGATCGAGGCGGCGGTCAAAGGTTGGGCAAGCCGACCGCCACGAGCATAAGGTGACGTCGTCGCGAGTTGACGTGGCCAAGGCGAAACCCTAATGGCGGCGACCAGTGGCGTCACAATTAAAGAGTGGCGCGTCGCATTTTGTAACACTATATCTAGAATCCAATTTTTCGCTTTTAAGAGGTGGTTTTGTGGAGTAAAACATAAACCGAACCAAGGTCTGTCTTGGGCGATATCTTAGGGTTCCATACCCTATTTTACAACAAGATAAGTGTTTTACTTCATTGATTCACGAGTGTGTAAATACTCATCATTTTGGTCAATCTGAATCGCAAAACATTTAAAACGCCGAAATGCATCAAAAATCCGAAAATATCTCAAAATTGCATTTTATATGTTTCGGATGCAAAATGTTTAAAATCGATGAAAATGAGCTAAGTTTGCATAATTGGCGCTTTAGTCCCCAAGTTTCAAAAGTTGTCAAAAATAGTCCCCGAGCACTTATTTTAAAGAAAAGTCACCAAAGGTCCTTTTGAAATCATAACTTGTCATAATTAGTCCTTTGGTGAAAAATTTCAAAAGTTTTGAGAAATTACAAGTTTGGTCCTTCAAGTTTCAAAATTGGCAAAATAGTCCTTGGAAGTTTGAAAATGTCTATTATGGTCCTTGTACTATTGAAACTTGTCATAATTGGTCCCTTGGAATAACTTTGAAAATGTGGCGCTTTGGTCCTCAAATATCGAAATTACAAAATGGTCCTTGTTATTATTAAACCAAGCCTTTGGACCTTTGAACCCTTCCAATAAGCTTTTTGACCCCGCCATATTCCCATTGACCCCTTTTGAACCCCGTCCACTATTATTACCCCAAGTCAAACACCGGTCAAACCAGTCACACCCTTTCCTCCTTTTTCTCCTTCCTCCACCGCGCCCTGCAACACTCCACTTACCATGCCTCAAGCTCAACCTTCCACACCTTATCCCTCCACCTCAACCAAACAACAAAAGCATTAAATGCTCCTCCTCCTTGCACTCAATCCCAACCTCTGTTAATATATCTTTTGGCGCCAAAATTTCATCAATGGCTATAAACCACTCAAGTGATCCAATGGTCAGAAAACAAGTGGGATTTGCTCAGAAACCAAGTGGAAGCATTTTGATGTATAAAAGAAGAGAAGAGAGGAGAGACAGTAGTAGTCTTTAGTTTTAAATTTCATGTATGTCGCTTTAATTTCAATGTCTTAATTAGTTTCTAAAATTGTAATCTTAAGCTTTCTTGTATTAAACCTAACTTATTTTATCTATTGTAACTCATTTCAAGTATTAATTCAAAGTTTTATCTAAGTTTCATGTTTTTATGTTTTCGTTATAAAATTCAGTTTTCATGTTCTTGAATTCAAGCTCCAAGTAGCTTATTTATAATTCAAATAAGCTTACCTAAGCTACTTATAGCTTTAGTAAGCTCATAACTCAAGTTCAAACAAATTTGGTATTTGGTCAACAAAAGTCAAAACGTGGAGAAATTAATGGGGAATGGAAGTGCGATATGGAAATGGATTTGGGTTGATTTTGAGTTGGATTTGGGTTGAAATTCATTTGGAATTGGGTTGATATCAATAATAGGATATTGGTTATTTGATGTTTGTCAAGCCATTGTGGCTAGGACCTCATGTGAGTATCATTTTCTTGGGTCTGTTTAAATCCATGTTTTCCTGTTAGTGAGCTTTAATACTGTTAACATTAGTATAATTTAGCTTAATATCACTAGTATAATTGATATTTTCATTTCTGTGCATGTTTTGAGTCATTTGCATATCTGTCATAATAGAGCAGTTGAGTTTTAGTGTTTAAGTATTGATAAGTTATCTTGATCTAGGTTTAATTTAGTCATCCGAATCTAGTTTAATGATTAGTCTAGCTTGGATTTGAGTTTGGCTTTGCAAAGCAATGAATCGTATATATAAAAGTTGTTTGGATTTCATAGCAAACCGAGTTAGAGGATTGTTCAAGAGTTAAGGTCGGTTGTTTTACACTTATTTAGTTATTTGAGACTCATTCTAGTTCATACTTTGCTTCGCATAAGCTCAAAGTCAAAATCAACATGAATCATCCTAATTTCATAATCATTAGAAATTTGTAAAGATCAAAAGCTTGATTTGTGTTAGAATATCATTAGAGTAGCTTGCATAGTTTCATTTTATCATAAAACATCATATTCGGTTCACAAATTAAGCTCAAATCTCACAAAAGTCAAAATTTCAAATTTGTCTAAAAAGTCAAAAGTGAAAACCTCGGTTTTCACCCAACCTTTGTTGAATTTTCATTGATTCATTTTTGGTTCAAATTAAGTGAAACTTTGGGTTTAACAACTTCAATTGGTCAAGTTTTGAAATATGATTTTGTAGAATTTTAGTAATTTTGTATAAGCTCTAAATCGACTTGTCAATTAGGTTCATAGTTTTCTGTGCACTTGACTCGCATTTAATCGAGTGTGAATCACATCTTGCAGAGCTTGTCAAAGCTCATTTGAGCTCATCTCGTGCTCATTTTTGGTTTATAAGTCCCTAGCCGGTGTAGTTTAGGATCCCACATCCGGTTTGAGTTTCACTTATTTGAGTGGCTTATTTTCAAGCTACAAAGTAGTAGCTAAAAACTGCTTTTGGCACTTAAGTTTAAATCACCAAATCTTTGTAGTTTGCATTTCAAGAGTATAGCTTAGTTGAATTTAGCTCATTATTAGTAGTTTTAGCATATTATAGCTTCGTGATAATTTGGTGCTCATTTGGTACCTTTAGCTTATTTTGAGTGCTTATTTATAAGCACTTTTCACCGCAGACTTCATATTCTCACACATAAGCCATTGTTTTTATATTTTCATAGATTTAGAATATTATTTTAGACTTTTCCTGAATTTTTTGATTTTTCTAGTTCTGCTTGCTATTTTTCTTTATTTAAATCGTTTTTAGTACTTTTAATTAGCTTTTATTACAAATAAATCGGAAAAGCTTCAAAAAATAAGTTTTCAATTTTCCTAGGTTAAGATAAATATAAAAAGCAAAAAATAATTTTTCCAGATTTTCTTAGTTAAATTTGTAATTTTAGCAATTTAATTAGTTTTAAATAGTTTTTAATTCATAGAAAATAGAAAATAATCGAAAAATACAAAATTAGTTTTGAAAATTCTCTTTAGTTATTTTAGATTTTTCTAAGTCATAATTTCACTTTTCTAGCTTTATTTCATATTTTCTTATATTTTAGGGTATTATTAAATAGGTAAAAATAGTTTTAATTAATAATAATTAAATAAATAGTCATAAAAATAATTTTCTTTTTCTCAAAATTTTCTCTTATCATTAGGTTTGTAAAATTTCATTTTATATTTTTAGGATTAATATTGTTTCAGTTTCACATTTTCTTTTATGTACGTTACGTAGTTTTAATTTAAATTTATAAAAGAAAAATCAAAAAACATCATTTTAAAAATAGTGATAGCGTTTATTTAATATAATTTATCTTTTAATTTTCTTTAATTTGCATTTAAGCCCTGTAATTTACAAACTTGTCATTTAGTATAAATCATAATCACAAACCTTTTCCCATTCAATATCACCCGATCACTATCGTTTGGTTATTCATCGACACTCGTTGGGACTTAACGACTGGGAAACACTAAACTCCTCTAGATCTTCATTGCATTGGTTTCGAGCTGTTTGAAGTTTATTACGGTTGACCATTCACAAGTGGTTAGCTTGTGTGATAAACTTGACGGTTTGGACCCGATCAAATTTTTGGCCGCTTGCGGGAGTGTGCTAATTATCTTACGCTTAGCGATTAGTGATTTGAATATTCACTCCTTGTTCATACCATCTATATCTATATATATTTTCTTATAAAAATCAAAACCCAAAACATCTTAAAACATATAAAACACAAAAATATTTTTCTTTTGTTTCTACATATATATATAACCATAAAACTCAAAAGATTCTTCTTTCCCCATTTTCATAATTTCCCTTGGCTCGAGATTCCTTAGAGTTAACTCTAGTGCATGCGCACTCGTTCTTCTAGATCATTGAGTCCTTTTCGTGATCTAGCGAAATTCCTAGAAGACGCTCTCAGAGGCGTCCGCCCAAATAGTCGAACCCGAGATTCGTACTATTCCAAGCAACAATATGGCGATCGAACGAACTATGGCGGAAATGCTCCGTGCACCCACCGAGGGTTATGGAGATGCCATCGTTTACCAAAGAATCAATTTCGATCACTTTGAATTGAAGACACATTTGATCACACTTGTGTCTACAAATCAATTCCACGGGTTTGATCGAGAAGACCCGTATGCACACATCCGTTGGTTTAACAAGTTGACCTCAACAATCAATTTCAAAGATGTACCACAAAAGTGATCAAGTTGATGCTATTTCCATTCTCACTTGAGGGACGGCCGGATTTGGTGGAAAAGAACCCCTCGATCCATCGAAACTTGGGAGGATCTTGTTCAAAAGTTTGTCAATTATTTCTTTCCTCCATCAAAGACGACTAATCTTAAAATGAAATTTCGGATTTCGTCAAAATTTCGATGAAAACTTTGAGAGGCATGGAGAGATTCAAAGATCTCCTCAGAAATGCCCCATCATGAATTCACGGAGCTTCAACAAGTTAATATCTTTTATAATGGGTTGAACGGTAACGATCAAGATTCTTTGAACGCAGCCGCGGTGGCAATATCTTGAATCGTAAGCCTAAAGATGTGATTGAGATTTGCGAGCAAAATCAAAAGTTCCTATTTCTCGCAACAAAGTCAATATTCGAACACTCGCTTCTTCATCCAAGAACTCTTCCGAGTTAGCCGCCCGATAGCCGCTCTAACGGACGTCATCCGTTGTATGATGAAAGAGGTAAAGGAAATCAAAAGCGAAATTCATAAGCGGAACCAATCAAAGCCGTAAACAAGGTGTGTGAAACTTGTAGTGGTCCACACGCAGATTATGATTGTCAAGCAACCGATGCTTCTTTTACCAAGCTCCCGTAGCTTCAGAAACCACAATCAATACCGACCACAAGTCGATCCTCACTACTGCACCTAGCGGTATGACACCACCGGTTTTCCTCTGTGCAAAACCATGGCAATCAAAATCGCTTTGTTCGAATCAAGGACAAAACTTCAATAACTCTCAAAATTTCAATCAAACCGAACAATTTCAACCAACCATATCAAGCTCCAAATCAACAAAGTTATCAACAACCTTCTCAAGCTCCCTACCAAATGACTTCATGAAAATTACCGAGTCAAGCATACGCTCAATGCAAACTCGGATCAATAACATGAGAGTTGAGCTAAAAAGGAAATTGATACCACAATGTCTCGGCAGACAAATGAGTTGAAGAATATGATGAGCGGTTTCATGAACATGAATATGAACAAAGCTTCATCATCTTCGGAGGACTCCCAAGCAATACAATTCCAAATCCAAATGCCGAGTTGAAAGCCGTCACCACTGTAGTGGTAAGACGCACAATGGACCTTCGACTCCAATGCCTCCTCCACCGGAGCAATGAGTCAAGTTACCAAGGATACAACGGACAAGGTGCATTTCTCAAGCCCACGGTACCAAGACACGTCCCACCTTCGGTAGTCAAGCTTTAAGTCCGAACCCAAGTTCGAAGACAAATTCGAGCGAAATGACTTCCGTCCGGCTCAAAAGTCTAGTCGACTTCCTTACCCATCAAGAATGCATGATGAGAAGCTCAAAGACAAAACCAAAGAGCAAATGGAAAAATTTTCCAAATTTTCAATGAACTACACTTTGATATAAGCTTCGTTGATGCTCTCGTTCTAATGCCCAAATTTGCATCCACGCTTAAAGGCTTATCGAGCAACAAAGATAAGCTATCCGAGATGGCTAAACCCTCTCAATGAGCAATGCTCACGGTCCTTCTCAAGAAGCTTCCCAAAAGCTTGAAGACCCCGGCGATTTTTAATCCGTGTGATTTCTTGGGATGGTTCAATGCTCCGCCTTGGCCGATCTTGGCGCAAGCATTAACCTCATGCCACTCTCGGTATGGAAGAAACTGTCTCTTCCTAAACTTACATCCACTTGTATGACACTCGAGCTAGCGGACCGTACCATAACTCGTCCACTGGGATAGCCGAGGATGTCGTGGTGAAAGTAGGAAAGTTTCACTTTCCCACCGACTTTGTTGTAGTAGACTTTGATGCGCATCCTAGAGTTCCCTCATCTTGGGAGAGCTTTCTTGAGAACCAGTCGTGCTCTAATTGATGTATTTGTCAAGAGTTGACCATACGGGTTGACAACGAAGAACTCACGTTTAATATCAACCAAAACTCCAAACCTCTATCCAAACAGTGTTGCCACAATTGATCAAAATATGAAAGAATCAATGCAACACTCTCAAATTTCACGGTTAAGAGGAGTCACCAAAACGTCTTTGAGTTAAAAGCTTTGAAAATCAACCTGGTTCAAACAAATGGTTTGAAAGTTGTACCGTGGAAGTCAAGAGTGTTCTTGATGATGATGATCTAGAATCGGAGACTTTATCGGAAGTGGTGGAAATTGCTAGCTCTAAGAGCACACCACTTGTCCCACCTCCGAATCGGTTTATCGTATCGAGTTTGTTAACTCGTGGATGAAACCAAACTCTCTTCGGTTTCATCCGAATTGGATGATGATATTTGTGATCCAATGGGAGACATTCTTCCCATTGAAGAATTGCTCAAAATGATCCATCATCTCCTAGTCTTATTATTCCCGACTCTTCCATCCCTTCTCTCACTCCGGATGAGGAAGATGACAACTTTGGAATGAAGTCGATGCCTTTCTTAGTGATGAGTCAATTCCAACAGAATTGATAATACTTACTTTGATTCGGAGGGGACATCCTTTTCTAGAAAATCATTGATTGAAGAACCGCTTCCAACCCTCCTCCCGGACATCTTATTGACAATCACCATATAAGCTTCAAGTTTAAGCTTAAAATGTCAAAATGGTGATTTGCTTCTTCGATGAGGAATGGACATGCATTCTCATGCACATCTTTATTCCATTCTTCACGGATGGTGTGGTTGCTCTTTCCTTTTCTCTTTCGGAATGAGGACACCATCTTTGACCCCGTATCATCCTTTATAGTTTCTACTATTAACAATACCGCGGTTGTATCTCGTCGGTGTGGAACTTTCGATGTTCATATGTTTATTAACACCGTGAACGAAAGTCCGATCGAGATTGGTTTTCCACGTTGCTTTCCCATGAACCAATGAATACGGGTCGAGTCAAGCTAGCGACTCGGGAATCAAAAACAAGAGCACACCATATGGGTTTTCACCCATATTTCGACTTCTTTCTACTTTCTACCACCCTAGTGTGGGGAGTTGCCTCATTGTATATAAGTTTCAAAAAAAAAAAAAAAAAAAAAAAAAAAATCTTTCAAAATAATGGCCGTAGTATTTCCCTTTTACGTTCTATGTTTCGGCATAACGCGGTACTTTGAATATTGAGGGCAATATTCATTTCTAGTGTGGGGAATTCTCACGAATTTTATCATGTAATTATACCACCCAATTCCCCATTTTGGCCAAAATTTTTTTGGAGTAAGTGTTTTGCACTTACTCAACTTATGGTTATCATCCGCCATGTCTAATAAACAAAAGGATTGGCTAATCCAGAGCAAACGGCTCTTGGTAAAGATATCTCAAACCGTTGACGGCTTGCAATTTGCCCAAAATTGTATGGTGTTCAATTTCACCATATCTTTAATTAGTGAAGAGTTGGCTAGCCCGCAAGTTTATGGCTTGTGGTAAAGGCGTTGGAAAACCATAATTGGTAATCGACTCACCAAAGATATTTTATCTAAGAGTTGGCTAGTCCGTAGCAAACGGCTACGGTAAAGACAAATCAAATCCGTTGAAGTCGGTGGTTTGCTCAAAATCATTTGGTTATCGATGTACCAAGGTTCTTACTTGAATCGAAACATTTGGCTACTCCGTAAGTAATGGCTTTTGGTAAAGAGATTCAAATCCATTAAGTTTTTCTCAAAAGATTGCTAGGGACTAGCAATAGTTTAGTGTGGGGATTGATGAGTGTGTAAATACTCATCATTTTGGTCAATCTGAATCGCAAAACATTTAAAACGCTCGTAAATGCATCAAAATATCGAAAATATCTCAAAATTGCATTTTATATGTTTCGGATGCAAAATGTTTAAAATCGATGAAAATGAGCTAAGTTTGCATAATTGGCGCTTTAGTCCCCAAGTTTCAAAGTTGTCGAAATAGTCCCTGAGCACTTATTTTAAAAGAAAAGTCACCAAAGGTCCTTTTGAAATCATAACTTGTCATAATTAGTCCTTTGGTGAAAAATTTCAAAAGTTTTGAGAAATTACAAGTTTGGTCCTTCAAGTTTCAAAATTGGCAAAAATAGTCCTTGGAAGTTTGAAAATGTCTATTTTGGTCCTTGTACTATTGAAACTTGTCAAAATTGGTCCCTTGGAATAACTTTGAATTTGGCGCTTTGGTCCCTCAAATATCGAAATTACAAAATGGTCCTTGTTATTAAACTAAACCAAACCTTTGAACCTTTGAACCCCTTCCAATAAGCCTTGACCCCCGCCATATACCACTTGACCCCTTTTTGACCTTGGACCCACTATTAATACCCCAAGTCAAACAAGTCAAACACTCACTTTTCCTCCTCCTTTCTCTTCTTCTCACCACCGCCTGCAACACTCCACATACCATGCCTCAAGCTCACCTTCTCCACACCTTATCCCTCCACCTCAACAAAACAACAAAAGCATTAAATGCTCCCTCCTCCTTGCACTCAATCCCACCCTTAAATATATTTTGGCGCCAAAATTCATCAATGGCTATAAACCACTCAAGTGATCCAATGGTCCGAGAAAACAAGTGGGATTTGCTCGAAACCAAGTGGAGCAATTTTGGTATAAAAGAAGAGAAGAAGGAGTTGGAAAAGTAGTCTTTAGTTTTAAATTTCATGTATGTCGTTTTAATTTCAATGTCTTAATTAGTTCTAAAATTGTAATTTTAAGCTGTCTTGTATTAACCTAACTTATTTTATCTATTGTAACTCATTTCAAGTATTAATTAAAAGTTTTATTCAAGTTTCATGTTTTTATGTTTCTGTTATAAAATTCAGTTTACATGTTCTTATATTCAAGCTTAAGTAGCTTAATTATAATTCAAATAAGCTTACCTAAGCTACTTATAGCTTTAGTAAGCTCATAACTCAAGTTCAAACAATTTGGTATTTGGTCAACAAAAGTCAAACCTGCAGAAATAATGGCGGAATGGTTCGAATATAGAAATGGAATTTGGATGATGGGTTGATTTTGATTTGATTTGGGTTGAAATCATTTGGATATTGGGATGATATCGTTAATAGGATATTGGTTCTTTGATGTTTGTCAAGCCATTGTGGCTAGGACCTCATGTGAGTATCATTTTCTTGGGTCTGTTTAAATCCATGTTTTCTGTTAGTGAGCTTTAACATCATTAACATTAGTATAATTTAGCTTAATATCACTAGTATAATTGATATTTTCATTTACGTGCATGTTTTGAGTCATTTCGCATATCCGTCATAATAGAGCAGTTGAGTTTTAGTGTTTAAGTATTGATAAGTTATCTTGATCTAGGTCTAATTTAGTCATCCGAATCTAGTTTAATGATTAGTCTAGCTTGGATTTGAGTTTGGCTTTGCAAAGCGATGAATCGAGATATATAAAAGTTGTTTGGATTTCATAGCAAATCTGAGTTAGAGGATTGTTCAAGAGTTAAGGTCGGTTGTTTTACACTTATTTAGTTATTTGAGACTCATTCTAGTTCATACTTTGCTTTTGCATAAGCTCAAAGTCAAAATCAACATGAATCATCCTAATTTCATAATGTTAGAAATTTGTAAAGATCAAAAGCTTGATTTGTGTTTAGAATATCATTAGAGTAGCTTGCATTAGTTTCATTTTATCATAAAACATCACATTCAGTTCACAAATTGAGCTCAAAGTTCAAAAGTCAAAATTCAAATTTGTCTAAAAAGTCAAAAGTGAAAAACCGGTTTCACCCAACTTTGTTGAATTTTCATTGATTCATTTTGGTTCAAATTCAAGTGAAACTTTGGGCTTAACAACTTCAATTGGTCAAAGTTGAAATATGATTTTGTAGAATTTTAGTAATTTTGTAAAAGCTCCAAAATAGCTTGTCAACTAGGTTCATAGTGCCTCGTGCACCGACTCGCGGTTTAATCGAGTGTGCATGTATCTGTGCGAGCTTGTCACAAGCTCATTTGAGCTCATCTCGTGCTCATTTTTGGTTTATAAGTCCCTAGCCGTGTCTAGTTTAGGATCCCACATTGGTTTGAGTTTCAGCTTATTTGAGTGGCTTATTTTCAAGCTAAAAAGTAATAGCTAAAAACTGTTTTTGGCACTTAAGTTTAAATCACCAAATCTTTGTAGTTTGCATTTCAGTAGTATAGCTTAGTTGAATTTAGCTCATTTCAAGTAGTTTTAGCATATTATAGCTTCTGTGATAATTTGGTGCTCATTTGGTACCTTTAGCTTATTTTGAGTGCTTATTTATAAGCACTTGTCACCGCAGCTTCATATTCTTGTACATAAGCCATTGTTTTTATATTTTCATAGATTTAGAATATTATTTTAGACTTTTCCTGAATTTTTCAGATTTTTCTAGTTCTGTTTGCTATTTTTCTTTATTTTAATCGCTTTTAGGACTTTTAATTAGCTTTTATTACAAATAAATCGTAAAAGCTTCAAAAAATAAGTTTTCAATTTTCCTAGGTTAAGATAAATATAAAAGCAAAAAATAATTTTCCAGATTTTTCTTAGTTAAATTTGTAATTTTAGCAATTTAATTAGTTTAAAATAGTTTTAATTCATAGAAAATAGAAAATAATCGAAAAATACAAAATTAGTTTTGAAAATTCTCTTTAGTTATTTTAGATTTTTCTAAGTCATAATTTCACTTTTCTAGCTTTATTTCATATTTTCTTATATTTTAGGGTATTATTAAATAGGTAAAAATAGTTTTAATTAATAATAATTAAATAAATAGTCATAAAAATAATTTTCTTTTTCTCAAAATTTTCTCTTATCATTAGGTTTGTAAAATTTCATTTTATATTTTTAGGATTAATATTGTTTCAGTTTCACATTTTCTTTTATACGTTACGTAGTTTTTAATTTAAATTTATAAAAGAAAAATCAAAACATCATTTTAAAAATAGTGATAGCGTTTATTTAATATAATTTATCTTTTAATTTTCTTTAATTTGCATTTAAGTCCTCTAATTTACAAACTTTTTCTTTAGGTATAAATTCATAATCTTTTCCCTTTTCCCATTCAATATCACGATCACTATTCGTTTGGTTATTCATCGCATGACTCGTTGGGACTTAACGACTGGGAAACACTAAACTCCTCTTGACTTCATTGCATTGGTTTCGAACTGTTTGAAGTTTATTACGGTTGACCATTCACAAGTGGTTAGCTACCGACTTCATCACAAGACAATCCATTGATCGAGCCGTCGGTGGAAGACTTAGCAATTCCAACGAAGAAGAGTCACGGGATATTATTGAAGAGCTTGCCAATCAAAGCTACGAAAATTGGAGTGAATCCCATGAAACCCTCGTCAAGGTGATCAATGCCATATCGATTCCTAAAGAACCTTCCATCACTGAAGAGCAAATGAGTGCTCTTGAGAGAAAGATCGATTATCTAATTGAGAGGCAAAAGAGAGCCCCTGAACGAACCCCTCGAGAGATGGTTAATTCCGCTAATTCCACCAACCACCCAACACCTCTCTCTGAATCCCCAAGTCGTGAACAAAATCTCAATTCCGAACGGCGCTTCCATTCTACTTCTCCAATACCACTCTCACCAAGCTTTAAAGAACAAATGAGGGAGTACATGGCAGCCCATACGGAGAGATTAGCAAAATTTGAAGAGGAGGTTTATAGGCAAAGGGAGGAAATGCAGGCAAAGATGACGGAGATGATGAACTTGGTAAAAGAGTACACCAAGACAAAAGTTCCCGAAAAGGTACTTGTAAGAAGCAATGATCACCCTCCCACTTCGTTTGTTAACGCCATTTCCATTATGCCTGATGGAGATGGAAGAGATGAGGAGAAGGAGACTGAGACTAAGAAAAGCAAAAGGGAGGAGGTTGAAACTAATGATGAGCCCGAGACCATTGAGTACTACCTTAAGCACGAGATTAATAAAAAAACCATTGTTAACCAAGTGAACAACTTTAGGTACAATGAGGTTCTTAGGAAATCCCTAGAAGGAAAAATAACAGAAAAAGAGTATGACACCATGCCTATGGGACCTATGTATGAGCTGGTTAAAAAAAAACCAGTAACTAAAAAACGAGAAACCACGGGGAACTTCGTGATACCATGTAGCATAGGTGACATTGATAATATAAATGCCTTAGCCGATCAGGGATCTGATGTAAACATAATGCCACTATTAGTCTATAACAAGTTGACTAGGGAGAAGCCAGCCAAGACCAATCTTAGACTTTCCTTAGCAAATCACACATATGTCTACCCCATAGGAATAACAGTGGATGTTTTAATAGAGGTGGCTAATGATGTCTATCCGGTAGACTTCGTGATTATAGACATTGAGGAAGATAGAAACATGCCACTCATTCTTGGAACACCTTTCCTGGCCACTGCCAAAGCAACCATCAAATGCAGTGAGGGCATCATGATACTCAAAAGTGGCAAGGGATACGCTAGGATACCTATAGTTCCAAGGTATCCTCTTAAGATTATGGAGAAGATTACGGATGAGAATCCACAAGTCCCTAACAATATGGTTAGGAAGAAAATTAACGATTGGGAAAAAGGGCTTAGAGAATTCATGGTTCAAGGACTACATGCAACATTATGGAGGCGCGATAAAAGTTAGGAAATAATCCTACCTCAATACCACAAACACAAAGGAACCCTAAGGAATTTTTAAAGGGAGAGAAAGTACTTTTGTACAAGTCACGAATAAGAGCATTAAGAGGTAGAAATAAGCCAAGATGGTTTGGGCCTTATACGGTGAAAGAAACTAATCTACTAATAAAGCTGTTCTCATAATAGGCGGCGTTGGGAAGGAATCCACGGTAAGCATACAACGTCCGCCCTTTTGATAAAGGATTTGTAATGGAAGAAGGTGACGATAATGAAGTAACGTAGGGGCACGACTTCGAGTCTAGCTACAAGACTCATAAATAAAGAAAAGCGCTTCGTGGGAGGCAACCCATGCTTAATTGTTTGCTTGTTTGTGTTGTATATCTTTTATTGATTGTTTATTCTCATGTTTAAATTTGTAAAAATGCTTTATTTTGTCTTTAACCTCGTCTTAATTACATATAAAGGTATTTTACATAAGGGATAAGTGTAGGGAGGATTACACACGTTTTCAAAAAGAACATGAACATGAGAATTACAATTATTTAAAAGATATATATGTGTGTGTTTGTTCGAGTCAAATGCTTGTATCGAGTCATAATGGATGTTTTGCAGAATTTTTTCCATTCTAAAGATAAAAGTTTCGAATTTTTTCCCGAAAATCGCAGACCGCTTTTTGTCGGGATAACTGTGGCGCTGTGGTCGCAACTGACGCGCGTGGAGGAGTAAACCTTACTAATTTTTTCTCGTTTCGAGCTACTTATAAATTTTGGAATTTTCGGTCTTAATTTTCCGTAAAATCAGTAAACATCCATTCCACAAGCATTATATCCTAGTTTGGTTGAGTCATATATATATTGTTACCGCCGATTTTCTTGAAGGTTTCGTTTGTTTTCTTCAAGTGTGCATGTTTAATTTATCAAGAAGAAGATACATAAGATTAGAAGGAGCTTTTAACGCAAACACTCTTTCTTGAAGAAAGATTTAACCACTACTTCACACGGATCCTACCGAGAAAATCGTGGGAGTACTAGTTTCTTCGTTTTAATTACCTTCCATTATCATAACTTTGATACTTCGGGAACATTGGGGACAATGTTCAGTTTAAGTGTAGGGAGGGAAAATAAAACAGGAACTTTGAAACTATGCTTATCCTTGATTATTTGCCTTGTCCAATTTCATTTGTGTAATAAACCATGAGAAATATCGGTTAGGGTAATTTTGGCACAAAATTTAAAATTTTTCATGACATGTAGGAGTGGGCCATTAGTCTTAATAAAGCGTCTCATGGATTGGAAGTTATATGACTACCACAAAAACCCTTTACCACTTAAATTCTACCCAAAATGTGAGGATCGACCTTAGATTTGTAGGAATTAAAGCATTCCACTTTAATACTTCGAGTGTGAACCGGTAGTATAATAGATTCTAGAACTTGTTTTGTGATGCATTCCGAGATCGCTAGTCAGACTACACTTGTGTAGTTAGGAATAACTAAATGATAAGAGGCATTAGGATAACCCTTGTTTGATACCCGTAATATAATTACTTCTTCTACATCGGTTGAGTAATTCCCCACACCCTTGCGTTGTACTCATCTTTAGTACACGATACACTTAGTTAACCCCTCGGGCGTATCCTTTTCACGGTTCTCGTGATGTTTGGTTTCTGGAATATCAATGAAGAGCATTGTTTACAATCCACCCCAAATGTACACCCAAATCGCCTTAGCCTACCTTGTATGCACTCACTTTTAGTGCATTATTGTTATCATACTAAACCTTAGTTCAATTATCTAGTTGCTTGCATAAGTTGCTAAGTCGAGTCATATCCTTTGTACACAGTTTTGGGACGATTGGGACTCATGGGAAAAGTTGAATTTTATGAAATGACGGGAAGGGAATGTTAAATTCAAATTCCCTTTATCTGCGTAATAATGTACTCCAAGTGTTTTGATCTTTTCAATTCGGGTCAAATTAGTGTTAGAGTAATAAAAACTCAAGTGTAGGGATGTGCCTATAAATCCCTATTATTTTGATGTTATCGTAGAGGATGGTAGAGTAAAAGTGTATGAATGAAAAAAAACTAGAAAAAAGAAAAAAAAAAAAAAAAAAAAAAAAAAAAAACAAAACATACGGGCTACCATCCTACATACATCTTTTAAATTTATGTTTGTTTGTTTCAATTTATCTAGAGTTTAGAGTGTCGAGTCTTGGCTTAGCAACGCCATTCTTAGCATGTTTGTAACATAAAGATTTTGACTTGCCATCACTAAATCGCCTATCCCACCAAACCCTTTGTTTCCCTACTGTAAGCCTAACATTACAACCCTTTAAAATACCTCTTGGATAGTCTTTCCTAGGTGCTTACGCCAAAGCGATAGAGGTTTTATCTATTCTCAAGCCTATGGTAATCTATGTACTAGGACCGGTTAATGAGTGTTTATCTTCCATTTCCAACTTGATATATTTCATATACACCCGAGAGATGAGAGTATCCAAACACCACTTGTGAGGTGCTAGTATGTAATTTTCGTGCTTGTTATGACTTTTGCGAGGCTTATATATGTTGTGAATTGTTCTAAACTAATGCTTCATAACCCCTAACTTATAAATTAATTGGCCAAAAGGACATTTGCTTGAGGACTAGCAAATACCAAGTGTAGGGATATTTGATAAGGATTTAAAGGTACACTTTGAGGGGTCATTTAAGCCCTTAATTGATCACTTTGTATCCGTTACTACTTAATTTCGTTCCTTTTCACTTTTAGGTCTCTTGAAGGCAAATTCTGCAATGACACTTATTTGGACGAAAAGGCGCGAATATATGAAGAAAATGGCCAAAGTCAAGAATCGAGACACTCAAGGTCTTTGGAATTGAAGGGACGGCGTCATCGCTAGCTGCGATGCCGTCGCGACACATCTCGAGACGACTCAAGAGCTAAATTGCTAATTTACAAGTGACGGCATCGGGTTTAAAAGTAGGGCATCACAACTCGGGCGGCCTAGATTTGGATCCGAGCGGCGTCGAGAGGTTGAAGCCGGCGTCACGAGCATAAGGTGACGCCGTCACAGAGTTGACGTGGCCAAGACGAAACCCTAATGGCGGCGACCCAGCGCCGTAATTAAAAGTGGCGCCATCGCATTTTGTAACACTATATATAGAATCCTAATTTTTCGGTTTTAAGAGGTAGTTTTGTGGGTAAAAACCTAAACCGAACCAAAAGGTTGTCTTGGGCGGTATCTTAGGGTTCCATACCTATTTTACAACAAGATAAGTGTTTTACTTCATTGATTCAATCATGTCTTCAATTTTTTGTGTATGCTTGCATGTTCTCCATGTCCGGCTAATTTATTTGTGTGTTTGCTTCAAGGTTGTCGGGATCGGGATCCTACCTAGGATCGTTTCGGGTTTGCAAGATCGTAATCGTAGGATCGGATCGGGATCGTAAGATCCTATGAAAATGTATATATTTTTATAGGGGTTGTAATTTTATATTTTATATAATATTTCATATGATAAAGCGAATCTAAATGGATGATAAGAGAAAACTTATATGTTCAAGTACCGTAGTAGTAGAATATTATATATATTGCAATGCATGCTTGCACAAAGTTACTACATACATGCACGGTGCATCTACTTCTTGTTTTAATATTTTTATTATAGGTTTTTCATGATAATATTTATGCAAAAGATAATGTTAACTTATTAGCACGTGATTACGTAACTTTTTGTTACAATATATAGATTAATGCAAAAGATAAAAGGATTATATCTACGAAAATGAAACGACATAATTTATAATAGAGGCAACACAATTTTTTTTCTTGATGGCCAAATAAATTAAATTAGAATATTATGATAATATTAATCGATTTTTTTCTTGATAACCAAATAAATTAAATTAGAATATTCATGCTTTTATATGTAACATAAAATAAAATATGAACAAAATTGGGTCAAGCATGTAGATAGTTTACTTCAAAAACAAGCTTTTACATTTAACAAAGCACGAAATCGTATTTCATAATAAACCCAAAAGACACATCTAAACTATTTCTAAATAGTCCATAAAAACATAATGATTTTACACTCATTAATCTTGCAAGAGACAATTAATTAACAACACTAAAATAATAATTTTTTGAAAATTCTTAGTCATTGGCCTTTAAGACATGAGCTTATACTTAATAAGTTAATATACCAAAAGCCAAAAAAAAAAAAAAAAAAAAAAAAAAAACTACTAATAATAGGCGATCCTATACGATCCGATCCCACGATCCTGCCGCAATCCTACGAATTACGATCTTGTTAAGATCCCGATCGTTTTGTGCGAGGATCGTGAGATCGCACGATCCCACGAAAGGGATCGCGATTTTGACAACCTTGGTTTGCTTAGATAATATGAAACCTAGTTATTGAATATTGATTGGTTGTCTCTTATCTTAATTGTGATTGACCTAGTATTGCGATAGGTCATTCGTTGTATTATTAATGCTTGATTAGTCTTTGTTGAACCTTAGCTTATAGTTACTAGTGGAATTGTAGGTTAAATATCCAAAGATAACCTTAGTGTTAAGTTTATGAATCCTAGAGATTTCGTAGTCATTAACCTTAGGTAGCTTCAAAGAGTTAGGGATAAACGCATACCCTACGACTTTAGAAACACAACACGTTAAGAATAAGGACGTGACAATTCAACCATCAATAGGAGATAACTAGGGAGTAATAACATCCAAGTAAATACATTTTTAATCATCATAAGAGCACACAACAATAGACATAGACTACACTCACCTTAGTTTAGATAATTAGATAATAGTAAAGTAATCGGTAGAAATACCAACCCCCAAATCCAATACCCCGAGATTCGTACCTTACAATTTTCTAAAAAACTTAAAAAAGATAAAAAAAATAATCTTCCTCAACCCCAACCTTAGCGTAGTAATTTCTCACTAGCATTCCTATTCCCCTAGAGAACGATATCAATTCCCGAGGCTTACCCTAATACTACACTACAACGATTAGGTTCACTGCCTAGGGTGTTGAAAAACTTGCTCGACGAAAAGGAAGTTCCTTTGACCCCGAATGCGCGTTGTACGCGTATCAATGGTTCAGGATTTTTGTTTGCAACATTCTTGCCCTTCTCCTTTGTAGCTCGTTTTGAACCCTTCTTTGATTAGGCAGGCGACGCCTCTTCGACATCGTCTTCAAGGCGTATAGAACCGTGGTATGAACCGTGCCTCAAACCTTGCCCCATCGAAGCATCTTGACTCGGTTATAGTTGAGGCGTATAGTTTTTAGGAGGGTATTCCATAAAATCTTCAAAATCCATATCAAGATTAACAACATGAAGCGGTGAAAATGATTGATTTGGTTGGGAAGATTGGGAGAAATCCATGTTAGGATGTGATAACATCAAATAGTCCTGAATATTAAGTGTCAATTTCCCCCGATAATGCTCGTATTTTATATCATTTATATGGATTTACACTTGTTTTCCTCTATATTCCAGTTTCAGGTAAATTACGAGCATTGGAGCTAAAGAGACGCGATTTGGAGATTTATTGAAGATATATCATAGTATGCTCATTTTGAAGCGATTACGCGTAACTCTCTCTCACATTACGCCGTAACTAAGGCGTGGCTCGAAAACCAACTCAGCGAGAAGATTACGGTAATTCTCCCAAAGATTACGACGTAACCAACTAGGTCAAATGAGGTTACTGCGTCGGCGCAAGCTCTACCGTAACTATTGTATCAATTACGGCGTAACCAAGATTTATTGAAGATACTGACGTAACTCCTTCCATAGTTACGCCGTAACCGGCAGCTTTAATGCAAAATACGAAGAATCTGGATGTTACGGCGTAACTCTTATAATTAGTTACGCCGTAACCAGATCTCGCCTATAAATACCCCACGATTTCCAGCATTTTATATCATCCCATTTCACACACAACACAAATTGAATGTGAGTAGAAGTCGAAGGCAGATCTAGAGGAGCATACGGAGCTATCTCCAAGGGAGAAATCACTCCCCTACGATAAGCATTAGTATTTTATCTTTTCTTTACTTTCAGTTCATGTATTTCGTAATGTTAAACATTGAATCGATTGTTATAGTTAATATGAAAGGCTAAGCACCTTTGGTGCTTGCCTAGTTATGATTCATAATTATTTTGTTTGCGTTTACATTGCTTGTATAATTATTTCTAAGTGTATGCATGCATATTTTGTTGGTTGCTACCTTTGTTTGGTAGTTTTGAATGGCGGTAGTGGCTAGTTACTTAGGAGATATGACCAACCGAACCTAAGTAGGTAGGCGAGTGGGAAGGGTAAGATATGACCACCGACGACCCTTCTCGCATGCGATTTGACCAACCGATCACCTACCGTTTGGATGAACTTAAGAAGTAGGGGCGAGTGTTTAAGATGCTAGCGCCGGGCACTCACTATTATGAATCTAGCATGTAGTGGTACTTAATGACTTGGCTTGGGGACTAAGAACAATCGGACTTATGATGGGTCATCCGATTTCTCGATGGGACCCCTGGCGATAGGTTAGGACAAAGCGGTCAAATGTTGTCCTAGCGAATTTTACCCCACCAAGTAATTAAGTAATTAGACATAAACATTACTAATTAGGATGATTAACTAGGTTAGCACCCTCTCCTCTATTGATCACATCCTCGCCTTTATTTTCTTTAGTAGTTAATTATATCGAATCATATTAAAATCATGACACCTAGACTTAGTTTAAATCCGCACACATAGCTCTTGGGACAACCTCGGTTTTACCAATACTACACTACACACGACCGAATTGCCGCCTGCTTAGTGCATTAGGGTAGACAATAGGTATAACGGTAATTATAAATATTAAAACACGATCACTAAAACTCGCATCAAGTTTTTGGCGCCACGGGAGTTATATTTGGATTTTTATTTAGTCTTTATTTTATTCGATAATATGTCTCTCATCATGAATGATTATCTTACCACGTCTAAAGTTAAGCAGGAATCACTATTCCGACTCTTGAAGAAAATGTAAAATTCGAGTTCGGGGACTATGTGCGGAAGAACTAAAGAGATCTTTGCTTTTATGGAAACAATGATGAAGAAGCACACGAGCACATCGCTAAAGTAATTGAAATCACTGATTTGTTCCATGCACCAGCTTCTCCGAGACCATATTATGATGAGAGCATTCCTTTACCCTCGAGGAAGAGCTAGAGATTGGCTAAAGAAACTACCTTACGGATCTATCACAACATGGAATGCGTTCAAAAAGCCTTTCTTAAAGAATACGAACCCACAAAATCCTCCGGCAAGTTGATGAAATTAGGAGGTTACGCCAAATTAATGATGAACTACTATTTACAACTTGGGAAAGATTCAATGAAGCCATCCTCGGATGCCCGAGCATAAACTCAACAAGCACCAAGAATCGCAAATATTTTACAACGGGCTTAATATCAAAACTCGGCAATTGTTAGACTCAAGAGAACCTATCCCTTTAATGATCTTGATAAAGGATGGACTATAGTTGAAGAAGTAGCCTCCACTCTTCATCTTGGAATGAAGGTTAGAATGAAAACCCAATCGAGCAACAATCGGTAATCAAAAAATTGGAGGAATTTGAGGTCGATATGTAATCCCTTACTGAAGAAGTAAATATGGTTAAACACAAGTTCGATAAACCAATTGAAGGAAGAGTGACGGATCTCGAGAGAGCTGTAAAAAAGCTTGTGAAGGAATCGAGCAGAAAGCAAGAAGAAAGTGAAAATTTGGTGTGGAACATCAAGAAAGATTACGACCATGTGCTAAGAACTCAAGCAGCTACGATAAGAAGATTGGAGAATCAAGTTGGAAAGCTCGCAGAATCAGTAAGAATGAGAGATGAAGGGGAACTTCCTAGCACAACTGAACCAAACCCTCGGGATCTAGCCCATGCTATAACAACCCGAAGTGGATTAAACTATAAAGAACCAGCTTATCCCTCAAGATCGGATGTTCATAATGAAGATGTTCCTCAAAACAGCAACAAGGAAACTGAGGACGCTCAACCAACTGTGGAAAAAATTCGTCCCTACGTTCTTCCCATACCATTTCCTGGAAGAATTAAGAAAGAACAAGAATGATTACAATTTTAGAAATGCATGGAAAAATTACAACATCTCAGCATTAACATCCCCCTTGTTGAAGCTCTTGAGCAAATGCCCAAATATGCTAAATTCATGAAGGACCTCCTCACTCATAAAAAACTTTCTGATCGGACGCAGGTTACCTTGAATCAAAGGTGTTCTGCCGCCATACTAAAAGACATGCCTCTCAAAGAAGAAGACCCTGGGAGCTTCACTTTACCTTGCACCATCGGAGGTATCATGTTCGATAAAGCCCTTGCTGATCTAGGAGCAAGCATTAGTCTTATGCCATTCTCGCTTTACTCACGCCTGGAATTAGGAGACCTGAAACCTACTAGAATGTGCATTGAGCTAGCAAATAAAACAACTCAATATCCTAAAGGAATTGCCGAGAATATCCTTGTCAAGATTGATAAATTTGTCTTCTCGGTCGGCTTCGTGGTCCTTGAAATGGAAGAGGATGATGTCCCCATTTTACTTGGGAGGCCCTTTCTTGCCACAACACACGCTATGATTGATGTCTTTAACAAGAATATCTCTTTGAAATTGGAAATAATAAGATTACCTTCGATATAGAAAAATCAATGAGATATGCTTCTTTCATCGGCGACAACCTTGATGATCTCGACCTAATCGAAGTTAATGTCCAGAAACATGCTCAGGAGTGCTTTCAACCTGACCCTTTGAAATCATTGAAATTTGAAGATAATGAAAACATGTCTAACGATGAAGAAGACGAATGGGAAGAAGACGTAAACAACCAAACGTTATGTTCGGCAAATATCCCAAAAAGATGATACTACTCCCAAGCTAAAAGAACTCCTTCTCATTTAGAATATGCATTTATTAGTGATGATCCTAATTTTCCTGTAGTGATTTCTTCTTTGTTATCGACGAGGAAAGAAAGCGCTATTAGGGTTTTAAGTAAGCACAAAGGAGCTATTGCATGAAAGGTTTCGACATAAAGGGATCAACCCTTCATATTGTTCTCACAAGATACTGATGGAAGATGTCAAACCAGTAGTACAGCCACAAAGAAGATTAAACCCAAAAGTTCAAAATGTGGTAAAAGTCGAGATCACTAAACTCCTGGATGCAAGTCTAATTTACGCTATTTCCGATAGTCCTTGGGTAATGTTCGTATTTTATATCATTTATATGGATTTACGCTTGTTTACCTCTATGTTTCACTTTCAGGTAAATTACGAGCATTGGAACTAAAGAGACGCGGATTTGGAGATTTATTGAAGATATATCATAGTATGCTCATTTTGAAGCAGTTACGGCGTAACTCCTCTCTCACATTAAGCCGTAACTAAGGCGTGGCTCAGAAAACCAACTCAACAGAAGATTACGGCGTAGCTCTCCGAAAGATTACGACGTAACCAACTAGGTCAAATGAGGTTTCAGCAACATGCAAGCTCGCCGTAACTATTGTATCAATTACGGCCTAACCAAGATTTATTGAAGATACGACGTAACTCCTTCCATAGTTACGCCCGAACCAAGTAGCTTTAATGCAAAATACGAAGAATTGGATGTTCTGGCATAACTCTTATAATTAGTTACGCCTGTCACGGATCTGGGCTATAAATACCCCACGATTTCCAAAGATTTCATAGCATCCCATTTCACACACAACATAAAGTGAACTTGAGTAGAAGTCAGCGGATCTAGAGACATACGGAGCTATCTCCAGGGAGAAATCACTCCCCTACGATAAGCATTAGCATTTTATCTTTTCTTTACTTTCAATTTATTTATTTGGTAATGTTAAACATTGAATCGATTGTTATAGTTAATATGGCTAAGCACCTCCGTCTTTGGCCTAGTTATGATTCCTTAATTGTTTTGTTTGCGTTTACATTGCTTCCGTATAATTATTTTTAAGTGTATGCATGCATAGTTTGTTGGTAGCTACCCTTGTTTTGGTAGTTTTGAATGGCGGTAGTGGCTAGTTACTTAGGAGATATGACCAGTGACCCTAAGTAGGTAGACCGAGTGGGAAGGGTAAGATATGACCAATGACGACCCTTACCTTGTGCGATTTGACCAACCGATCACCTACCGTTTGGATGAACTTAAGAAGTAGGGGTGAGTGTTTAAGATGCTAGCGCCAGGCACTTACTATTATGAATCTAGCATGTAGTGGTACTTAATGACTTGGCTTAGTTGACTAAGAACAATCGGACTTATGACGGGTCACTTTGATTTCTCGGTGAGACCCTTTGGCGATAGGTTACTGACGAACCCGACCAAATGTTGTCCTAGCGAATTTGACCCCACCTGAAGTAATTGGAAGTAATTAGACGTAAACATTACTAATTAGGATGATTAACTAGTTTAGCACCCCTCTCCTCTATTGATCACATCCCTTGCCTTTATTTGCTTTAGTAGTTAATTATATCGAAATCATATTAAAATCTGTGACACCTAGACTTAGTTTAAATCCGCACACATAACTCTTGGGACGACCTTGGTTTTACCGAATACTACACTACACACGACTAGGTACACTGCCCGTCAGTGCATTAGGGTAGACCATAGGTATAACGAGTAATTATAAATATTAAAACACAGTCATGAAACTTGCATCGGGATGATATGATGACCGCTTGGTGATTGGTTTTGATTTATATTAGGGCGACCGGTGGGAAATATGGACGATTAGCGTAAAATGGGTTTTGATTTTGGTTGGGTTGTGGTAGTCATGTTTGATATTCAAAACCAGGTGCACGAAAACGAATACCCCGATTTTGTGGTGGTGTTACACCGGTTAATTCAACGGTGGATCCGGTGAGAAATTCAAATTCGGAGAATTTTGGGGAAGTCAGGATCGTCGGTTTTTTGATGTTGGAGTCTTTTTTTGTGACATGATGAATATTGATGAGAAGTTGTTTGCGGGAGTCTTTTTTTGATGTGGGAGTCTTTTTTTTATTAGAAGCTCAAATAGTCACTCTACAAAAACAGCAATCATCTTTGATATGGGAGTCTTTTTTTGATGTGGGAGTCTTTTTTTGTGACATGGTTGACCGTATGCAATTTGCGGCTTTATGGTTTATGGATCAAAACAAACCCCAACCCATCTTGGAAGCCGATAATCCCAACACATGCCAAATTATCAGTTGGGTATGCATAAAAACAAATAATAAAACCTTGATGTAGAAGGAACACGAAGGATTGGGTAAGTCTTCGTCCATCAAGCAAACCGCCAACGGTTGGAATAGTTTTGACGCTTAATTTTGGATCCCATGGGTGGAAATTGAAAGCAGTTTAGTGTTTATAAACAACTTGTGGTTTCAAGTTGATTTGTTCCAACGGCGAGATGGTTGGCATCTCCTCCGATAGAGATGGGAACAACTTTTGAGCTTACCTATACATATCCCGATTAAGGCTTTCCACTTTAATGGATCTTATAACCCATTTTTTCTATTCTTGTACACAATAGGTTTCATTAATAGTATTTTGACCCTTGATGTTCCGCCATTGTGCAACCGCACCTAAATATGCCGGATCCATCCATATTCGATCTGAATGACACTTAATGCAACAAGACATGATATGCCCCGTCCCATCCATCTTTGAAATGGACCTTTTCCAATCTGTTATGATGGACCACAAATGGAATTAGCATTGCCATATCTTATCATTAGACTTGAGTTTCAAACATCAAAGTGACCGGTGCTTATGCATCTGTGCGAGCAAGTGACTAAAAACTCCATTATTTACAATACAACCCAACTCATACTGCAAAGCCAAATAATCTCGATACACAATCCAAGTTATCAATTTGGTGTCCATGAACATATAAAAATATCAACTCGGAAATTTTAAAGTTTGATGGGCGGTTGTATGTAGGAAAAAACAAAAGATGAATGGAATATCGCCTTCACGGGCGAGAATCCACTTTGGTTTTGCAGAATACACAACACAAGTTAGATTGTGCATCCCAAGTTTTGATGTTGTATGTAGTCCGGTTATTAGAGGATATATTAGTAAGCCCAAGCCCGGTTTGTGGGCTTAGGGTTCATTAGGGTTCTTGCTCTTTTACATTATAAATAGCCGATTAATAAAACATAATACCCATGGGTTTCAATGCTTAACATAGTATTAGAGCAGGTTTAATCGCGAGACCTAGTCGGTCGTCATGAGCCGCTGTCTCTTTTCAACCCGTCAAATCCCTTTCTCCCTAAATCTATCTTCTATCTCTTTTCTACCCGTCAAATCCCTTTCTCCCTAAATCTATATTCTGGCATATTGCTAGTTAATTAATTTCTATAACTTTAAATCTTCAAAGTGTCGCTGCAAACCTATCATCACTTTTAAGCCAACCCTTCCATCAGCAAACATTTGTGTCCTAGCAACCTATTTGTTATTTATTTCTAGTAAAAAAAGTACTTTGCCAATACAAGAGTACAATAGTTACTGCATTCCCAACTGCTTTTCTTACCATAAACGACAATTAAAAAGAAAGAAAAAATCAGAACTTATTTATGCGTTACTTCCTTTCTCTTTGTTTTCTTTCTATGGTTTCAGTCAAGTTCATCTTTTCCTTAGCATCACAATGCACCAACAAGCACATCAAGGTTTTTTAACAAAGTACAAGTAATTTTCTGTTTGAATTGTGAAGACTTTGTTGGAAAAATTAGTGCACTTGTGGGATTAGTTCACACTGGTTTTGGGTTAGGAGGTGCAGAGTGTACACCCATGAGGTCCCCGAACATCCCGACTCAATAGTGGTTAGTCTTGCTAGTGTTGGTTACTACCGCTAGTGTGGTGACTAATGGTTCCTCGCCGCTAGTGTATTGGTTCCTATTTTGCTAGTGTATTGGTTCCCTCTTGGTAGTGTTGCAGTGATTAACTTGTAACAGCTTTGACTAATTCAAGTGGTTGTTATGACTTATGACTGCTTTATGACCACATTTAATTGGTCATGTAACCACTATTCCTATGATAATGGAGGCTTATTATGGGTGATTAATTGGTCCTTAATCACTCATAAAGTCCATTAACTAGGGTTGAGTGTTCTCTACTATATATAGAGATCGACATCATCAGCATGAAGATATAGAGAAAAACTATGAGAATCAAACAGAAAGCCAAAAACACTTACATGCGCAAGGGTTATTGATTTGTGCCTAATTCAATAACTAACATTTGGTCTTATCCCAAGTAGATATTTGTGTAACCCAAGCATAGGGTCGAATAGTTTACTTTGGAAAGTGATCACACGATTCCAAGTGATATCCAAGAACATGATTTGGTCTTGCATTACTCGATTATCTTACCCCATTGGGCACATAACCACCAAGACTTCATCATCATATTTATTATTATTGCTTTAATGTTTCTAGTTTTCTAATTCAATCCGAGCTTCGCGATTTCACCGCTTCGGATTATGGGGAGCATTAGAGAATATATTAGTAAACCCAAGCCCAGTTGTGGGTTTAGGGTTCATTAGGGTTCTAGGTCATTTACATTATAAATAGTCGATCAATAAAACATAATACAATGGGGTTTCAATGATTAACAACATTGACTATATCAGTTCCTACCGTGTTTATTACATCGGATAAATGCATATAGGTAAATGAAAATAACTCTGGTTCTTGCTTCTGGTGATGTGGGAATATGAGTTGTTTTTCAGATATTCTTAAAACTCTAGATAGGTTGATTGAAAGAGTCTTCTACGGAAGATCCAGTTTTCTAACATTCGTGGAATGATTTTTCACAAGAAGATGCATATGATTGTATGGTTTCTCAGACCAGCGATTGATCAACAGTTGGTTATTTAGAATGGAAAATAGATGGGTTGGATATGACATGACAAAATGTGTTACAAGATTGGGTTGAGATTGTTTAAGCTACCAACACAGTTTCTATCTTTTTGTTCTATAATGTGTCAAATCATTTGAGGTGACTGAGAATTCTCACAACTCACACTAGAATTGTTGATTGGGTTATAGCTGAAGGAATACATGTAGACATCGGTTATGGTCTTTTTTTTTTTTTTTTTTTTTTTTAATTCTTTTAACGTTCATACGCTTGAGGTTTGTGAGTTGTGACGTTTTGGTCAAATTGTTGTTCTTGAGATTCAGCGTATTATAGACAATTATAGAACTAAAGTGATGGAGTAAAATTGTTTATTTCCGTTACCACGATTATATAGGAAAATTATTCGATACTTTGACTTTTGGACTACAAATCTTATAAAGAAAAGAAAAAAAAATTATAAAAGATTATTGTCGGGCTAAGAAGGGATCAACCTTGATCGAGTGAACGGGCCACACCGCTAGAAGGTTGCGTCACGCCTTCCTAGTCTCCTTGATGAGACTAGGTGCGGCCACATCATATGGCGACACAAAACACCCATGTAGCCCCACGGACACCGAGCGAAAGTTGCCCTAGCTCTTAACCATCCAAATATCCTTAGTGCCCCACATGGGTTACAAGCCCACACTACTGGACTCGGCAGCAAGATGTGCCCAAATGGCTTGTAAAGGATCATTTTGGTATTATGTTTTGTCAATGTGGGAAAATGGCTTTTGATATATAGTAGTAGTTATTACTCCTCATGCACATGGCTTTCTTAATCTATCTTCTCTAAATACAATTTTTGACACTCCAATATGATTTTCACCCTTGAACAGCATAACAAACATTTGAGTTCCCATATATGAGTTTCCTGACTAACATCTTCTATCCATATCTTCGAGTATCTAGTTTTTGTTAAAGGTCAGTTAGTATAGTCGTCTTAACTCACACAATTGTAGACAATTCACCAATATAAAATCCGTAAACACGGGATACTTAACTACAACATGAGCAAAGTACAATCTTTATACACAGTAATAAACATGTATAACATGTAAAGGCAGTTCAGTGTTACTTCAAGTAGAATATCATGATCGCGGTCTGCACATGTACATGCAAAAGTATAAAGCTACAATATCATTTAGCTACTTGTTATCACTAAAAATCAACAATTTTGATACTAATACTCTTACGAGATATTATCAAACATTTTTGGTGGACAAATACAGAACCCCAAAGTAATAACCATACATGCTGATTTTCAGCATCTGATGCAACAAATTATGCTAAGCAGCTTACATGAATGATTACTATGCTATACTAACGGTTGGTTACATTGGTGAAATCGTTTTGGCTATTGATAACCCGTGTGCCGTTGATCACTTGATGCTTCAAATTAGGTGTTTAAATCATAGTACTTTAAGTCTTCAATAGACTTCATATTTGAACCAGAGTAATCTCGCAAGAACAACGATTTTATATTTGTGAAAGTTAGCTTAGCAAACATATATAAGTTCATTTTAATGTTTGAATAAGTTGATGGCTTATGAGCTTATTTAAGAAGCTTTTATTGCTTGCTTATAATATAAAGGGCTTTGAGCTGGTATAATTTCTAGTTAATTTACAAATATAAGCTAGCTAAAACATTTTAGCGTGTTTAGCTAATGCAAATAGGCAAATAGTTATATAATTTTTTGTACATGAACCCTCCAGAATCCGCCTTGGCCTTTGGGTATGCACCTAAGACCAGGTAGATCGACAAGGTACGCTCCTAAGAACAGGTAGATCGACACTATATTCAGTGTGCCCCTAAGACCAGGCAGATCAAAAATTTTGACACTCCAGTATGATTTTTCACCACGAGAAATGTATGGTTGTATGGTTTTTGGGCCGGGGTGATAACTTAAGCGCCGGTTACATAAAGATTGGTTAGATGTGGCGGTATAAAACACGTAAATTTTAGCGTTGAATAGTTTGAGCTCGTTTAATCAAATGAACAAATTTTTTAGCCTCTTTTGCTATATAATGTGTCTAATTATTTATAGGTCGATGAAGAAATGTAAAAATACAATTTTTGACTTGATCAAGGGCTTTTGGCTGTTGAATCAAGTTCCCGTAAATTATATTTCTAGTTCCTCGGATTATTTATAAACATGGATTTTTTGTTTGGCTTAATTTGAATTGTGTTATAATGTTTAGAGTAAATAAAACAAACAATAGTCTATCCTTATAGTGATGTTAAATTTTTTCCTTTGGCTTTAGGCTATGGGATTGAGCTGTCCTAAGTTCAATATCATAGAGAACAAATAAAGCAAATATACTAAGAAAGAAACGGTGAAACAAGTACTGTATTGGCCAAAGAAATGGTTCTCGTGATGAAGAAAATTCTTGAGAACCAAAGGCGTTTCGTGAGCTGTAATCAACAAGGAGGTGTTGGGTTCAAGTTTCATTGGAGACATCTCTGAGATATGATTTAGGTTGTAAAAATTTGTCGTTAAAGAAAATGCTTGAGAAAAGATAAGGTAGACCAGGCACCGGCCAAATACATTATATTGCTTTTTGATCATCTAGTCCCACACCGTGTAGTGTCAAGAGAATTTTGATGTAATTAATGAACATAAGTCAATGTACAAACATGCTGGACTTCGTGACACAAGTCTATGACCCGAGTAGGGGCATTAAAGTGGGTTCGAAGGGGTCCTGTTTGACACAGGACGACATTGTGAAGGTTGTTTAAAATACAACTTAATTTGCGATATGTGTTTAAGACAAGTCTTTAATGTTATGTGTATATCATGTAGTCATTGTTCAACCATGTTGAATATGTGCCATTTGCCAAGGTTCTTATCTTTGCCGATAGAATGTATAATGGGAATAGAAGATGTCAACTAGTTGAAGCACTTTTAGTTGTCAAGTTATTTCGGTGTGAGCGTTAATTTTTGGAAAGAAATAGCAATATTCGATTTTATGGATATTATAACTTCATAGTGCCTTGAAACTTTACTAAATGGTTGCAAACTTATTTTAGCTGTCAAGTTATTTCGGTGTGAGCATTAATTTTTGGAAAAAAAAATGAATTTGGACCGCAATATTCGATTTCGTAGATATTGTAACTTCATAGTGTCTTGAAACTTTATTAAATGGTTGCATACTTAAACAATTATGCACAACGAGATTAAATTGTTGAAATTTGAAACCACACAATCAATTTGCAGCAAGGTTTGAGCGATCAAGAACATGGTGTCAACCTGTTCTTGAAGTGGCATTCGTTCAAACCCTATTAAGATAATACTATTATGGGCTTTGCAGGTGGATGCACAGATGGGAAACTGAAAACGAATATTCATATTCGTATTGAATTATAAATAAAAGTGCCAAGGCAGTTTGTGAATTTAGATGAAGATATCAAAGTGTGTGTCACATAGTTCATCGGTTGACTGAATAAAACAACCAAAGTGATGGTCGCTATAAGAACAGAGGCCCAACTATAAACCAAGCATACCTTTCTCTGCCTTTTGGCTAAGATCAAGTGTAGTATTTGTTCTTATCAGTTTAATATCTGATATGTGAGCAATTAGCTCACTTGATATTAATCTGATTTTTGAAGGGCGGAAGACCTAATGCAATAGCTTGCTATTCGGGTCTCCCCGTTCGCCTAGTTGTTACACTACTGCCCTGGCCTGGTCACCCATTCATAGTTAAAATTTGTGGGTATATAACATTTTAAGTGGCATTGATTGACACTTGACTTTGGTATGCTCCAATAGTGTTTTAAACTTTTTTAATGACTAATTTTTTATTGAAACAAGTTGCATGACTTTTGTAAGTTGATTGAAGCTAAACATTGATCGTAGCATTGTGATGGTTTAATACTAATGGTCTGCATACTAAAGATCTAGAAAGCTTTCCAACTCGTATTAAACACTTAAGTTTACGTATCACCACAACTAAAGAGGTAATAAAACAACTAATCTGTAATACTATGTGCAAATATTTCATGTAGTCCTTGTTCACATTAAATTATGTCAATAGTGCAAGTTTAAGAAACGTTGCATTGTTGAGGCACCTTTTAGCTGTCAAGTAATTTGGTTTCGAGCCTCGAGAGTTAACTGCTTGGAAATATTGCATTTTGACGGGAAGATTCAAATATGTGGATATTGTAACATCATCTTGAACATTGTGGTGACACAAGTGAGATATGATTTTAGGTTAAGTAGGTAAATACCAATGATGATGTACACATTTACTTTGATTAAACAAAAAGGAAAAGCCTATAAGAGCAAGAGTACTAATTGAAATTGTGATAAATTTTGCAAAGAATGGATTGCAATAAAAGTTCATAGCGATGGCTGAAGGTAATTCTAGAGGCTCAGATGATGTTTAGTTAGTGACACAGATTTTCGAGGTAGGTAAGAGTTTCAACCAGGGACGGAGCCATGTGTTACACAGTGGGGGGAAGGCCCCCAATAATGCGTTAGCAGAAGGACTAGACTAGTGAGAAAAATCGTTAAATTTGGTGGAAAAAGTTATAGTGCCCTCGTCGAAAAATATGGAATGCCCTCCATGGAATCCTCGTTTGAAAGTGGTGAAGAGGAAGGGGTAGGTTTGAAAGCAAAGTTGCCCCTAGATCTTAACCACTAGAAGGTTGTGTCAGACCTTCTTAGTCTCAATCAGGAGACACGGTGCAGCCACAACATATGGACACCAAGCAAAGTTGCCCCTAGCTCTTAACCATTCAAGCAAAGTTGCCCCTAGCTCTTAACCATTAGAAGGTTGTTTCAGACCTTCTTATTCTCAATCAGGAGACACGGTGCAGCCACATCATACGGCGACACAAAAATCAATATCGTCCCACAGACACCAAGCAAAGTTGCCCCCTAGCTCTTAACCATTCAAGAACACTAATGCCCCCACATGGTTGGCATGAGCGGAGATAAAGGGGGGTCACAAGGGTCACGTGCCCCATAGCGAAAAAAATTGTAGTGTAATTTTTCAAAAATATTTAGCGTTTTTTGTAATTTGCCCCTCCTAAAAACCAATTTATAGTGTAGGTTTTAAAATTTATCAAAGTGTGCCCTCTCGAGCAAAAATTCCTGGCTCTGCCCCTGATGGTTGGTAATGGAACCCACATGAGTGTATGTAGGAAAAACCAAGTGATGGTTGGAAGCTCCCTTGACAGGGCCGGGAATCCATTTTGGTTTGGCAGAATACACAACAAGAGTTTTGATCTTGTCTGGAGTCTTCGTTTGGAGGTGACTCTGTGAAATTGCACAACTCGCAAGAGAATTATCGACTTGGTTATGGCTGAATGAATATGTGTAGACATTGGTTTTCTTTTTTTGAATATCAGAGAGAAGAAAATATTGTCCATACTTTTGAGGTTTGCGAGTTGTGATGTTTTGATCAAATTGTTGTTCTTTAGGATTTCGGCATATTATAGACAACTAGTTATAATACCTGTGCACAAAAAAATTTATTTTGTATCAATACTGAATATTGTATCTTTAAAAGTAATTAAATATAATTATATACTTATGCAAGAGTTTTTTATTATCCATTAATATCCATTATAATTTTGTATAATCAAATTTGTAAAAAATTTTGTTAGATAACTCAAGATTCAACTATATTTAAGCGATATAGATGTTGATTTTCCTATTTAAATTTTACTATTGATATTATGATGTCATAAGATGCGAGTTTAGTTGATGAAGTTAAAATATACTCCTTAATGTTTTTAAAAATGTTTTCTACATATCCTTATATATATAAATAAAAATTACATGAGTAGTTGTTATAAGTATAATCACGTTTTTTTTCTTCATATTACAATGAGCTCATACTTACAATTTGATAATTGTATTCCCATTTTCAATAATTTACCAGTATTTAATATTCAAATTGTGTCACATTTGTCATCTTTTAATATGAAATAAATGAGTCCTTAGTAAATATAAATAGCAAAGAAAATGATATTTATAATCTTATGTATATTTATATGTTGGAGTTTTAAAACAACATACATATTGTATTTTTAAGTTATAAAGTATAGGGGGTATAAAGTATAAGGGTGTATTTGTTTAATTTCTAAAGTTATTAAAAAACATGGAAACTTATAATATTACACTTAACTATATATAATTTTTAAAAATTTAATCACTAAAGTTTTATTAATTACCCCCTCTTTTTTTAAGTTTTTGTTTTCACAAATTTGACACTTTATATTTTTATGTGTTTTCTTCTCAACCAAATTTCTCACCAAATTAATTAAGGCCACCAAAATCAATTTAATTTTGACTTTTATTAACCAATCGCGTCACGCGATTTTCTTACGTGGCAAAATTAAGCTCTCCTATTGGCCCAATTTTTTTTCAATAAGAATGAATTGACAAAATCATCCGAAATGATGTAATTCCTTTATTATATAAAAGATTTTAAGCCAATTGTAGAAAAAAGTGATGAAGTAAAATTGTTTACTTTCTGTAACAACGATTATATAGGTAATGATCGAATACTTTGACCTTTGGTCTACGACTCATACAAAAACTATAATAACTAAACTATAAAAAGTTATTGTCCGGCTAAGAAGGGGTGAACCTTGATCGAGTGAACGGGCCAACACCATTAGAAGGTTGTGTCAGACCTTCCTAGTCTCAATCAGAAGTCACGGTGCGGCCACATCATATGGCGACACAAAACTCAACGTTTCCATAGACACCAAGCAAAGTCATTAGAAGGTTGTGTCAGACCTTCCTAGTCTCAATCAGAAGTCACGGTGCGGCCACATCATATGGCGACACAAAACTCAATGTTTCCATAGACACCAAGCAAAGTCGCCCCGTAGCTTTTAAGCATTCAAGAACATTAATGCCCCCACATAGGTCACAAGCCCACGCAACTAGACTTGACAGAATATGGTGTCCAAATGGGCTATAAAAGGATCACTTTGGTTTTACGTCTTGGCAATGTGGGAAGACGGGTTTTCTTATATTAATTATAGAGTTAATTACATAAATCGTCCTTGTGGTTTGGTAAAAGTTACGGATCTTGTCCCTGTGGTTTTTTTTTAGCGGGTTTCGTCCCTGTGGCTTACAAATCTTACGGATCTTTTCCCTGATCTGACCCGGTCCCAAAAAAAGGACCTCCCTTGCAAATACTCTCTAACGTGAGGGCTAACATCATATTTTGGTTTTAACGATCGGTGTTAATTACATAAATAGTCCTTGTGGTTTGGTAAAAGTTACGGATCTTGTCCACGTGGTTTATTATAATATTTTTAAAAAAAACTGCTTTTTATTTTAAAAAATTAATTTTATTAAAAATTAAAATAAAAAATAAAATAAAAATAAAATAAAAACTTTTTAATTTTATTATAAAAGCGGATGAAGGCGTATAAAAACGCGTTTTATACGGTTTCTCTATTTTACGATTCATTTGTTTTATATGGTTTCGATTCGTTTTGTATGAAAATGTATGAAAACATTTTTGTACAAAAATATGCGTTTTGTATGAAAATGTATGAAAACATTTTTCATACAAAACGAACAACTCATCATATTCATAATATGACTCCTCATGCACAAGATTCGTAACTTTTACCAAACCACAAGGACAAGATCCGTATCTTTTACCAAACCACAAGGACGATTTATGTAATTAACTCTTAATTATAATATGACTCCTCATGCACCCTGTCAAAAACTATATTTTCCTGTTTAGGTTCTCAAACAGTATATAAGTTATATATAGTCATAGAAATGTAGAAGGTACTATAAAATATAAACACGTATCATCTTGTTCTCATAGCCTAGTGATCGGTGAATATTCCTTCATGATCGATCATCCTTTTCCGTCCAAGAGAGAAGTCCAGTCAAAATGGCCGAACCACCCAACTTTGAAAATCTGCGTAGAATGTTTTCTTTGTTACACTCAAGCTTGTGGTACTTCATATAAAATTGAACTACAATATAAAGCATCTTCAGCAAAGAGTTAACATGATGGCTGTTAATGTGGAGTTCGTGGAAGTCTTGAATTAATAAACATTGTTAGCAAGAGTTTAGCATCATCTTTAACTAAACAGGCTTTCTGAACAACGTTCTTTCAATGTTCGTTACATACTTTACTCATATAAAAAAAAGATGTTCATAACATTGATTCGAAAGTGTATTTCATTATCAGTTTGGTATGTTGATAGAACAACTGTATAGGACTGCCTAGAAATGAATTCTTCATAAGTGGCTTGATATGTTTGCAAGGAGATATGACTAAGGTTACCCACTTAGATCCAAACATTTTTACACTAATAATCTGTTGACCTTATATTGATATTCTTTTCTTATATGGTTGATGAGATTCACATGGCATGTGGAAAACGAGCCCAAGTAACCACATGGCTCTGGTCAACCCGACTCTAAGAGAAGTTAAAAATTTACCTCTGGCATTAGGCTAAAAAGTTCAGCTTATGAGATTGAGCTGTCTTAAGTTCAATATCATAGAAATCCGATAAAGCAAATATGCTAATAAAGAAACGGTAAAACAAGTACTGCCAAAGAAATGGTTCCTGTGATGAAAAAAATGCTTGACAAAAGAATATTGATAGAACTGGTACCGGCCAAAGAAATGGTTCTCGTGATGAAGAAAATTCTTGAGAAAAGATGGTAGAACAGGTACCAATCCGAAATAAGGGTAGTTTGTACTTGTCGATAGGAAAAAAAGGGTCCATGAAAAAAATTTGGACCATTTCTCGATTTGTGCGTGTCATCCTTGCGCAGGGGCCATGCTAATCTTCTCTGTATCGTTCCAATTTTATCGGATGCCCCCGAAGGGACAAATGGCAGGTGAGTTTCAGAGCTATATAAATAAGTGATAAGTTCTTCTTCTGGTCGATGTGGGATAAACTACTTTTCGAGTGTATCTCATTCATGAACTAATTCACACTTTTAAATTTTTAATTCCTTTCTCTAATCTATAATCAAAATTCTCTGAGTGTTACAATTCAATATTCTTTTATATCTATCTACAAAATAGAAAGTCATCAAACAACATCATAGTTTTATAGCCAAAAAATTTATGTTGTCTACGTGTGATAGTAATTTTAGTAATGTTAGATAAATTATGACAAGAGTCTACGAGTAACAAATATTTTGAACAACAACGAAACAAATTAAGAGAGCATAAGTGACAAATGTCACAAAATTATTGTTGCCAATATGTCGATACGAAGTTTCTATGATGTTCTACCTTTGCGTAGTCTCGGTACACAGTGACAGTGGAAGGCTCCGCACCAGAGCTTTACTTCTGTACTAGGATAGTTATTAGGTGTATTAGATCACATTAGAACCCTTGCATGAGCCTTGATCGCTAAAACTTGCTCGTTTTCATTTTGAAAGCCTAATATAAGTCGAATTCATGTTTTCATAGCATAAGCCCTTGTCATAAGCTATAAGCTAGTTTAGGATACTTATATAAGCTTATACTATTAAGAAATAAGCTATAAAACTCTTTCGTGTCATAAAAATATACTTTGCATGGTTTTTGGACTATTTTCGTAACGCTTTCTATGCATAGGGGTATATATTGTAACTTTTTGAAACTATTAAGTCCAAGGGCTCTTTTTGTCATTTCTTAGAATTTATAGGTCTAAGGACCTATTTTGAAAAGTTTTAATGCCTAAGGATAAGTATATATATGTAGCTATTTTCATAAAGGACTAATTTCATAAAAGTTTATAACCTAAGGGTATTTTGTGTCAATTTACAAACTTAAGGGTCCTAATGAGTTATTTTCTATAAACCAAAATCCTATCTTTTTATTTAACAATGTAACACAGTACTAGGAAGCTTCATTATGTGAGGGTTTCATTTGGGTATTCGTTTTGACGAGTTTAGTGGGTTTACGATTTAAAGTGCCCTGACTCCTCAAATGTTTACTACATGACCTCTAAATTATAATGGCCCTAATAGTGTTACGTTATATCTAAATCTAGTATACCTAGGAATACTTACTTAAGAAACATAGACAAACCAATTAAGACTTGACATACCTACACACACACTACCTCAGGATACGTGAGTAAGCCATCTAAATCCCTATCACACTTCTCTGAACCCAAGTGCGTTCATAGCCTCACTTTTTAAATGCTTTCTAAACCCGTGAGGGGATACATGCTTTAAACCGAATACAAGTCTTTTCTTTTATTATTGCACGAGTACCTCCTATGCCACTATACATAACAAATTTCATGAACCATAATCACTTGCGAGTGAACGCGAGTATAGTGAATAGATCTATTTGGAGTTTGAAAACTCCGTTGGTTTGCCCCTTCCGGGTACCAATTAGCACTATACTTGAGAACTAAAAGGTTAACCTTGGCAAGTTAACCTTATATCCAGTCATGATTGGTCTGCAGTGCCAGCCATCATTGACTCGGACTGTTAATGTGGGGTGTCATGAGCTTAGATGCAATAATACTATCTTTTACTAATTTTCCATTATCCCCAGTGGAGCTTGTATTCAACCCTATTACTACCTAAACCTTTGATCTCACTCTACCCTATTGTTGACCTTTAAGCATTTTATCCCAGGTAATTAAGCCCCTTTAGGACCTACGGCACGGTGTGATACTGGATATGAGGACGTCCATACCTATTATCATTCATCTTCTTTTGCTTTAAAGAGTATCTTTGGGACCTCTCTTTTGGTAAAAGTATATATTTTACTGTAAAACTCTGATAAATAAATGAATGATAACTCATCTTTTTCAAAAACGTCTCTTTTCGAGTCGTTTTATATTATCATGACTTTGTATCCATTAAGTAATACCCCAGCTCTAATTCCGCTGCGATCTATAAAAATTGGGGTGTTACACGGGAATCCACTTTGGTTTTGCAGAATACACAACACAAGTTAGATTGTCCGTCCCAAGTTTTGATCTTGTATGGAGTCTGGTTATTTGAGGATATATTAGTAAGCCCAAGCCCGGTTTGTGGGCTTAGGGTTCATTAGGGTTCTTGCTCATTTACATTATAAATAGTCGATCAACAAAAACATAATACCCACGGGTTTCAATGCTTAACATAGTATTAGGCGGTGTTTAATCCGAGACCTAGTCGGTCGTCATGAGCCATCGTCTCTTTTCAACCCACAAATCCCTTTCTCCTAAATCTATCTTCTATCTCTTTTCACCCGTCAAACCTTTATCCCTAAATCTATATTACATCATATTGCTAGTTAATTAATTTCTATAACTTTAAACCTTCAAAGTGTCACTGCAAACTTATCATCACTTTTAAGCCAATCCTTGCATCAGCAAACATCCGCGTCCTAGCAACCTATTTGTTACTTATTTCTAGTAAACAAAGTACTTTTTTGCCAATACAAGAGTACAATAGTTACCTGCATTCCCAATTGCTTTTCTTACCATAAACGACAATTAGAAAGAAAAAAACAATCAGATTAAAGAAGTTTGAGAAAGAATAGTGTTTTCATTATTGGAGGGAAAAAGTAGTTACAAGAGTATTTAAAATGATAATTCTTGATTACAGAAATGTGAATTACACCTACTCTATATATACAAGGATTAGGCTTCTAGAAACATTACAGAACTACTAACATCACATTCTATTACAATTCACTTGAGCTTGATATAGTAATTTGTACTTTGATAGGAGAGTTGACTTTTGCTTTGACTCCGTCTTAGACTTTTCTTCTGACCTTTGGATGTTGTTGATTTGATGAGTTGTTGTTGTTTGATCTTTGATACCTCCACTACCCCCCACAAGTTGGCAGTGTGAAAGGATCACAAGTGCCAAACTTGCTTATACAATTGTAATGCAGAACTTTAGGTAATCCTTTGGTTAAAACATCTGCTGCTTGAAACTTTATAGGGATGTAGGAAGGTATGATTTGGTGATCCTAAATCTTATCTCGACAAAATGATGATCGATCTCAATGTGTTTAGTTCGCATGAAGACTGGATTTGAAGCAAGTGCAATAGCAGATTCATTGTCACATAGGATAGGAACAGGCTGAGATATTTTGAGGTTTAGATCTTGTAGTAAGCATTTGAGCCAGGTAATCTCACAAGTACAATCTACTAGAGCTCTATACTCTGCTTCTGTGGATGATCTTGAGACAACAAGTTGCTTCTTTGAAATCCATGAGATGAGACAACTGCCAAGAAAGATAGCATACCCTGTGACTGATCTTCTAGTGATTGGACAAGCTGCCCAACCACTGTCACAATAGGCTGAAAGAGATAGAGTAGTATCCTTTGGAAAATGTAAACCTTGTCCAGGACATGGTTTGATGTATCTCATGACCCTTAGTAGTGCTTTCATATGGATAGTGGTTGGGTTGTGAGAAAATTGGTTGAGAACTTGCAAAGACAAAGGAGAGATCGAGTCCGTGATTGTGAGATAAATGAGTTTTCCAACTAATGTTACGTAGAGAAGAATCCGGCAATGGTTCCGGATTCATCATTGAGAGTGAAAGTGGGATCCAGTGGTGTGATGGCAGGCCTTTCATTGAGAACACCAGCATGTTGAATAAGCTCTAAAGCATACTTCCTTTGGGTCAGAACAATACCAGATGAATTTCTAAGGATTTCAATGCCTAGATAATAATGTAGTGGGCCAAGATCCTTAATGCTGAACTTTTGATGAAGTTGCTGTTTGATAGAGTTGATGAGAACTTGATCATTGCCTGCCAAGAGAATATCATCCACATAAACAAGAAGGGCAATGAATTGATGTCCTTGAGTAAGGGTGAAGAGAGAGGTATCAACATAACTTTGTTGAAAATGGAGAGATTGTAGGAACACTGTAAGTTTGCTGAACCATTGTCTATTTGCTTGTTTAAGACCATAGAGAGACTTAGTGAGTTTACACACAGAATTGGGTGGAAGGTCTTTTGAGTAGCCTTGAGGAAGTTTCCTATAAACTTCTTCATGTAAATCTCCATGTAGAAAAGCATTGTTGATATCCAATTGCTCAATGAACCAATTATGATGGACGAGAGATGGCTAAGAGATCTCACACTAACCATCTTTGCAACAGAGCAAAGTTTCCTTGTAATCAACTCCTCTCTTTGTGTGTAACCCTGCAACTTGACCTTGCTTTGTATCTTTCTGAGATCCATCGCATTGTATTTAATCCTCGAACACCCACTTACTACCAATAGCAAACTTGTTAGTGTAATGAGACATACTTCCCAAGTATTATTATCTTCTAAAGCTTAGATTTCCTTTTCATAGCTTGAACCCGTTTGGATCCTTAGATGCTTGTGCATAGGTGTGAGGTTCAGTTGTTTTGTTAATGTTATTGATGAAGTGTCTTAGTTTAGGTGTGGAAATATTTGAATAATTAATGTATTTTGTGAAGTGATGTTTGGAAATTTGATGAACATTAGATTTTGGAAGAGTGTAATGAAAGTCTTTTAGTTTTGTTGGGATGATTTTGGATCTGTGATAAACTCTTAAAGGTGGAGGTGGTGTAGGAATGTGAGGAGAAAGTTGTGTTGTTGAGGTAGGAGATGGTTGTTGAGATGGAGTGGGTGTATCATGGGTTGACTGAGGAGTGTCTTGTGCAGTTTTCATTTCTGGTTGTGGGGATGCAGGGGTATTAAATAATGGTGAGGTGGTGATTACTTCTGTTGTGTTAGTCACTTCTTCTTCTGAGGTGTGTGAGTCAGGTGATGTAATGTTGGGAGGAGGAGTAGGTGGAGGTGAAGTAGTTGTGTCAGGTTGTAAGAAGGTGGGAAGGTTGGATGGGTTGATTTGTGATTGAGTTGTTGTTGTGTTTGTGGGTTGAGAGATTGTATGGAAAGGAAATTGTGTTTCATCAAATTCAACATGCCTGCTGGTGAGAATTTTGTGTGATTTGGGATCATACGAAAGGTATCCTTTTTTATTAGGTGAGTATCCAATAAGTACTGAAGGTATTAACCTTGGTTGAAATTTGTCTGGTGAGTGTTGGTGAACATAAGCTCTACATCCAATGGTTCTGATATGGTCTAAAGAAGGTGCAGTGTTATGTAGGAGCTCATATGGTGATCTGTTCTGAATTGAGGTTGAAGGAAGTCTATTGATGAGGTATGTGGCAGCTAATATGCAATAGCCCCAAAAAGGGATAGGAAAGCTGGCTTAAAATCTGATTGCTCTAGCTACTTCCAAAAGTTGTTTGTGTTTTCTTTCAACTCTAGCATTCTGCTGAGGAGTATTTGGACATGAGGTTTGGTGTACTATTCCCACTGATTGAAAAAATGTTTTGAGATATGAATTTAAGAATTTTGTTCCATTATCACTTCTCACTGTTTTAATGTTTGTTTTGAAGTGTGTTTGAATGTAGTGATAAAAGGTTTTGATGTGGGTCACTGTGTTGTTTGCTAGGCATAAGATAAGTCCATGTGGCTCTTGAATGATCATCAACTATGGTGAGAAAATATCTACATTTGTTTATAGTTGTATGCCTATAGGGACCCCAAACATCAATATAAATAAGATCAAACAGTGATTTAGCATAAGAGGTGCTTGATTTGAAAGGTAAAGCATGATGTTTGGCTAACATACAGATATCACACTTGAAAGTTGAATTACAATGCATGAAAGGAGAAATTGTTTTTATTTTTTTAAGAACTAGAAATGAGGAGTGTCCCATCCTTGAGTGCCACAGGTATGAGTTGTTGTTGATGTTGAAAACAGGTGATGCAGATGTCTTGGTTGTAGAACGTACTGATGATGGTAGAAAGTAGAGACCATTACAAAGGATTCCATGAGCAATCCTCTTGTTCTGGTCCTGAAACACACATTGTTTATCAGTAAGGGTGAGTGAAATGTTGGTGCCTTGTAGTAGTTTACTCACAGACATAAGGTTGTGTGAAAAAGATGGTATGTACAAGACATAGTTAAGGGTGATGTAGTTATTTATGATCAATGATCCATAGGTTGTAACTTTAACATTATGTCCATTAGGTAGTGTAACATATATGGGTATAGGGAGTGTGTGGATGTTAATCATGAATGATAGAGATATGGAAATATGATCTCTTGCACCACTATCTATGATCCAAGCATGTTTGAGATCAGAAATTAGGGAAGCTACAAATTTAGGAATTCCAAAACTTTGAGAAGAAAATATACCTGAGAATGAGCCCTTTTGAGTGCCCTGCATCATGATTAGAACTTGGTTCAATTGGTTCTGCAACTGATCCATTCTAGCATCCATATGATTTTCAGAAGGAGTGTGTGTTGGAGTAGTTTGTGATGGTTGATTGGTGTTGTGTGTTGCTGTATCTCCTTGACTTTGAACCATATTCACTGTCCTTGGTGAGGGTTGATAGGAAGTATGTGGTTTTCAAGGTTTTGCAGGGAATTTTCCATGAAGTGGATGTCCCACTAGATAGCCTACAATTTTGTAACATTGATCCTTTGAATGACCTTCTTTGAAGCAATGTCCACATATGACCCCCTTTTTTAAATTACCCTTTCTCTCAGATGATTCACCATGACTGTAGGTAGACCTGTTGAACCTTTGAGATGGATTGTAGTGTTGGGTTGAATTCTAACCTTTGTGATTGCTTCCAAATGCTGCAAAGACTGTGGGTGTGGAAGACTTTGGCAATAAACCTTCCTTTTGTTTTTCTTCTTGTCTTACCATATTATAGGCTTTAACAACTGATGGTAAAGGTTGCATGAGAAGAATTTGGCCTCTGATGTTGGCATAGCTATCATCAAGTCCCATCAAGAATTGAATCAATCTTTTCCTTTGATCTCTTTCACTGTTCTCCTTCCCATTCTCACAATTACAAACACAGATACACAAATATGGTGCTTCCAGTGAGTCAAATTCATCCCACAATCCTTTCAGTTTGTAATAGTAAACTTCAATGGTACAATCATGTTGTTTTAACTGAACAATGTCATTTGTGAGTTGGTAAATTCGGTGACCATCAATTTGTGCATAATGTTTGATGAGTGTGTAAATACTCATCATTTCTGTCTTATCTGAGCTGCCAAAACACTTAAAAACACTTAAATATGCAGCAAAATACAAAATATATCCAAGGATTGTATTTTATATGTTTCAGATGCAAAATGTTTAAAATCGATGAAAAACGAGCTAAGTTTGCATAATTGGCGCTTTCGGTCCCTCAACTTTCAAATCTTGACAAAATCGGTCCACGAGCATTTGTTTTGGAATAAAAGTCAACCCAAGTCCTTTCAAAATCAAAATTTATCAAAAATGATCCTTGGGTAAAAAGTTTGGAGAATTTACAAGTTTGGTCCTTCAAGTTTCAAAATTGGCAAAAATAGTCCTTGGAAGTTTAAAAATGGAAAATTATCTTTTATGGTCCTTGTACTAATGAAACTTGGCATGTTTGGCCCTTTTGATAAGTTTGGGAAAGTTACAATTTCAGTCCCTCAAAAATCAGAAATTACAAGAATGGTCCTTGTGATTAAACTACAAACCCTTGGACCATGACCCTTGCTTGAGCCTTGAACCCCTGTCAAAACAACCCTTGACCCCCCCAACTTGAACCCTTTACCCATTAATATAACCCCGGTCAATCCAGTCAAACCCAATCACCTTTTCCTCCAAACCACTTTCTCCTTCACCCACCCTCTCGCAAAACCGGACCACCCTCACCTCCATTCACAACCCACACCTTATCCCTCCACTCACCTAAAACAGCCAAGAATCATTAAATGCTTCTTCTTCTTTGCACTCAACCCTCCCCAACTGGAAAATATCATTTTGGCGCCAAAAACTCATCAACGGCTAAAAAGAGCCCAAGTGATCCAATGGCTCTGCAAAGTGGTGGGAAATGATCAGAGGAGAGAGGGGAAGCCTTTTGCTGATAAATAGAAGAAAGAGGAGAAGAGCAAAAGAGTAGTTTTTAGTTTTAATTTTCTTGTATGTCGTTTTTAATTTTAATGTATTAATTAGTCTCTAAAATTGTCTTTATTAAACTTCCTGTTTTGAACTAAAGCTATTGTATCGCTTGTAATTCATTTCAAGTTCTAATTTAAAGTTTGATTAAAGTTTCTTATTTTTAAGTTTTCTTCTCTTTAATCGGTCTTAATTGTCCTAAATCCGAGCTTCAATAAGCTTTATTATAACTTAAGTGAGCTTACTAAAGTCGTATATAGCTTTTAGTAAGCTCAAGAATCGATTCAAGTAAATTGGGTACCAGTCAACAAAAGTCAAACTGGAACTCAAGATGGTTTTGTAATGAAGTTGGGTTGATGCAGTTTGGTTTTGGATTGGATTTGGTTAAAAATAGGGTAGTTTGGTTCTGGTTTAAGCTGCATATAAGCTGGACCAGAAGTGAGTTTCATTTCATTCCATTTACTTAAACTGTGGAGCTCAATTTGTTGTTCCACTATTGTTATAGCTGTTTTTGCATTAGTGGATCATTGTTAGTTGTTAAGTGAGCATTAGAACTTAGTTAGATTATCACTTTGATCTATAGTTAGGATTTATATAGATTAAGTAGTATACACTGCTTTTTAAGTAATGTTTGGATCTGCTCTTTAAACTGTGATAGAGATTGGATTATTAGTTAAGAGTAGTTTATACAGGCTTAAATAGGGGTAGTGTACTTATTTTAGTCCTTATTCTGCTTCTGCATATCACTTAGTCAAAATTCTATTGAATCAGATATTGTGATTGAATCAGATTAGTATAAGAGTTAAATAGGTTAGGACTAGGTTTGGAAATCATCTCACTAGCTTAATTAGGTCTTAACTTAGCTTATTTCATTACCTAGATCAAATTAGAGGCATTAGAATTTCATATTAGTCAAACTCTCAAATCTGTCTTAAAAAGTCAAAAGATGGAAAAACAGTTTTTCACCAAACTTGATAGATTTTTCATAGCTTCATTTTTGGTTCAAATTAAGTAAGATTTTGGGATTTGCTAGTTCAATTGGTCAAGTTTTGAAATCTGATTTTTGTCAAATTTTTGAAAATAATTTTAAGCGAGAGATAAAATTGTCTAAACAGTTCATATGCCTGCTCACACTCACTCATCTTGAGTTGTGAACCAGGCATCTTGCAGCTTATGCTCAGTGCTCACTTTGGATAATTAGGGTCTCAGATTTGGTTTATAAGCTCCTTGCCAGGTCTACTTGAGATTGTGATGTCTGGTACTAAGTTCCAACTAGGTTAGATAGCTTATTTTTAAGCTTTAAGTCAGCTCCTCAGAACTGAACTTTCTTGTTTGATTTTGAGCTAATAAGCTTGTAGCTGGTTATCTTGAGGTTTTGAGTAGCTGGAATTAGTTACTTATAGTTAAGTTTAGCATAATTTAGCTTCTGCCTTCCTTTGGTGGTTTTTAGTGCTCATTTGCTTAACTTGAGTGCTTATTCATAAGCACTTTTCACTACAGAACCTAATTCTTGCACACCGCATCAATTTTCTTATTTTTCCTATAATTAGAATAATATTTTAGACTTTTCCGAATTTTTCATAATTTTTCATCACTTGTTGCTATTTTTCCTATTTTAAATCGGTTTTAAGACTTTTAAATAGCTTTTAATACAAATAAATCGAAAGCTTCAAAAATAAGTTTTCAATTTTCATAGATTAAGATAAATATAAAAGCCAAAAAATATTTTTCCATAATTTTCCTAGTTTAAATAGTAATTTTAGCAATTTAATTAGTTTTAAATAGTTTTAAATCATAGAAATTAGAATATAAATCGAAAAATACAAAATTAGTTTTGAAAATTCTCTTTAGTTATTTTAGATTTTTGAAAAATAGTTTCACAATTTTCCTCTTTATTTTCATAATTTTTAGTATTTTAATTTAGTTTTAAAAGTTTAAAATTAGTTTTTAATTCAAATTTATAAAAGAAAAATCAAGAAAATCTAATTTTAAAAATAGTGATAGCGTTTATTTAATATAATTTAGCTTTTAATTTTCTTTCTCGATTTTTCCTTTGTCATCTAGTATTATCATTAACCCTTTCTGCTCAATATCACCCGATCACTACACGTTTAGCTATTCAATCGCATATTTCGTTGGGACTTAACGACACTGGGAAACACTAAACTCTCCGGACTTAATTGCTTTAGTTTTAGACTGTTTGGCTTTTATTACGGTTGACCATTCACAAGTGGTTGACTTGCGTAATAAACCTGACCGTTTGGGACCGATCAATGCTCATGAAGCTCACTCCATAACTTTGAAACAGAATTGATAAAGTTCAAGCTGTTACCAATTTGTTCAACCACAGTATTGAGGATCCATGAAATCAGCATGTCATTGTTTCTTTCCCAAAGTGCTCTAGTAACATTAGTTGTGTTTGGTTCAGGATATTTACCAGTGATTAGCTTCATCTTATTCTTAGCATTTAGTGCAATAACCATGGATCTCTTCCAAGAACTGTAGTTATCAGATCCAGTTAAATTCTTAGAGATGAGAATCAATCCTGGATGATCAGATTGATGCAGAAAGAAAGGATGATCAGAGTTGATTGTTCCATTGAGTGTGGTGTTCATTGTGGATGTATCTTGTGATGATGATGATGAAATCAAGAACCATTTTGAACTGAATGGTGGTTATAACTGATTTTTAATAGAATAATGAGTTTTGATGAATTGGATAGTGAATTGGACAGTGAATGATGAGTTGTTGTTGTTTAAATGATCAAGAAATGATGCTGAATGATGAAGATACAACAGCATTATGGTGGATTTTGGTGATGATGATGAAGAAAATTTTATGGAAAACGGTTATGGTAAGAAAAGTTGTTGTAATCAATTTAAAAATCGATTATCTTGATCGAAGCGATTACTTACCACGCTTTATGGTGGTGAGCTCGATACCATAAAGAAGTTGAGAAAGAATAGTGTTTTCATTATTGGAGGGAAAAGTAGTTACAAGAGTATTTAAAATGATAATTTTGATTACGTAAATGAATTACACCTACTCTATATATACAAGGATTAGGCTTCTAGAAACATTACGTAACTACTAACATCACATTCTATTACAATTCACTTGAGCTTGATATAGTAATTTGTACTTTGATGGGAGAGTTGACTTTTGCTTTGACCGTCTTAGACTTTTCTTTCGAATTCGATGTTGTTGATTTGATGAGTTGTTGTTGTTTGATCTTTGATACTCCATTCTGCATCTTATTTATGCTTTACTTCCTTTCTCTGCTTGTTTTATTTCTATGGTTTCAGTCAAGTTCATCTTTCGCCTTTAGCATCACAATGCAGCAACTAGCACATCAAGTTATTTTTTAACAGCAGTACAAGTGTTTTTCATTTTGGGAATTGTGATGACTTCGTCATCATATTTATTATCATTGCTTTAATGTTTCTAGTTTTCTAATTCAATCCTAGCTTTTGTGATTCGCACCGCATCAGCAGGGAGTATTAGAGAATATATTAGTAAGCCCGAGCTGTTTGTGGGCTTAGGTTCTAAGTTGATAAGGTTTTAAAAGGTACCATTTTGAGGGTCGTTTAAGTCCTTATTTGATCACTTTTGTATCCGTTATTGCTTAATATCGTTCCTTTTCACTTTTTAGGTCTCGTGAAGGCAAAATCTTGGAATGGCACTTATTTGGACGAGAAAGGCGCGAATATATGAAGAAAATGGCCAAAGTCGAAATCATGACACTCACGATCGTTTGAATGTAGAAGCGGCGGCGTCGGGAGATATTTGCGACGCCGTCGGAGAAAGTTGCGACGGTCGAACTCAAAACTCATGTTTTCAAGAGGCGGCGTCTAGTGTGAAAGAGTAGGCCGTCGCTACTCGGACGGCCTAGATGCGATCCGACGGCGTCGAAAAGTGAAGAGACGGCGTCACGGACATAAGGTGGCCGTCGCAAGGTTAACGTGGCCAAGCGAAACCCTAATGGCGGCGACACGGCGGCGTCACTAAACATAAGGTGGCCGTCGCAATTGTAATCTTATATATAGAATCCGAATTTTTCGGTCTTTTGTGTGGAGAGTCTTTGGAGTAAAACCTAAAACCGAACCTAAGGTGTCTTGTACGATATTTTAGGGTTTTAACCCTATCTTACACCAAGATAAGTCTTTGCTTCATTAATTCAATTATGTCTTTGATTATTTGTGTGTATGCTTGCATGTTCTCCATGTCCGCTAATTTATTTGTGTGTTTGCTTAGGTAGTATGAAACTTAATTATTGAATATTGATTGGTTGTTTCTTATCTTAGTTGATTAATGATCTAGTAATGCGATAGGTCATTCGTTGTGTACTTAATGCTTGATTCATCTTTGTGAACCCTAGAGTATGATTACGAGTGATTGTAGTCTAAAACATCCGAAGAGTGCCTTAGAGTAGGAGTCTATAATCTCTATGTGGATTTGTAGACAAGACCCTTTGGTAAGTTCAAAGAGTTGGGAGAAAGCATACCTACAACTTAGAAACACAACGCAACTAGGAATAAGGCGTGACACTCAACCATCAATAGGAGATAATTAAGGAGTAATACAAACTAAGTAAACACATCTTTAAACTATCATACGAGCACACATTAATTAGACATAGACTCCCACAACCTTAGTTTAGATAATTAGATAATAGTAGAGTAATCGGTGAAATACCAACCCCCAAATCCAATACCGAAATTCGTACCTTTCCATTTTCATAAAATATAAAAGATAAAAATAATCTTCCTCAACCTTAACCTTAGCGTAGTAACTCCTACTAGCATTCCTATTCCCCAGAGAACGATATCAATACCCGTGGCTTACCCTAATTACTACACTACAACGATTAGGTTCCTTGCCTAGGGTGTTATAAAACTTGCTCGAAGAAAAGGAAGTTCCTTTGACCCCGAGCAGCGCGTGTGGCGTTATCAAGTTTTTGGCGCATTGCGGGAATAGAATAGCTAGTTAGTAGTCCACCTCGTTTAGGTTTCTTTGCTTGATTCCTATCAAGTAAATTTTTTTTTTTTTCTCATTTTTAGATTTCTCTTAGTCTATCCCCCTTCTTCGAAACCTTTGTTAGTAATCCCATCACTTTTCATCATGGAAGGTGATAATCAACAACCACGTCCCCATACAAACCCCCTTAAGCAACTTAGAACCCGCAGTTCCACCAAAACTCTTATTGAACCATTTGCGGAACCGAAGAGAGCTCAATAAGCGAAAAAAGCTCTCCATGATTCGAACTTCATGGCACTTCAATCAATTTTGATGAAGTTACATCGATGAAGAATCTCCTCATTCACCACAATCTCACGAAACCATTATCGTTGACGATCCGAGCCAAAATGGCGAGGAAGTCCTTACCACTCGACCAATAGCCCCATAAATCCTCCTAAAGCGAAAACTCTTGGGAACACTCCTATCCCTCTGCGTCTGGATTCACCAATGCCATTGTCTATCCTCGGAGCGGATCAATGAGGTATTGCATGCATCGATATTTGGCTAATCCAAAAGGCATGTCAATTCCATGGATCCCGGTGAAAACCCAATTCACCACATCAAACAGTTTCTAAAATTGTTGATGCTATCTATGCCGACGGAGCATCTAAGGAGACATCTAGACTCGGTTTTCCCATTTTCTCTTCAAGGGCAAGCCAAGGGTGGCTCGACAAGCTCCTCCAAGGTCCATTTTCACATGGGAACAACTCACAACTAAGTTCACGAAAGTTCTTTCCTCCGGAAGAGCTGCGGCATGTAGGAGCAAAATTCGCACTTTCACCAACCCGATGGAGAATCTATCACCAACTCACGGAGTCGTTACAAAGATCTTATTCAACAAGCCCCACACCACGGTATTAACCTTTGGTTGCTTGTTCAAATCTTTACGACAATGTCTCCGAAAGGATCAAAAGGATTGATTTCTCAACTAGCGAGAATCGCAAATCTCACTGCGGAAGAAGGATGGAACCGAATAGAGGAATATATCCAATATCAAGACGACCATTGGAATGAGCGGAAAGCGCGTCAAGCATTTCCACTTTCCCAAGTGAAGAGTTATCCTTAGATTATCGGATTGAGAAAGCGCAAAAGAAACTAGCTTACCTCATAAAATCACCGAACCAAAAAGGTGACTAACCCATATCTCTTATCGACATATGTGGAGGATCGCATGAGAGCGATGAGTCGACGACACATCCCGAGAAAGCGTGTTCCTCTCCGGTCATGATATTTATGATGACCCTTCACTCCTCGCATTTTATCAAACCGATGAATGTGATCCTTGGGGCAATCGAAATGGAGAGCGGAAGGTAAGGGCGGACTGAGTACTCCATCCGTGATCCTTTGAAGAAAAACTCGGGCAGTTCACCATGGAAGGGCGCAATCTTGAAAGGTCTTGAGGAGTTTATCCAAGAGCGACAAGTGAATTAGAAAGTCGGTTCACCAATCTCCACGAAAGAATGAGTGGACTGGCATAACACTTCACGATCCAACTTGCGCAATCACTACTCGATCGGGAACTACTACCAAGGACCCCACATCCCAACCGGGACCCCATCACAAGGGAACCCGAGTTAGGAAATGAGGCGATCCCACACCTCTTCCAACTCCTCACGATCCTCCCCACAAACACCGGCCTGACCCGGTACCAACTTTCTCACGGTTCCTTATCCTCTCGTTTAAAAATCAAAAGGTGAAGAAGACAATGAAAAATATTGTCTTACTTAAAACAAACATCCGTCAACATACCACTCCTTGATGTATTCTATCATATCCTAAATATAGTAGATACTTCAAGAGGCGATATCTAATCGAAAAAGCTTGAGGATTGATATTATTAGGGAAGAATGTTCACTATCATCCAAAAGAGCATGCCCAAGAAGAAGGAAGATCCGGCGGTTTACTATTCCTTGCTCTATAGGGCGCTTTCTATGAAAAACGCCTTAGCGAGATCTTGGGGCAAGCATTAACACGATGCCTCACTCCTGTTTCTTAAGCTCGGATATTCGGGCTTAAACCAACTAGGATGAGTATCCAATTAGGCGATCGATCAATCAAATATCCCATTGGAGTTTGTGAAACGTTCTTGTAAGGGTGGGGAATTCAAATTTCGATCGATTTCGTAATTTTAGAGATGGAGGAAGATAATTCCGTCCCAATAATCCTTGAAGACCCTTCTTGGCTACACTCGTGCCATTATTGATGTTCATGATGGAAAGCTCACTTTACGAGTAGGATCCGAGGCGTGACCTTCGACATTAAGGATTCTATGAGACATTCTTCTTCTGCGGTCATCCCGTATATTTAGTTGAAGAAGTTGATGAATTTGTTGATGACATAGGCGGTGCATTGGCGAGTATCTATTAAGCGAATTCATGAATAATGATAACAACGTAATATCGACAATCATGAAATTGAGATGGTTGGGCGGTGTCCTTTATCCTCGTCGGGATGAAATTGAACCTATTGAGCTTGAGCCGGAAACCAGCTAAAACCATCAATCAAAGAGCCTCCTACCTTAGAACCGAAAGATCTCCCGAGTCACTTGGAATCGCCTTTCTTGAGGGAGGACCAACTCCTGTCATAATAAGCTCCTCGCTAACCCCTATTCGAAAGAGAAGCTCTTAGAAGTTTTAAAAGAATATAAAGGGTGATTGCATGGAGTGTTGCCGACATTAAGGGAATCGATTCTACATTACGTACTCATAAAATCCTCATGGAAGAAGATTACAAACCAACTGTTCAACCGCAAAGGCGGGTTAACCCTAACATCAAAGAGGTAGTAAAAAGGAGGTCATTAAGCACGGATGCGGTCTCATCTACCCCATATCGGATAGCCCATGGGTCACCCAGTCAAGTGGTTCCAAAAAGGGAGGGATGCGGTTGTAAAAATGAGAAGGGTGAGTTGGTGCCACAAAGAGCAGTTCTTGGGTGGCGTGTATGTATTGACTACGAAAATTGAATGATGCCACCGGAAGATCATTTTCCTCTACCGTTTATTGACCAAATGCTTGAAAGATTAGTGAGCACGAATACTCTGTTTCCTTGATGGCTTTTCGTGTTACTTTCAAATCCCAATTGCTCACGAAGATCGGGAGAAAACTACATTACATGTCCTTACGGAACGTTCGCGTACAAGCGAATGCCTTTCGGGTTATGTAACGCACCCGCAACTTTTCAACGATGTATGATGGCCATATTCCACGAGTTAATTGAGGATAGCATGGAAGTTTTCATGGATGATTTCTCGGTGTTTGGAAATTCTTTCGACCTTTGTCTTTCCAACCTTAGGAAGATGTTGAAGCGATGCGAGGAAACTAATTTGGTTTTAAATTGGGAAAAATGCCATTTCATGGTAAAAGAAGGAATTGTTTTAGGGCATAGAGTCTCAGGAAATGGAATTGAGGTCGATAGAGCGAAAATCGAAGCAATTTCAAACTCCTTATCCTACTACCGTTAAAGCCATTCATGACTTTCTTGGTCATGCGGTTTTATCGAAGGTTTATTAAAGATTTTTGAAAATTGCCCGGCCTATGACACGACTTCTTGTTAAGGATGCCCTTTTGATTTTTCGAAGAATGCAAGGAAGCATTTAACCGATGAAGAAAGATCTCACTCAAGCACCTATAATGGTCACCCCGATTGGTCTCGGCCGTTCGAAATCATGTGTGATGCTAGTGATTATCTTTGTCGGTAGCGATTGCTCGGTCAAAGGAAGGAAAAGCATTTTCAACCAATCTACTACGCTAGCAAAACCATGAATGTGGCACAAGAGAACTATACAACCACCGAGAAAGAACTTTTAGTTGTTGTATTTGCCTTCGACAAATTCGAGGCAATACCTCGTTCTCTCTAAAGCGTCGTCTTCACAGATCACTCCGCCTACGTTATCATTTTCAAAACAAGATGCTAAACCGCTTGATTAGATGGATCCTATTACTTCAAGAATTCGACATTGAAATTCGAGATAAAAGAAATTTGAAAATCTCGCGATCATCTATCACGCTTGGAGAACCCGATCTTGAGAAGTCGATCACACCGATATTCGTGACTCTTTTCCGAGGGCGGCTAATGGTGATTAAAGAGAGTGAGCCATGGTATCTCGATTATGCTAACTACATCGATGAGAGTTTTGCCAAATTACATGACGAGACAAGATAAAAGAAGTTCTTCACCGAGCTAAAACATTACTTACGGGATGAACCCTTCCTTTTCCGTATATGTCGATCAAATCATACGACGTTGCGTGGTGGTAGAGATTGATCGAGTTCTAAAAGAATGTCATGCGGGACCATCCGGGGACATCACGGTGTGAATATCACGGCACGAAAGGTTTTCGATCTTTGGATTCTATTGGCCTCTTGTTTTTCGAGGCGTTAAGAGATTAGTTCAAATGTGTGATGCATGCCAGCGATCGGAAATATTTCACGACGGGATGAGTCACCTCGAACTATATCCAAGTCTGCGAAATATTCGACGTTGGGGAATAGACTTTATGGGACCCTTTCCATCTTCGGAGGAAATGAATACATTCTCGTAGCTATCGACTATGTATCCAAATGGGTAGAAGCTCAAGCCCTTAGAACTAATGATGCAAGGGTAGTTATTCACTTTCTTAAAAGCTCTTTGCAAGATTTGGGATTCCCAAAGCATTAATCGATGATAGAGGACTCACTTTTGCAATGCTCAAATGGAAAAAGTGATGAAGAAGTATGGCGTCCACATAGATTTTCTCACGCATATCATCCTCGGACAAATGGACAAGTAGAAAACACAAACAGGGCATTAAAGCGGATACTTGAAAAACGGTCCACCAAAGCAGGAAAGATTGGGCATTCAAATGGATGAAGCACTTTGGGCATTGAGCGCTTACAAAACACCTATCGGGACAACCCTTTTCGCTTTGGTATACGGAAGGCTTGCCACCTCCTATCGAACTTGAGCGAGAAAGCATATTGGGCCCTTAAGGCTGTAATATGGATTATTCGAGCGAGGTCAAATCGGTTCTTACAACTTCAAGAATTGGATGAGCTAAGGTGGAAGCATACGAATCGTCAATCACTTACAAAGAAAGGGCAAAAGATGGCACGATCAACGAATAAAGAATCCTAAAGAGTTTTGGAAGGGATAAAGTGCTCTTGTATAATTCGAGACTAAGATTATTTCGGAAAACTCAAATCTAGGTGGTATGGACCCTTTTCGGTAAAAACCAAATGAGCAATGGGCGGTTGTACTTTTAGACCATGATGGAAGAGAATTCACAGTTAATGGGCAACGGGTGAAGCATTATCAATTGGATAATATTGAAATAGTGAACGATGAGGATATTATTTTAGAAGGAGAGGGCGATAGTGAGAAAACGTAGGAGCAGGACTATGAGTCTAGCTACAAGACTCTTTAATAAAGAAAAGCGCTTCGTGGGAGGCAACCCATGCTTAATTGTTTGCTTGTTAGTGTCATATATCTTTTATTAATTGTTTATCCTCATGTTTAAATTTGTGAAAATGCTTTATTTTGTTTTTAACCTCGTCTTAATTACATATAAAGGTATTTTACATAAGGGATAAGTGTAGGGAGGATTACACACGTTTTCAAAAGAAACGTAAACATGAGAATAACAATTAACTAAAAGATATATATGTTTGTTTGTTTGAGTCAAATGCTTATATCAAGTCATAATGAATGTTTTGCAAAAATTTTTCCGATTCTAAAGATGTAAATTTTCCGAAATTTTTCCGAAAATCGAGACCGGTTTTGTCGGGATAACTTTGGCGTCGAGATTGCAACTGACGGCGTCGGGAAGGAGTAAAACATCGATTACTTTTCTCGTTTTCGAGCTACTTATAAATTTTGGAATTTTCGGTCTTAATTTTCTTAAAAATTCGTAAACATTCATTCCACAAGCATTATATCCTAGTTTAAATCGAGTCTTATATATATTATTACCGCCGATTTTACGAAGGTTTCGTTTGTTTTCTTCAAGTGTGCGAGGTTTAGTTTGTCAAGAAGAAGTTACATAAGATTGGAAGGAGCTTTTCACGCATAAATTCTTCTTGAAAAGAATTTAACCACCACTTTACGGATCTACCGAGCTAATCGGGGAGTATTAGTTTCTTTCGTTTTAATCACCTTCTTTTATCATAACTTTGATACTTTCGGGAACATTGGGGACAATGTTCGGTTTAAGTGTAGGGAGGAAAATAAAGCGGAACTTTGAAACTATGCTTATCCTTGACTATTTGCTTTGTCCAATTGCATTTGCGTAATAAACCATGAGAAATGTCGGTTAGGGTAATTTTGGCACCAAATTTAAAATTTTCATGACATATAAGAGTGGGCCATTAGTCTTAACAAAAGCGTCTCACGGATAGGAAGTTATATGACTAGCACAAAACCCTTTACCACCCAAATTCCACCCAAAATGTGAGGATCGCCCTTAGATTAGTAGGAATTAAAGCATTCATCTTTAATGCTTAGAGTGAGAACCGGTAGTATATTAGATTCTAGAACTTGTTTTGTGATGCATTCCGAGATCGCAAGTGAGGCTACACTTGTGTAGTTAGGAATAACTAAATGATAAGAGGCATTAGGATAAACCCTTGTTTGATACCTGTAATATAATTACTTCTTCCACATCGGTTGAGTAATTCCCCCACACCCTTTGCGTTGTACTCATCTTTAGTACACGATACCCTAGTTAACCCCTCGAGCCTATCCTTTTCGCGGTTCTCGTGATATTTCGGTTTTCCGAATATCAATGAAAACATTGTTTACACCCCACCCCAAATATACACCCAAATCGCCTTAGCCTACCCCTTATGCACTCACTTTTAGTGCAATTGTTTGTTATCACCCCAAACCCTTAGTTCAATTATCTAGTTGCTTGCATAAGTTGCTAAGTCGAGTCATATCCTTTGTATCTGATTTTGGGATGATTGGGATTCATGGGAAAAGTTAAAGTTTATGAAATGACGGAAGGGCGTTAAATTCAAATTCCCTTTGTTTACGTAATAATGTACCCCAAGTGTTTTGATCTTTTCAAATCGGGTCAAATTAGTGTTAGAGTAATAAAAACTCAAGTGTAGGGATGTCCTGTAAATCCTAGTATTTTGATGTTATCTTAGAGGATGGTAGAGTAAAAGTGTATGAAAAAAAAAAAAAAAAAAAAAAAAAAAAAAAGAAAAAAAAAGAAAAAAAAAAGAGTGATTAAAAAAAAAAAAAAAAAAAAAAAAAAAAAAAAAAAAAATACGGGCTACCATCCTACATCTATCTTTTAATTTATGTTTGTTTATTTCAGTTATCTAGAGTTTAGAGTGTCGAGTCTTGGCTTAGCAGCGCCATTCTTCATATGCATTTAACATAAAGATTTTGACTTACCACCACTAAATAGCCTATCCCACCAAACCCTTATTTCCCTACCGTAAGCCTAACATTACAACCCTTTAAAGACCTCTTTGATAGTCTTTCCTAGGTGCTTACGCCAAAGCGATGGAGGTTTGATCTATTCTCAAGCCTATGGTAATCTATGTACTAGGACCGGTTAATGAGTGTTTATCTTCCATTTCCTATATTGTTATATTTCATTTATACACCTGAGAGAGATGTGAGTATCCAAACACCCCATGTGAGGTGCTAGTATGTAATTCCGTGCTTGTTATGACTTTTGGGGCTTATATGTGTTGTGGACCGTTTTGAATTAATCTTTGAATGACCCCAACTTACAAATCAATTGGCTAAAAGCACATTTGCTTGAGGACAAGCAAATAACAAGTGTAGGGATATTTGATAAGGTTTTAAAAGGTACCATTTTGAGGGTCGTTTAAGTCCTTATTTGATCACTTTTGTATCCGTTATTGCTTAATATCGTTCCTTTTCACTTTTAGGTCTCGTGAAGGCAAAATCTTTGGAATGGCACTTATTTGGACGAGAAAGGCGCGAATATATGAAGAAAATGGCCAAAGTCGAAATCATGACACTCACGATTTGAATGTAGAAAGCGCGGCGTCGGGAGATATTTGCGACGCCGTCGGAGAAAGTTGCGACGGTCGAACTCAAAACTCATGTTTTCAAGAGGCGGCGTCTAGTGTAAAAGAGTAGGCCGTCGCTACTCGGACGGCCTAGATGCGATCCGACGGCGTCGAAAAGAAGAGGACGGCGTCACGGACATAAGGTGACGCCGTCGCAAGGTTAACGTGGCCAAGGCGAAACCCAATGGCGGCGACACGGCGGCGTCACTAAACATAAGGTGGCCGTCGCAATTGTAATCTTATATATAGAATCCGAATTTTTCGGTCTTTTGTGTGGAGAGTCTTTGGAGTAAAACCTAAAACCGAACCTAAGGTGTCTTGTACGATATTTTAGGGTTTTAACCCTATCTTACACCAAGATAAGTCTTTGCTTCATTAATTCAATTATGTCTTTGATTATTTGTGTGTATGCTTGCATGTTCTCCATGTCCGGCTAATTTATTTGTGTGTTTGCTTAGGTAGTATGAAACTTAATTATTGAATATTGATTGGTTGTTTCTTATCTTAGTTGATTAATGATCTAGTAATGCGATAGGTCATTCGTTGTGTATAATGCTTGATTCATCTTTGTGAACCCTAGAGTATGATTACGAGTGATTGTAGTCTAAAACATCCGAAGAGTGCCTTAGAGTAGGAGTCTATAATCTCTATGTGGATTTGTAGACAAGACCCTTTGGTAAGTTCAAAGAGTTAGGGAGAAAGCATACCCTACAACTTAGAAACACAACGCAACTAGGAATAAGGCGTGACACTCAACCATCAATAGGAGATAATTAAGGAGTAATACAAACTAAGTAAACACATCTTTAAACTATCATACGAGCACACATTAATTAGACATAGACTCCCACAACCTTAGTTTAGATAATTAGATAATAGTAGAGTAATCGGTGAAATACCAACCCCCAAATCCAATACCGAAATTCGTACCTTTCCATTTTCATAAAATATAAAAGATAAAAATAATCTTCCTCAACCTTAACCTTAGCGTAGTAACTCCCTACTAGCATTCCTATTCCCTAGAGAGCGATATCAATACCGTGGCTTACCCTAATTACTACACTACAACGATTAGGTTCCTTTGCCTAGGGTGTTATAAAACTTGCTCGAAGAAAAGGAAGTTCCTTTGACCCCAGACAATTCACCAATATAAAAATCCGTAAACACGGATACTTAACTACAACATGAGCAAAGTACAATCTTTATACACGTAAATAAACATGTATAAGCAATGTTACTTCAAGTAGAATATCATGATCGCGATTCGCATGTACATGCAAAAGTATAAAGCTACAATATCATTTAGCTAATTGTTATCACTAAAATCATCAATTTTGATATTAATACTCTTACAAGATATTATCAAACATTTTTGGTGGACAAATCTGACGTAACCCAAAGTAATAACCATACATGCCGATTTTCAAGATCGATGCAACAAATTATGCTAAGCGGCTTACATGAATGATTACTATGCTATACTAACGGTTGTTTACAATGGTGAAATCGTTTTGGCTATTAATGCTTAACCCGTGTGCCGTTGATCACTGATGCTTCAAATTAGGTGTTTAAATCATAGTACTTTAAGTCTCCAATCGACTTCATATTTGAACCAAAGTAATCTACAAGAACAATGATTTTATATTTGTGAAAGTTAGCTTAGCAAACATATATAAGTTCATTTTAATGTTTGAATAAGTTGATGGCTTATGAGCTTATTTAAGAAGCTTTTATTGCTTGCTTATTATATTGAGGGCTTTGAGCTGGTATAATTTCTAGTTAATTTACAAACATAAGCTAGCTAAAACATTTTAGCGTGTTTAGCTAATGCAAATAGGCAAATAGTGTTGGAAAAATATTTTGCAAAATGAGTTTTTTGCAAATTTTGGACACTATTTAATATATGTATATGTTATATATATTTATATTTCTTGGTAGCTTTGCGTTCTCCTCGACGAGAGCTTCGCAACGAGCTAAAGTATGTCCAAAATGGAGTTAATATGAATGAGATATCGTGTCTCAAAGTGGGACACGTGAAATACAAAATTTGGGAAAATTAACACATCCCACATCGCCTAGAAAAGGAAGTGGGAGTGTGTTTATATAGAAATCTTGATATGAACCTTCAAAATGATTTGTTGGTTTTACTCCAACACCTACGTCTGCAGCGGGGTGCTGATTCGAGATTTACGGGCAAAATGAGTTGAAGCTTCGAACTCATGCGCGACCGCGGACACGAATGCGACTCGAAGCCTCGCACACGTGCGTATCTTTTTGTTGGCGATTCGTTTCCTTATTAACGGTTTCAGATTTTGTGTCCATCTAATTATAGAATTGATTTAAACTTACGAATAAGTTTTCTGAAATCGGTTTAAATAAATGGAATATATCATATATGTTTATATTGAATGAATATATTGTCTTGGTGAACAAGATAGGTTTTCGATATAAATAGAACCCATGTCTCATTCGGTTTTCACAGACGAAACGCAGCTCCACCGCAGACGTATTCAAGCAACCTTCGATCGAAACACGCAAGGCTTGGTGATCTTTCGAGGCAAGTAAGTTTAGTCGGTGTGGCAATGACTTTGAGCGTTGTACCACAGGAAGCAGACGGCGAATCATTTTAAGGGAATCGTGTTAACACGAGCCTCGTTCCTCGTTTTCTTGCTTTCGATTATTTACTATATAGAGTCATCTTACTTTCTACACCTTTTCATCTGCTTTTACTTTACATTAATTTATTTATTGTGATTATAATCGATTTTATAAATAAAGTGTACACCGTTTCCACAGTCTTAAAAGCAGTTCGGTTTAACGAATTTATAACACTTTGTTAAAATCGGATTTATTATTAATGATTTTATAAGCATTTTCGTCGAAACCTTGTTGAGTTTCTTTGGAAATCGGTTTCTATTAAACAGTTTTAACTTCTGATTTGGATTAACGGATCTATAACGTTTTTTAAGCAATTTTATTATCGGTTTAACGAAACCAAGAAAGAGTTTCTATTAAAGCGATTTATTCGATCCATCAAAACCAAGCTAGAGTTTTGTTGAATCGGATCTGGTACAAGTAGATACCATTTAAAACAGTTTGTTTAACTGTGTGTTTGATTTTCGGGATGACAAACACGACTACCCTCCTGTGACTACTACGTGAGCGTGCACAGTGCTTGATTACCAACACGGTTGCTAATCATCTTTGAGAAACCAGAGAAATTCAATGGGCGAATTTCAAGAGGTGGCAACAAAAGATGTTCTTTTATCTCACTACTTTGAACCTTGCGGTTCTTAAAAAGAACCCACCTAACGTGGAACCTCCTGCGAAGGTCAATCCTCTAATCAACAGTCGTTCAAGCCTTGGAAGCATGGAAACATTCAGATTTTTTGTGTCACAACTATGTTACGAATGGTTTGGTTGATTCTTTGTACAACGTGTCTTTGCAAGACCAAGGCGCCAAAGAATTATGGGAGTCATTGGAGCGCAAGTACAAAGCGAGGATGTTGGTACAAAGAAGTTCGTGGTAGCTCGTTTTTGGATTACAAGATGGATGATTCAAAGAATGTAATGAGTCGGGTTCAAGATCTGCAGTTTTGCTACACGACATTCATCTTTGAGGAATGACTTTGAGTGAAACTTTTCAAGTTCTTTGCTATTATTGAAAAGTTACCTCAGTGGGTAGAATTCAAGAACTACACGAAGCATAAGCGAAAGGAGATGAGTGTTGAAGACTTGGTTGTTCGTCTTCGATTGAACAGGACAACAAGTTGGCTCGAAAAACACGTATCGCTGATTACGCAAAGGCAAATATGGTTGAGCATGTTTCGTCATCTTCAAAGTCCAATGTCAAAGCTAAAGGCAAAGGAAAAGGAAAGAATGACAAGAAGGGCAAAGGGAAGTCCGAGTACCTTGCTCCTAAAGTCGCAATTGTGAAACGAAGTTCCAAGGGTGTGTTTCAATTGTGACCACCAGTCACCGTGTCGCTAATCGTAAGATGCGAAGCGGGTGACTCACGCCAAAGTAATATGGTGAATGAAGATGTGGACATGATTGCTATGGTGTCGATGTCATTGCCATGATCTCCGAAGTTAACATGGTAGGTTCCAATAACGAGGAATGGTGGGTGGATCTTGGGGCTACCCGTCATGTGTGTCTTGATAAGAGTATGTTTCACTCTTTCGTAGCGGTTGATAGTGGAGAGAAGCGTACATGGGCAACTCTGCAAGCTCTTTGAAATCAAGGGTGAAGGAGATGTAATCTTGAAGATGACATCCAGAAAGAGCTCAAGTTGACTAATGTCTTGTATGTTCGAGATTCGCAAGAATCTTGTGTCAGTTGGCAATTGAACAAGTTTGGTTTTCGTCTTGTTTTTGAGTCGATAAGTTTGTTCTTTCTAAGAATCAAGTTTATGTTGGTAGGGATATGCCACGAATGGTATGTTTAAGCTCAATGTAATGGTTGTTAAGAATGATATCAATAAAATGAATTCTTACGCTTACTTGATTGAGTCTTCTAATATGTGGCATGGCCGTCTTGGACATGTAAATTTTAATTCGATCGTCGTTTGATTAAATTTAATTGCATACCTAATTTCCATATTGACTCAAAATATAAATGTGAAACTTGTGTTGAAGCCAAACTTACAAGAGCATCTTTCAAATCGGTTGAGCGAAAACCGAACCACTTGATATGATACACACCGACATATGTGATTTGAAATCACTACCCACAAAAGGTGGCAATAAGTACTTTATCACGTTTATTGATGATTGTACAAAGTATTGCTACGTTTACTTCTTGAAAAGTAAAGATGAAGCTATAGACAAGTTTGTTCTATACAAAAGCGAAGTTGAGAATCAACTTGGTAAGAAAATCAAGGTGGTGCAGTGATAGAGGAGGTGAATATGTGTCTCCGTTTGTCGATCTATGTGCGAAACATGGAATTAGACACGAATTCACTTGCTCCTATTCACCTCAATGAGCAGTATTGCCGAAAGGAAGAACCGTACCTTGAAAGAAATGGTTAATGCCATGTTGATAAGTTACGGTCTAAGCCGGGACATGTGGGGAAGCCATTTTAACAACTTATCTTTTAAATAAGATACCTCGTAAGGAAAAGAAGAGACCCTTATGAATTATGGATGGGAAGAAAGCCATCATATCGGTATTTACAGTGTGGGGTGTCTAGCAAAGGTCGCTATACCGACTCCCAAGGCCCAAAAGATTGAACCTAAATCAGATTGTATATTCATCGGATATGCTAAGAATAGCGGTGCTTATCGCTTCATCGTACATGAATCGAAAAATCCGGAATCAAGGAATGCTTCATTCTTTGAAACTATTTTCCTTGTTTAACGAAGGAAGCGGAAGTTCATCTAGAATAGATGACGAAGTTGTCAAGATAAGAGACAACGAGATGATAATGATCTCCAAGATGAGAGACAAGATCAAAGCGAGGAAGAAGATGTTGAACCTAGAAGAAGCAAAAGGGCAAGAACCGAGAAATCGTTTGGACCCGATTTTGTTTCTTTTATGGTTGAAAATGAACCTACTTCATACGAGAAGCGGTTACTTCCTCGAAGGGCCTCAATGGAAAGAAGCCATTAAAAGTGAAATAGATTCTATTTTACAAAATCATACTTGGGAGCTCGTGGATTTACCTCACGGTTGTAAACCACTAGGCTATAAATGGATCTTCAAGAAGAAGATGAAAGCCGATGGCACCATTGACAAGTACAAAGCAAGATTAGTAATCAAAGGTTTAGACAACGAGAAGGTCTTGATTACTTTGATACATATTCACACATTACGCGAATAACATCGATTAGGATGATACTTGCTATTGCCGCTTTAAGAAATTTGGAAGTTCACCAAATGGATGTGAAAGCGGCATTTCTAAACGGAGATTTAGAAGAAGAAATCTACATGAATCAACCCGAGGGTTTCATGGCTCTGGACAAGAGAACAAAGTTTGTAGGCTTGTTAAGTCATTATATGGTTTAAAGCAAGCTCCCAAACAATGGCATCAAAATTTGACCACGCCATGCTAGAGAGTGGTTTCAAAATTAATGAATCGACAAATGTGTTTATGTCAAAGACACAAATAGTGGATATGTAATCTTGTGTTTATATGTTGATGATATGCTTATCGTTGGCGATAATGACAAGATGATCAAATCTACTAAAGACATGTTGAAATCAAAGTTTGACATGAAGGATATGGGTTTGGTGATGTGATCCTTGGAATAAAGATCATACGAACTCGAGAATGGACTTGTGTTAAGTCAAGCACATTATGTGGACAAAATTCTTAATACTCATAATGCGGGGATTCCGCCTAGCTAGAACTCGATTGACACCGATAAGCATCTATCTAAAATAGAGGCTTAGGTGTTGCCCAATTAGAGTATTCAAGAATTATTGGCATGTTAATGTACTTGATGAGCGGTACCGACCGACTTAGCATATGTTGTTAGCGAGCTAAGTAGGTATACTAGTAACCCAAGCTATGCACATTGGGCGGCTATGACTCGGGTACTTCACTATTTGAGATACGATCGCGATTATGGATCGCATTATGATCGATATCCAATTGTTATCGAAGGATACGATGATGCAAATTGGATATCGACATAAAGATTCTAGATCAACTAGTGGATATGTGTTTACACTAGGCGGAGCGGCTATATCTTGAAGTCTTCCAAGCAAACTGTTATAGCTAAGTCCACGATGGAATCGAATTTATCGCGTTAGATAAATGCGGACAAGAGGCGGAATAGCTACGTCAATTCGTAGAGGACATACCAAGGTGGCCTAAACCGTAACGACCATTAATATACATTGTGATAGTCAATCGGCAATTGGCGAGCTCATAGCATAATGTATAATGGAAAGTCCGACATATCCGTCGTCGACATAATTCGATCGACAACTACTCTCAACAGAGTTATCTCAATTGACTATGTGAAGTCAAAGGATAACATCGCGGATCCGCTTCTACGAAAGGCTTAAGCGGAGAGTTAGTAAGTAAGTCGTCTAGAGGAATGGGACTAAAGCCCTTGAAGGAATGAATTTCTATGAAGGAAAACCTAACCCGATTGTTGGAGATCCCAAGATCCGGGTTCAATAGGACAACCTAATCATAGAAATGTGGGGAAGTCACGTCAATGTGGGGAGTTACTAAATATTGTAACTTTCCTAGTCCATTCCTATAACAAATGTGACTTGTTGAGAGGTTAAACATATGGCTTTAATGATTCGGGATGAAATCATAAAGCATAATGATTCAAGATGAAATCACAAAACATATGTTTTAATGATTCAAGATGAAATCACCTATGTGAGAGAAGTGGGGTCGCTTGAAGGGAAATGTGGGGCGCAATTCCTAAGAGCTCTTGCAGAACCAGGCTAGTGTTCATGACCATAACGAACACGACTATGAGGACTTGACGTTGTCGGGAGAGTCTTGTGTGAAGTGTAATGTCGCTCACGTAAATGGATGATGAGTTCAAGGACATCGCGTCTACTCGGATCTAGGAGACTAAGTGCATCTCACAAGGGAAGGTTCAAAGGGTTACACCTACCTATCCTATGCAAGACTTAACCGCAGAAATTTCACCGAAACTTTCGTGTGTTTTCGACCGATTTCCATTCATGTGGGGGATTGTTGGAAAAATATTTTGCAAAATGAGTTTTTGCAAATTTTGGACACTATTTAATATATGTATATGTTATATATATTTATATTTCTTGGTAGCTTTGCGTTCTCCTCGACGAGAGCTTCGCAACGAGCTAAAGTATGTCCAAAATGGAGTTAATATGAATGAGATATCGTGTCTCAAAGTGGGACACGTGAAATACAAAATTTGGGAAAATTAACACATCCCACATCGCCTAGAAAAGGAAGTGGGAGTGTGTTTATATAGAAATCTTGATATGAACCTTCAAAATGATTTGTTGGTTTTACTCCAACACCTACGCTTGTGTAGAGGGGTCTGATTCGAGATTTACGGGCAAAATGAGTTCAAGCTTACGAACTCATGCGCGACCTATGGACACGAATGCGACTCGAAGCCTCGCATACGTGCGTATCTTTTGTTTGTGATTTCGTTTCCTTATTACACGGTTTCAGTTTTGTGTCCATCTAATTATAGAATTGATTTAAACTTACGAGAATAAGTTTTCTGAAATCAATTTAAATAAATGGAATATATCATATATGTTTATATTGAGCGAGAATATATTGTCTTGGTGAACAAGATAGGTTTCGATATAAATAGAACCCATGTCTCATTCGGTTTTCACAGACGAAACGCAGCTCCACCGCAGACGTATTCCAAAGAACCTTCGATCGAAACACGCAAGGCTTCGGTGATCTTTCGGGCAAGTAAGTTTAGTCCGGTGTGCAATGACTTTGAGCGTTGTACCGGGAAATGATCATGAATCTGCTTTTAAGGGAATCGTGTTAACACGAGCCTCGTTCCTCGCTTTTCTTGCTTTCGATTATTTACTATATAGAGTCCATCTTCGCTTCTACACCTTTCATGCATGCTTTTACTTTACATTAATTTATTTATTGTGATTATAATCGATTTTATAAATAAAGTGTACACCGCTTCCACGATCTTAAACAGATTCGGTTTAACCGAATTTATAACACTTTGTTAAAATCGGATTTATTATTAACAGATTTTATAATCTGTTTCGTCGAAACCTTGTTGAGTTTCTTTGGAAATCGTTTCTATTAAAATGTTTAAACTTACTGATTTGGATTAATGATCTATAACGCTTTTTAAGCAATTTTATTATCGGTTTAACGAAACCAAGAAAGAGTTTCTATTAACCGATTTATTCGATCCATCAAAACCAAGCTAGAGTTTTGTTGAATCGATCCGTACAAGTAGATACCATTTAAAACAGTTTGTTTAGCTGTGTGTGTTTGATTTTCGTGATGACAAACACGACTACCCCTCCCGTGACTACTACGTGAACGCACAGTGCGCCAGATTACCAACACGGTTGCTAATCATGCCGAGAAACCGAGAAATTCAATGGGCGAGAATTTCAAGAGGTGGCAACAAAAGATGTTCTTTATCTCACTACTTTGAACCTTGCGCGGTTCTTAAAAAGAACCCACCTAACGTGGAACCTCCCCCGGAAGGTCAATCCTCTAATCAACAGTCGTTCAAGCCTTAGAAGATGTCAACTAGTTGAAGCACTTTTAGTTGTCAAGTTATTTCGCGTAGCTTTAATATTTGGAAAAAATAGCAATATTCGATTTTATGGATAACTTCATAGTGCCTTGAAACTTTACTAAATGGTTGCAAACTTGTTTTAGTTGTCAAGTTATTTCGGTGTGAGCGTTAATTTTTGGAAAAAAAATGCATTTGGACCGCAATATTCGATTTCGTAGATATTGTAACTTCTTAGTGTCTTGAAACTTTATTAAATGGTTGCAAACTTAAACAATTATGCACAACGAGATTAAATTGTTGAAATTTGAAACCACACAATCAATTTGCAAGACAAGGCTTACGCGATCAAGAACATGGTGTCAACCTGTTCGTTCTTGAAGTGGCATTCGCTCAAACCCTATTAAGATAATACGATTATGGGCTTTGCAGGTGGATGCACAGATGGGAAACTGAAACGAATATTCATTTTAGTATTGAATTCTAAATAAAAGTGCCAAGGCAGTTTGTGAATTTAGATAAAGTAAAGAAAGTAAAGTAACTCCCAACACCGCCTTCCACGGCTATGGGTCCCAATAACGCCTTCCACGGTGTATGGGGAGGTTGAGGCGTAGACAACCTTACCCCTACCTAATGTAGAAAGGCTGCTTCCAGTTTGTGAATTTAGATGAAGATATCAAAATGTGTGTGACACATAGTTCAACAGGAAAACAAGCAAAAGACCAACAATCTGGTTTACTAAAACCTCTCATTGTCCCACATCGGTTGACTGAATCAAACAACCAAAGTGATGGTCCCTATAAGAACAGAGGCCCAACTATAAACCAAGCATACCTTTCTCGGCCTTTTGGCTAAGATCAAGTGTAGTATTTGTTCTTATCAGTTTAATATCTGATATGTGAGCAATTAGCTCACCGATATTAATCAGATTTTGAAGGGTGTAGACCTAATGCAATAGCTTGCTATTCGGGTCTCAACGATCGCCTAGGTGTTGCACTACTGCGTGCCTGGTCACCAATTCATTGTAAAAATAAAAATTTGTGGCTATTTAACATTTAACTGGCATTGATTGAAACATGACTTTGGTATGCTCCAATGGTATTTTAACCTTTTTTAATGACTAGTTTTTTATTGAAACAAGTTGCATGACTTTTGTAAGTTGACTGAAGCTAAACACTGATAGTAGCATTGTGATGGTATAATACTAATGGTCTGCATACTAAAGATCTAGAAAGCTTTCCAACTCGTATTAAACACTTAAGTTTACCCATCACCACAACTAAAGAGGTAATAAAAAACTAATATGTAATACTATGTGCAAATATTTCATGTAGTCCTTGTTCACATTAAATTATGTCAACAGTGCAAGTTTAAGAGACGTTGCATTGTTGAGGCACCTTTTAGCTGTCAAGTTATTTGGGTTCGAGCCTCAAAGGTAAACTGCTTGGAAATATTGCATTTGGACGAGAAGATTCAAATATGTGGATATTGTAACATCATCTTGAACATTGTGGTGACACAAGTGAGATATGATTTTAGGCTAAGTAGATAAATACCAATGATGATGTACACATTTACTTTGATTAAACAAAAAGGAAAAGCCTATAAGAGCAAGAGTACCAATTGAAATTGTGATAAATTTTGCAAAGAAAGGATTGCAACAAAAGTTCATAGCGATGGCTGAAGGCAATTCTAGAGGCTCAAATGATGTTTAGTTAGTGACACAGATTTTCGAGGTCAGGTAAGAATTTCAACCAGGTGCGGAGCCATGTGTTACACAGTGGGTGGGTGGGGGTGGGGGAGGGGGGAGGCCCCAATAATACGTTAGCAGAAGGACTAGACTAGTGAGAAAAATCGTTAAATTTGGTGGAAAAAGTTATAGTGCCCTCGTCGAAAAATATGGAATGCCCTCCATGGAATCCTCGTTTGAAAGTGGTGAAGAGGAAGGGGGTAGGTTTGAAAGCAAAGTTGCCCTAGCTCTTAACCACTAGAAGGTTGTGTCAGACCTTCTTAGTCTCAATCAGGAGACACGGTGCAGCCACATCATATGGACACCAAGCAAAGTTGCCCTAGCTCTTAACCATTAGAAGGTTGTTTCAGACCTTCCTAGTCTCAATCAGGAGACACGGTGCAGCCACATCATATGGCGACACAAAATCAATATCGTCCCACAGACACCAAGCAAAGTTGCCCCATAGCTCTTAACCATTCAAGAACACTAATGCCCCACATGGTTGGCATGGGTGGAGATAAAGGGGGTCACAAGGTCACGTGCCCCCTAGCGAAAAAAATTGTCGGGCTAAGAAGGGGTTAACCTTGATCGAGTGAACAGGCCACACCATTAGAAGGTTGTGTCAGACCTTCCTAGTCTCAATCAGGAGACACGGTGCGGCCAAATCATATGGCGACACAAAACTCAATGTTTCCATAGACACCAAGCAAAGTTGCCCCTAGCTCTTAACCATTCAAGAACATTAATGCCCCCACATGGGTCACAAGCCCACGCAACTAGACTCAGCAGAATAAGTTGTCCAAGTGGGCTATAAAAGGATCACTTTGGTTTTATGTTTTGGCAATGTGGGAAGACGGGTTTTCTTATATTAATTATAACTCCTCATGCACATGGCTGTCAAAAACTATCTTTTCCTGTTTAGGTTCTCAAACAGTATATAAGTTATATATAGTCATAGAAATGTAGAAGGTACTATAAAATATAAACACGTATCATCTTGTTCTCATAGCCTAGTGATCGGTGAATTTTCCTTCATGATCGATCATCCTTTTCCGTCCAAGAGAGAAGTCTAGTCAAAATGGCCGAATCACCCAACTTTGAAAATCTGCGTAGAATGTTTTCTTTGTTACACTAGAGCTTGTGGTACTATATACAAAATTGAACTACAATATAAAGCATCTTGAGCAAAGAGTTAACATGATGGCGGTTAATGTGGAGCACATGGAAGTCCTTAATTAATAAACATTGATCAAGAGTTTGTTGGAAATGTATATATTTATAAAATCGTGAATGTCCGGATTCGAACTCGTGACCACGGGATTGCACACATTAGCGAATGAGAATTAATGTTAATGATTACGATTAATTATTACACAAAAGTCCGTCTAACGATCGTTAAGTATTTAACGGAAATGACTAACGATCGTTAAATGTAAAAAAGAGAGAATATATGGTGAATAACTTAAAAATGGAAAAGATTCGGGTTCCCCTTTTCCTTCCTCTAAGTGGCCGGCCAAGGGGGTATTCCCAAGCCCAAACGCTAGTTTTTTTCCCAAGTTATTGTATCACTATATATACAGGTCTAGGGTTAAGGTTTATGGTTAACTTTTGTGCATTAAATTAACCCTAGATCTCTCCCTCTCCTCTCTCTTGCATAATTCGGCCGAACCCCTCCCATAGGGTGTTTTGATTTTGTTTTTTCATAAAACAAAGGCTTGTGTTAGATCTAGCAATCGCTTTGATTCGTAGTTAATTCGTGTGTACAAAGTTGTGGTAGTAAGACATTATTCTTACACCAATTGATTTGAGTTGTAAAACAGTAAAGGACAACTCTTTAAACCACTTCATCTTCTTTGTTCAAGAGATCTAACCATTTGCAAAGAGGTACGCTACGTATTTATTTCAGTTAGTTAATTACTATTATGTTCTAAATGTTCCGTTGTGTACTATGTGATGTCTATATGTTATTATTTGTATATCATATATCTTAAACTCAACGAGTTTAGCATCAATTTTAACTAAACGTGCTTTACGAACAACGTTTTTCAATGTTCGTTACATGCGCTTTACGTATATAAGAAAAAGATGTTCATAACGTTGATTCAAAAGTGTTTATTTCATTATCGCTTAGTGTGTGGATAGAACAACTATATAAGACGCCTAGAAACGAAATTCTTCAACAATGGCTAGATGTGTTTGCAAGAAGGCGATATGATTAAGGTTACCCACCTCTAATGACCATATATTGATATTCTTTATTTACGGAGTATATGGTTAATGAGATTCACATGGCACGTGGAAAACGGTCCAAGTAATCTCATGGCTCGTCAACCCGACTCTAAGACATGTTGAAAAGTTACCTCCGCACTAGGCTAAAAGTTCACCTTACATGGCTTTCCGTGATGAAGAAAATGCTTGGGAAAAGATATGTACCGCCAAAGAAATGGTTGTCGTGATGAAGAAAATTCTTGAGAAAAGATGGTAGAATAGGCACGAGTCGAAATAAGGTTGTCATTCTTGAGAAAAGATGGTAGAATAGGTATATACGAGTCCGAAATAAGGGTGGTTGTCAATAGGGAAAATGGTCGAGAACAAAATTTTCGACCATTTCTCGATTAATCGGGTATCATCCTTGCACAGGCCATGCTAATTTCTATATCATTCCGCTTTTATCGGATGTCCTCAAGGAATGAAATGAACATCAATTGTTTTTCGAGCTATATATTTTCTATATCATTCCGTTTAATTGGTGACGCAAGTCCGTGACGCAAGAGGGGCATTAAAGTGGGTTCAAAAGGGTTTCAAAGGGGTCCTTTGAAACAGATAACCTTTGAAGGTTGTTGGTCTTAGCTGAGAGAAAGAATGGAAGGTTAAACACGATTTCGACATGGTCGAGTGGTTGTTTTGTAATAGGTCTTTCAGACTACCGACTTATCAGAGCAGGAAAGCCAAAAGTAATCTCTACTTGCTTCGTACCGTACTACAACTTAAAGTGTCAACCCAACTCCCACTTTTTTCTTTCGGTAATTACCTCTGAGTACAAGAAACAAGCCAAAAGTAATCCCACTATTCGTTAAAAGGATCTAACCGCCCAACAATAATAAAACTATGATTGCAACAATGTTTTCCTTATAAGAAACAAGCTTGTCATACGTACTTTGTACAAAACTGAACATCAATAATAGATCACGACTTGAGCAAATAGTTAAAGGTGGCTATTAACGGAGTCCGTAAAAGTTTTGACTTAATGAACATTGTAGCAAGAGTCTAAAGTCATCTTTACCTATGTAGATGAACTAGAAACTTAACTAAATATGGAAGTTGTTGGATATTTTAGTGTAATTGGATTAACTTGTTTTGACCAATTTCATCATAATAATACATCATTTAGGTTTGGTGGTGCGGAGTGCACACCTACTTGAATTTATTATGATCTTGGGGCGAAGCCCCTGCGGACGGGGTCCGGGGCGCGCCTGTAGGTGGTCCAGGGGCGGCACCGGCAGGTCCAGGGCAGAGCCCCTGGTCGGGTCGAGCCGCCAGTCGGCTTGGAAATTTTATTTCCACCGTAGTTGCTATGTAAAAGTTGTCAAGTTGTATTTGTTTGAAATACAATGGTTTCTTTGAAGTTGTATTTCACGAATACAATAGATTCTCATTGAAGCCATTGATTCTCATCAAGTGTTGTTCATCGAAACTAACTTTCGGATATTGAGGGACAAAACTTGACAACTTGAAACCCTAAACCGCCATTGACAGCTATCCCGTAACATGTTATATACGGTTTGTTTGGTCATTATAATATAACGGTTCAATATATCTCGCACTCCAACACATACGTAAAATTCTCATTCTCTCGAATTGTATCCGATTGAATAATTTGGTAGAACCGCCAAATTGATTTGATCTGAAAGTGATTACACGCCTTTCAGAGATTAAGTATATCCACTGGTGTTCGTTATTACTACCATATCCCCTACAAAGATCAAATCAATTAAAGATGACGAACCCTGATTCTGTGAAAGATCTGAACAAGACGTTTGCTAAGTTGGAGAAGTTTTCTGGGCAGGATTTTCGTAGATGGCAAAAGAAGATGCACTTTTATCTGACGAATTTGAAAGTGGTGTATGTTCTGAGTACCCCGTGCCCTGAGGCTGTTGAGAATGAAACGCTGGAACAGACTCGTAATCGTTCTAAGTGGGAAAACGCAGACTACATATGTCGTGGTCATATTCTTAACGGTATGTCTGATTCATTATTTGATATTTATCAAAACGTAGAGTCTGCAAAAGAATTATGGGATACCCTAGAAGCCAAATACATGGCGTAAGATGCGCCTAGTAAGAAATTCCTAGTTGGTAATTTTAATAACTATAAAATGGTAGACGCTAGGCCCTGTGATGGAACAAGACTCACTAATTGCAAAGGATTTTAGGACGGTTTGCACAATATGATATGAAAATGGATGAATCAATTTCGCCTCTAGTATCATAGATAAACCGCCCTCTCGAAGGATTTTAAAACAATCAAACATAAAAAGAGGAATTGAATCGGTTGAACTTGGAAGTCATTTCCAAATTGAACAATCCATACGTGATATGGAAAGGGGTTCATTGGTGGTACTAAAACCATGGTCGGTTCTTCGTGAACATGGTGGAGGAGGTGAATCCTCTAAGGTCGGTAAAGGAAACGAAAGTGGCAAGGCAATAACAACAAAGGTTCCGATAAGAAACCAAAGGTGACTTGTTGAAGTGTGGGAAACCCGGACACTTTAAGAAAGATTGCGGTCTAAGGGTGGAGGTAAAGGAAAAACGAGGTTGGTGCTAGTGGATCCAAGGATCCCGGAAAGCAATCAGTTTGTTTTGGTACCCATCGATCATTCTGTTGAAAATTATTATGTATCAATAATTTCAAACATTCTATGTACGTGATGATGATCTATCATGGTGGGTGGATTCAGAGCAACATGTCATGTATGCAAAAATCTTCAATGGTTCAAGGACTTTAAGCCAATCAAGATGGATCTTTATTAAAGATGGGCAATGTTGCAATCGAACCGATTAAAGGACTAGGAACCGTTAATCTAGTCTTTACTGGAAACTCTTTACTTTTGAACAATGTTGTGTATGTACCGAATTCGTAAGAACTTAGTATCCGTATTGTATTAAATAATTGTGGCTACAAGCAAGTCTTGAAAGCGACAAGTACATATTGTCTAGACATGGTACCTTTATTGGCTTTGGATATTTGAATGGCATGTTTAAATTAAATTTGGATGTGTCGCTTATTAATAATTTGCTTGCATGGCTTCTACTAGTTCTAGCAATAATTGTGGTAAATCTGAATTATGGCATGCTAGACTAGGACACGTTCATTATAAGAGAATGAAAGACATGTCAAAAATGAGTCTAATACCTGCTTTTGAATTGAATGGTGAAAAGTGTAAAACTTGTGTGTTGACTAAGATAACTAGACAACCTTTCGCCAAAAATGTCATTAGAGATACTAAGGTATTAGAACTTGTACACAGTGACTTGTGTGATTTTCATTCAACACCTTCACTTGGTAATAAAAAGTATGTAGTTACTTTTATTGATGATGCTACTAGATATTGCTATGTTTATTTGTGTCATACAAAAGATGAAGCTCTTGATAAGTTTAAAATTTATAAAGAGGAAGTAGAGCTTTATCATGGTGTGAAGATTAAAACACTTCAAGACCGATAGGGAGGTGAATATTATGATCCAAAGATATTTTCAATCATCGGTATAATACATCGCACCACCGCCCATATACCCCACAACAAAATGGTATATCCGAAAGAAAGAATAGGACATTAAAAGAAATGGTTAATTCCATGATATGCTATTCGCCTAAGTGATGGATTTTGGGGTGAGGCTATGTTGACACTGTTATCTATTAAATAGAGTTCCTAATAAAAGGAACAAGATAACCCTTATGAACTTTGGTATAAAAGGCACCAAACCGAGTTATCTCGTAGTTTGGGGTCAGAGTCAGTGGTAAGATTGATCGATCCTAAAATAAATAATATAGGTCAAAGAGGTATAGATTGTGTATTCACCGGCTATCCCGAGAATTCTAAATGCTATAGATTCTATGTCATAGAACCTAATGATTATGTATCCGCACTCGTTATTGAGTCACGAGATGCCGATTTTGGCAATGAGGATAGGTTTACATCTTTACCTAAACCGCAGACATGATTGCAAGTTCTAGTAACTTAAGTACATCCGACAAGTGACTGCTTCTCTTCCCGAGCCTTCGAGCCTAGGAGGAGTGTAAGAGCAAGGAAAACCAAATCTTTGGTGGCGATTTCCAATTATATTTGGTAGAAGGATCAAGGGATGAAATTCAATTTCAATATCAATATTGTTTCAATGTTGATGAAGATCCTAGGACCTACAAAGTGAAGCTATGGCTTCAAGCGGATGTCAGATTTTGGAAAGAGGCAATCCAAGATGAGATTGACTCTATTATGCACAATAATACTTGAAACCGTCGATTTACCACCGGTTTTAAACCATTGAATAGTAAATGGATCTTCAAAAGGAAGATGAAGGTGGATGGAAGCATAGACAAGTATAAAGCTAGATTGGTCATCCAAGGCTTTAGACAAAAGGAAGGTATTGATTTCTTTGATACATATGCTCCTCGTTGCTAGGATTACCACCATTAGATTATTGTTAGCATCATGCTATACATAATCTTGTAATTCACCAAATGGATGTTAAAACAGCCTTTCCGAATGGTGAATTGGATGAAGAGATTTACATAAGACAACTCAAGGTTTTGTCATGCCCGTAACGAAAATAAGGTTTGTAAATTGGTTAAGTCTCTTTATGGCTTGAAGCAAGCACCCAAGCAAAGGGCATCGAAGTTTGATGATGTTATCTTGTCTAATGGTTTTGCATTAAACCAAGCGCATAAGTGTATACAAAGAAGTTTGATGCTTTCGTAAAGGAGTAATCATTTGCTTGTATGTTGATGACATGTTGATCTTTGGCACCGACCAAGATCAAGTTGATGCAACAAAAGAATTCTTGTCCTCTAAATTTGAGATGAAGGACATGGGGAGGTCGATGTGATTCTTGGCATTAAGATCATACGTGGAGAACATGGCATTACTATCTCTCAATCACATTATATTGAGAAGATGTTGGATAAATTTAATCAAAGATTGTTCTCCAATAGGTACTCCTATGGATCCCACAACAAAACTTGTGCCTAATAAAGGTGTTGTCTGTGAATCAACTTGAATATTCAAGGGCTATTGGATCTTTAATGTATGCCATGATTAGTACTAGACCGATATAGCCTTTGTTGTTGGAAAGTTGAGTAGATATACTCACAATCCAGTTTAATCCATGGCGAGCAATTAATCGAGTATTTATGTACTTGAAAGGAACAATGGATTATGGTTTGACTTATAGTGGATTCCTTCGCTTGAAGGTTATTCGATGCAAGTTGATTTCCAATCGAAGATCATTCTTCCACAACCGGTTGGGTATACCTACTTGAGGTGGTGCCATTTGTTGGGCATCTAAAAGCAAACTTGCATAATCGATTCAACAATGGAATCGAGTTTGTGGCATTAGCGGCAACCGGTAAAGAAGTCGAATGGCTAAGGAACTTAATTTATGAAATTCCATTGTGGCCTAAACCGATATCATCCATTTCTATCGATGTGATAGTCAAGCTACTTTGGCTAAGGCATACAATCAAGTATATAATGGGAAGTCTAGACACATAGGTGTTAGACATAGCATATTACGCGATCTTATCACGAATGGTGTGATATCCGTGGTGTTTGTGAAAACACAACACAATTTAGCCGATCACTTAACCAAAGGGTTGAATAGAGATCTCGTGAAAAATTCGCTATAGGGATGGGATTAAAGTCCATCGAAATCTCGATATTAAGATACCCAATTCCCATCTAGTATGATGCTAGGTGTGAATTCAATGTGGAAGGCTTAATATTTAGAGATTGGAACACATTAGAAGATTCATCCCAAGGTATGTGTTCGCACTACAAGTTGGGAGGTTGAATGAATATATTCTTAATAGCTTTTTGACAAATTGCATTGTAGGTGCAAGACTAAAAGAGCTACCTATATGAGCATGAAGTTTAGCCGCTTCAAGAAGGGACTGGCTTTGACATGCTTATGAAGGATAAGGACATAGGCTAGTAAAACATATGTCAAGATAGAACTACTATGTATGTAAACTTTTGTGTACATTATCTTCGTATTCATATTGAATTCCTGTGGTTCAACTTAGCGACACCCCGGTATTCGAATATTTGGAATGTGTAATGTACTAATGTGAAATTCAATCGTCACGACATTTCATTTATGCAAAAGTTTGATTGTTTGAGATTACTTGTTTTAGTTAATCAAGGATTGCACTAAAATAGGGAGGAATGTTGGATATTTTAGTGTAATTGGATTAACTTGTTTTGACCAATTTCATCATAATAATACATCATTTAGGTTTGGTGGCGGAGTGCACACCTACTTGAATTTATTATGATCTTGGGGCGAAGCCCCTGCGGACGGGGTCCGGGGCGGCGCCCGTAGCGGTAGGTCCCGGGCGGCACCGGCAGGTCCGCGGGCAGAGCCCTGGTCGGGGTCGAGTCGCCAGTCACTTGGAAATTTTATTTCCACCGTAGTTGCTATGTAAAAGTTGTCAAGTTGTATTTCATGAAATACAATGGTTTTCACAAGTTGTATTTCACGAAATACAATAGATTCTCATTGAAGCCATTGATTCTCTTCAAGTGTTGTTCATCGAAACTAACTTTCGGATATCGAGGGACAAAACTTGACAACTTGAAACCCTAAACCGCCATTGACAGCTATCCCGTAACATGTTATATACGGTTTGTTTGGTCATTATAATATAACGGTTCAATATATCTCGCACCAACACATACGTAAAATTCTCATTCTCGAATTGTATCCGATTGAATAATTTGGTAGAACCGCCAATTGATTTGATCCGAAAGTGATTACACGCCTTCGTAGATTAAGTATATCCACCGGTGTTCGTTATTACTACCATATCCCTATGATTGCAACAATGTTTTCCTTATAAGAAACAAGCTTGTCATACGTACTTTGTACAAAACTGAACATCAATAATAGATCACGACTTGAGCAAATAGTTAAAGGTGGCTATTAACGGAGTCCGTAAAAGTTTTGACTTAATGAACATTGTAGCAAGAGTCTAAAGTCATCTTTACCTATGTAGATGAACTAGAAACTTAACTAAATATGGAAGTGAGCTGTCCTATGTGCAAAATCACAAAGAACCGTATGTATTTAGCAAATATGGTAAGAAAGAAATGGTAAAAACAAGTACTCCCAAAGAAATGGTTCCTGTGATGAAGAAAATGCTTGAGAAGAAAAATGGTACAACAGGTACGTGTCGGAAATTAAAGGCTTTGGTGAACAAAAAAATGATGGGAGAAAAAAATTTGGACCATTTCTCGATTTGTGCGTGTCATCCTTGCGCAGGGGCCATGCTAATCTTCTCTGTATCGTTCCAATTTTATCGGATGTCCCCGAAGGGCGAGAGTTAGGCGAGTTTCAGACCTATATAAACAAGTGATAAGTTCCTCTTCTGTTCGATGTGGGATAAACTACTTTTGAATGTATCGCATATTTGAACTCATTCACAGTTTACTTTCTGTAAATCCTGATGGCTTTTATTTCAATTTAGTTTTGACACTCAAATCAAATCAAAAGTGTCAATCTTAGCTAAGTATTCGTTGTATACTTGTATTTATAACATAAATGATGGTTGAGTTTTCAACGATTAAGTGTGTCTAATGTGGATATCATATACGTAGGCAAACTAGCACTTAATTGAACTGAACCTAAGTTTGCCCCGATCTGTTCATGTTTGATACGAACCATGCCCAATCTGTTATGGTCCAAATGGACTATGCTTTAATTTCAAACACCAAAAAAGTTATCACAAGTGAGCAAGTGACCTTTGCTTTTTCAACCTGTATCTGCAAGTGCCCGAAAACAGCTCTAGTATGCAATATGTGCCTTTGTGGTTTGCTCAACAAAATAACCTCAGCCCATACCGGGAAGCCAAGTAATGCGGATACCAATGCCAAATTATCAGTTATGTACACATGAAGAAAACAAATAATAAACCCTTCTTCAGCCAGGGAACCTGAAGGATCTGGTAAGTCTTGGGTCCTCAAGCAAACTGCCAAAGGTTGGAATAGTTTTGACGGTTAATTTTGAATCCCACATCGGTTGCCATGTTGATTTGTTTGTAAGAAGGAGAGATGGTTGGCATCTCCTCTGACCGAGACGGGAACAGCTTTCGAGCTTACCTGTTACACATCTGGTTAAGGCTTTCCACTTCGGTGGCTCTTTATAACCCAAATTTTTTACTTCACTATAGGTTTTATCAGTTATATTTCGGACCCATTTTATAGTTTTTCTTGAGGAATGACCAGCAAACTGCCCAATGGCCCCATATTTTAAGTCCTGTAAAAATGTTGTGAAAAGTGAAAACCAATTAAAAAGATAAAAATCTTTCTTTATCACTGTGTGGATTGCTTCATTAGATAGTTAGAAAGTTTCGCTAATTAAATGGTCTAACCGCCTGACTATAAAGAAACTATGATTGCAATGATGTTTTCTTTATAACAAACAAGCTGGTCATATGCACATTGCACATCAATGTATAGCAACTTGAGCGGAAAGTTAAAGGTGGCTATTAACGAAGTCCGTGGAGGTCTTGAATTAATGAACATTACAGACTCTAACATATCTTCAAGTATACCGGCTTTCAAAATAACGTTAAGTTCTTTTTTATGTTCGTTACATTTACAAAAGATGTCAAATCGTTCATTAACTGGTTATTTCATTATGAGTTGATGAGATTCACATGGCAGAAAGAGAAATGGAGAAATAACAAAACTCATAGCCCAGGTAACTCGATTATAAGTGAAGTTAAATACTATGTATCTTCGATTCTATGTTGAAAATCACAAGGAGCCGACTTACAAATATGCTAAGGAAGTGATGACAAAAGAACTACTGGCCAAAATAAGGGTTATGTAATGAAGCAAACATATGAAGGAAAAAATGATAAACATGAAGAAAATGGTCAAGAAAAATAAATGACCATGTCTCAGATTTTTGCAGGCAGGAAATAAGTGAGCTGGTGACGAAGAAAAAAATTTGGACCATTTCTCGATTTGTGGGTGTCATCCTTGCGCAGGGGCCATGCTAATCTTCTCTGTATCGTTCCAATTTTATCGGATGTCCCCGAAGGGACGAATGCTAGTCGAGTTTCAGAGCTATATAAACAAGTGATAAGTTTTTCTTCTGGTCGATGTGGGATAAACTACTTTTTGAGTGTATCTCATACTTTAACTTATTCACACTTGTAAGTCCTTTAATCTATAATCAAAATTCTTTTTCCACCAATTATATTTATCTCTTGTGTATCTCATACATGGATATCTAAGCTGTCACTAACTGAGTCGTAGTTTTTCGTTCTGAGTACTAGGAATGTTGGATTATTAACGACCTAAATCTACTGGTAAATTAGCTAAGCTATATTGTTACATGTTACAATTCAAGATTCTCTGATTTCTATCTATAAAATAGAAAGTCATCAAACAACATCATAGTTCAATAGCCAAAATTTCTATTGTATGCAGTTAACTCGACAAATTTTTATCTATAAACTTAATTTTTTAATTTTTCTATCTAATTCTGTGTCTTTATTCATAATATATCAAGTATTACCAAAAAAAATTAGTGTATGTACTTAAACTGCACACACTAAGATAAAATACCAAATCAACCACATACAAATACAATAAAAGAAATTTATGTTGACTACATGTGATAGTAATTTTAGTAATGTAAGATAAATTATGACAGAGTCTACCCTTTTGTAATAAATATTTTGAATAACAACGAAACAAATTAAGAGAGCATATAAGCGACAAAAGTCACAAAATTATTGTCGCCAATATGTCGAAACTAGGGGTGAGCATACGACCCGAACGAACCGACCAAGACCGGACCGGACCGACCACATTCGGTCCGGTCGTCTCGGCTTTTAGGCTAATTCGGTCCTCGGTCCGGTCCGGTCCGGTCCGGACCAAAACCTACGAATTTGGGCTAATTTGGCGTTGTTGGACCGGACCGACCACATTCGGTCCGGTCTCGGTCTAAGATTTTTGCCGAAATCGGGTCTCGGTCCGGTCCGATTTTTGGACCGTGCACACCACTAGTCGATATGATATCCCAAATAGAGCTAAAAATGCTCTAGCTTTTGTATCGAAGTTTTGCTGATAGAGATATAGGTATTGTCCTTTTTGAACAACAAAACAAAATTTTTAAGAGGACGTTTGGTACGACTGAATAAGTGTTTTTTTGGAATGTAATACAGTCGGGATATAAAAATCTGTGAAAAAAGTAAGTATATGATTACAAAAAGAATGTTACACATCAAAATAAGGACCACTAGGTTCAATTCTGATGATCACAAATTTTTTAAAGGATCAAACGATTTATAGTTTTACATAAAGAGACAAAAACACTTTTTAAGATGAAATCCTTGTGCGCATTAATAATTCAGATGTACAAGTCACCTCCTATAGCTTACGTTAATGAACAACAATATAAGTAAACGGGTAAAAAGAAGAAGGATCTCTGTTAATGTTATATGGAAATTGAGAAGCGGCCTAATTGGTATTCCTATGTGTATTTTCGAACTTTATCATGATCATTCTAAGATGTTCACCCAACGATGTTTAAACCATGTTCTCTTCTAAAACATTACAAACTTCTTCCAACCAGAATCACCTTAAAGATGGTTTAGCAAAAATACAGCTATATAGCTTCCTTAATATCAATAGCAGAGCATGCTGACGCGATGCATGCAGACTTCATGACCCAATGAACAAACGTTATTTTATTTTGAAATTGTTTGACTTTAGATTTATGTTAGATTTATTTTGAAATTGTTTGACTTTTAGATTTAAGTCTTTCTCTCTTGTTTATTTCTTTTCCCTGCATCTCATTTTCTCCAAATCGGGTCTTGTCTTCAAGTTTGTGTTATAATTAAACATCACCGTCCTCTTCGCCTCCTCAAGACGATCTCACCGGACTCGTGATTGATCGCCGGACCACCGACGCCACCACCACTCGCAAGCGCTTATTCACGAATTTTTATTTTCCGCAAACAAAAGCAATTTAGCTTGACACGTTTCGCATTTGTGTTCCCTGTGTTTCCTACCAATCCGGAGTCGCCTAACCCATTTTTTTAGACCACGCACGCTTAATTTTGCAAGTTGGTTTTCTTGTGTCTTTGCGGTGTTAATTTGAGGCCTCCTTGGACTTAAACTCCGAAAGTTGCAACCCGACAATCTCCGAGCTCGAAACCGCCGTCATTGCTGACAACCCCCGCCGCCATCGACCGTCACTGTCGACACCATCACGACCGGATTTTTCGGTTGCAGCAGAGAGTTTGTTTTCTTTACACCCCTCTACTCTCTTACTCTTTTATTCCTCATCTTCTATACTTTTGCTTTATTTTGTTTCTTGGTAGTGGCTTCTTAACTTGTGGTCCTAGGGTAGGTTTGCTTGCCGAGTTTGTTTCTGCCCTTGGTTTTGCTTGGTTTTCTTGGTTTTAGGGTAGGGTTGTTTTATTTGTTGCCTTGTTGTTGTTTGTTGGGGTGAAATAGACGCTTTGGTTAGCGATGATCGTCGAGGTCATGTCTTCTTTGGTGTGGGCGATGTAGGCGGGGTAGTCGAGGGTGCGGGTAGGCGGGATAGATGGGGTTGGCGGGGTGGGAGGAGTAGGCGGGGTGAGCGGTAGGCGGTGTGGGAGGGCTGGAGGGTTTAGGGGGTAGGGTTTTGCTAGGGTGGCGCCTCTCGTAGGATTAAAGTGGTAGTTGGAATGTTGGAACATTGACGGAAAGCTCTTTGAAATGGCGGATGTGTTGAGGAGACATAAGGTCGACATCGCGTGCTTCCAAGAGACTAAATGGAAGGGCTCTAGCTCGAGGGAGGGTAACGCTTCAAGCTTTGGTACTCGGGCTCTAAGTCACGAGAAACGGAGTTCGAGTTATTTCGCGGCGGGCCTCGAGGATAATGTTGTGCAAGTGACCGAAGGAGCGACGGGATCATGGCGATTACGTTGGTCATTGATGGGGAGACCGTTAACGTAATTAGCGCATATGCACCAAGTGGGCCGGAGCGAAGTTGAGAAAGACCTTCGGGACTCCTCGACGGCCTTGTCGTGAGTGCCCCGATCAACGTTTATTTATCGAGGTGACCTGAATGGCCACGTAGGAGCGGCTTCGGATGGCTACGCGGGGGTTCATGGTGGTTATGGCTTTGGAGTAAGAAATGAGGAAGGCCGATCGATTTTAGAGTTTGTGTTGGCTCACGACTTGGTAGTAGTGAACTCTTTCTTCAAGAAGAGAGAAGTGCACTTGATCACCTTCCAGAGTGGGGGTCACAACACCCAGATTGACTATCTGCTGTTGAGAAGAGGCGACCTTAGAGCATGTAGGGACTGCAGGGTTTTCCCAGGCGAGGCATGCTCATCCCAACACAAATTGTTAGCTTGGATACACTTTTCGTGAGACATCAACCAAGGAGAGCAAGCGTCGGGTTGACAAGGATTCTATGGAAGAATTTGAACGGGGAGGCGGCGAGTCTTTAAAATGAAAGTCTTGAGAGATTTTCTACTAGGTCGAGGACTGACCGATGGAGACGCGGACCGGTTGTGGAACGTTCGCCGACATCATTAAAGACGCAAAGAAAAGAATCACTCGGTGTGGCTGGCGGAGTACTAGAACTCACCCACCCAACAGGGAATCTTGGTGGTTTAGTGAGGAAGTGCAAGCCAAAGTTGCCGTGAAACAATCCAGGTTCAGAGAACTCCGTCGGTGTCGAGAGGACCACCAAGCCGACATTACTACCGCGGAGGAGAGGTATAAGGTAGCTAAAAGAGAAGCGAAAAAGGCTGTGGCTATGGCAAAAGATAAGGCGTACGAAGATTTGTACAAGAAATTGGACTCCAAAGAGGGAGCAAATGATATATTTAGGATTGCTAAAGCACGAGAGAGAAGAGGAGGGATTTAGGTAATGTCAAATATATCAAAGATGCGCAAGGACGAACCATTGTGTCAGAAGAAGATATTAGGAAAAATGGGAGAGTATTTGCCTCCCTTTCAACGGAGAAATCAAGGAGGAGGAAGAAGAGTACAATACCCTACGACCTGAATGCGACTATTCGAGGATTAGCCAACCAGAAGTGAAGGTTGCACTACAGAAGATGGGTAGAAACAAAGCGGTAGGGCCGGACCAAATCCCCATAGAAGCTTGGAGGTGCTTGGGGCAGGAAGGGGTAAATTGGTTAACTTGCCTCTTCAACAAGATCTTATCTGGTGCTAAGATGCCGGAAGAATGGAGACTTAGTGAAGTCATCCCAATCTACAAGAACAAGGGGGATGTGCAAGTGTGTAGCAATTATAGGGGCATCAAGCTCCTTAGCCACACCATGAAGCTTTGGGAGAGAGTCATTGAGAGGAGGTGAGGAGGAGACGAGGTATCCGAGAACCAATTTGGTTTTATGCCAGGAAGGTCTTCGATTGAGGCTATTCACCTTCTTAGAAGTCTCATGGAGAAATATAGAGAGAGACAAAAGGACTTGCATATGGCAAGTTAAATTCTGATGATCACAAATTTTTTAAAGGATCAAACGATTTATAGTTTTACATAAAGAGACAAAAACACTTTTTAAGATGAAATCCTTGTGCACATTAATAATTCAGACGTACAAGTCACCTCCTATAGCTTACGTCAATGAACAACGATATAAGTAAACGGGTAAAAAGAAGAAGGATCTCTGTTAATGTTATATGGAAATTGAGAAGCGGCCTAATTGGTATTCCTATGTGTATTTTTGAACTTTATCATGATCATTCTAAGATGTTCACCCAACGATGTTTAAACCATGTTCTCTCTAAAACATTACAAACTTCTTCCAACCGTAATCACCTTAAAGATGGTTTAGCAAAATACGACTATATAGCTTCCTTAATATCAAACTAGCATTGCACTGCTGACGCATGCGGATACCCTCGTGACCCAATGAACAAACGTTATTTTATTTTAATGTTTGATTTCGATTTATGTTTTGGAAGCTTAATTAGATTGTACATTGTGGTTAAAGAGTTGTATATTTTGGTGAAGGGGTGAATTCAATTATGTATTAATTGTATGTATTAAATAGTGTGTTTTTAGTTTTATTTGTATTTGTACATTGTGCTTAGGTAGTTGTATATATTTGTGATAGGGTGTATTAATTGTATGTATGTAAGAAATAGTATTTGCTTAAAATCAATTGTGCTTTACATAGTTGTACATTATGTTTAATGAGTAGTATTTGCTTAAATTTTAATTTAAAAAATTTTAAACCCGTAAATAGGAGAGAGGGTCATCCCTCCATTATAAGTACTATAAGTAGTATAGATAATATAATTTTTCGATCAAGCGGTCTCATGGAATCAAATGTACAATAATTACCTCTTGTTCTGATCAAAAAATAGCTATATAGACTTTTCTTCTAATTTTGTTACAAACGTACGTTACCGTCCTATAAATCCCATAAATGAAAAAGTTGGTACTATATAAAACATCTATGACAGCAAGAATTAATACTAGCTTTTATGGATCACAATAAAGAAACATCCACCATTTTGAATACAACAATGAATAAATTAGTCACTGTACTATCTTATACGGAGTATAAATTACTCCCTCCGTCCTAAATTTTAAGTATGTTTTGACTTTTTAAATCAAACTTTGACCATAAATATTTTTAGACTAAAATACACCGTTGGTCCCTAAACTTGTAGCGGAGGATCGCGATGACGAACCAGGCATAATCATCGCCACGGTCAAACAAGAAGAATTAAACGTCAAATCAGGTCCCTTTGACCAATTCTCTGTTAGTCAAAGTCATAGGTTAGGGTGTGCTGCATACGGGTAAACTCGCTATTTCATTTTTTTGCTCTATTTTATTTCATCTTCATCTTCCTTATGGGCTAAACCTGATTCCCATGACCTTAAACCTGAATCCGGCGACCTTGTAGGACAATCATTATATATTGGTGGTAGTATGAGTGTAAGTTTGCATTTATGAAAACATATAATTGAACATGTACACAACCTAAACATCACTAACTCATGAAATTTCATTCTTGGCATCCATGACATAATTAGCTTGCTAATCACTATATTACTTTTGAGAGTAAACGATTTACTTTTTGAGAAAGATCTATATTGGGATTTAATTACGTAAATAAGAAGTGTTTTTCATGTTTTTGTTGATGTCGCTTTCTTGTCGACACCAGTTCACCGCCGATACAATAGTACCATAATGTATATGTTATCTGCATCTCTGCAGCTTCATCGCACCATAATGTATCATATTTGCTATTCATTTTTGTTCTCGTCTGTTGTATATGCTGTGATTGCGTATATTCTTTACTTTTGAAATCACCAAAGACGTTAGACTATGATAGTAGAGCGGTTTGTTTTCATAGTCGATCGTGACCGAGATAGATTTTCGATTTTCGATTTTCCTATCTATCTACTTATATTATAATGCTCATCATGTTTCTCGTTATTCGCCTTAAAATTTTATGTTAGCAATATATTTGAGAGTGATGTACGGAACATCATCTTTATGTGACGAGTATGCTTGTCACGATGTTAAGGGCGAGCCATTCTCAAAACTCGCAAAATAGAGGAACCAAAATTCACTCTCTTTAAGTGAGATTTCTTAACAAACTTGACAAGAATTTAAAAGATTCATGTAACATTTATAGATATGAAAGGAGTAGATGAAAAAAAAAAAAAAAAAAGAGAATTCTTTTAGGTTATGAATACACAATTTAGGACGTAAACCTCTCAAAACACACCTCATACGATTTTTATGGCATGTTTTACTTGCGCTATTTCTTAAATGGGTTTGCACGGTTTGACCCATTATTAGACAGTTGCAACGTAAAACACGACCCTTTGCGCAAGCAGTTGTTGTAATTAACCAATCTCCAGTTGAATTCATTATAATTTCCACCTAGGATTCACTAGATAGAGATGATATTAATATGATTCATTCGCTTGTTATCGTTTGTTCGTGCTCCTTATTTTTCATGTTAACTACAGAGTCCTTTAATCTTAAACGATCAAGTGCACAAGAAGATTCTCAACTAGAAATCTAGAATTGCATCCAACATTTTGTTAAGGTCAGAGTACCTTGCCGTGCTATGCCTTTGCGTGATATTTGAACTATAAAAGATGTGGAAATGGTAGGTTCCGCTCATTACTCGCCATCTCATAATTGGATACGTATATATACACAAGTTTATGGGTGTGTATAACATCCCGGCTCCCTATCAGAAGGTTATGTTGCAATATGAACAAAACAAGATTGGTAGTTTGGTGCCGTTTGAGAGGAACCGATGTGAACTGAGGCCACATTCAGTTTTGCTCCATTATATGGTCATATTTTTAAGAATACACATACACCCTGTATTTCCTTTATCATCAAAAATCATATGCCTTACAAAGTGGGCAGGAATATAAAACTAGCTAATAATCATATAAAGCAAGCTTGTGATGATAAAGGAAATACAGGTTTAGCAAGCTAATTATGTCATGGATGCCAAGAATGAAATTTCATGAGTTAGTGATGTTTAGGTTGTGTACATGTTCAATTATTTGTTTTCATAAATGCAAACTTAGACACTTATACTACCACCAATATACGATGATTGTCTCTCAAGGTCCGGATTCGGGTTTAAGGTCGCGAAATCTGGGTTTAGCCATGAGGAAGATGAAGATGAAATAAAAAGAGCAAAAAATGAAATGACGAGTTTCTTCACGTGCTGACACCCTAACCTCGATGACTTTGACTAATGAGAATTGGTCAAAGGGACCGATTTGGATTTAATCACACTTGTTTGGACCGTGGCGATGATTATGTCGGTTTCGTCCCATCGCGATCCTCCGCCATGTTTAGGGACCAACGGTGTATTTTAGTCATATTTTTATATGTATTATATAATAATTGATAAAAGTTATACCAATGAGAACTACATTTAAAACACAATCTATTCATATATTTTGCATCAAATATTATATAATAGAAACAAAAATATTTAAGGTCAAAATTGAATTCAAAAAGTCCGAAAGGACTTAAATTTTGGGACGGAGGTAGTACAAAATTTGACCACGAGTAAATTGCAAACAACGTCCATCTGGTTTGTCCAATCACATGCTCAATCCGTAAACTTTGAAAGTTTATACATTGTTCATGGGTGTTTAGTCATTTCATCCATTGTACATGAGTATTTTAGTCATTTCACTTTGGCATTGAACGAGATATTCAAACCAAAAGTTTACCACAGAGACCGCCCCTACGATTTGGACAAACAAGACAGAGCACAGGGATGGTCTTCGCAATTTAATTTTGGATTATATATGCAAACTCAATACAAAACTGTCAAGGAAGACCCCGCCAACTTGATTATACACAAACACATGTAAGATTTTAGCATGATGCATATTGTCTAAGATTTGTGAGTTCCAATTGGCTTCTAACTTATTTAAAGAACACATACAGTAGCAGCCATGTGTCTCGTCCTTTTATTTCGAAGATCAGTTTGAATGCAACCAAAGTGTCATAAATATCAGGTTACAGAGTCTGAGTGGCAGCATAAATATTTGCTATACATAATATATATAATATAATTAAAAAATAATAATAATAATGGACAAACTTAACATCACAGTTCATACAACACACTTAACATATATATGTTACTATGTAACAGCTTAATTATGCAGCACGTGGGACCCCAAATAATCTAAATCACCAACGTCCACTACCTTGTTTGAGGAGAACTTTGACTCTCCCCTGAGGAACCCGAGTGTGCCTGAGAAAACATCATACCGACTGAACTACTTGAATGAGGGTCCATTTTGGACCTTTCTGAGAATGAAACTGAAGGTGCCATGGTCATATACGGAGCAATTGGTATGTCAGATGATGGACCGTAGTTAACTGCACCTTGGACTGGGTGGTCAAATTTGCAGGTGCGTCCAAACTTGCAGTGTCCATTTTGCATGTAAAAATTGCAAGGTTCCACACCCTGGTCCAATGAGATAAAACAATTATTGCGTGCGTTTTATGGGTTTAAATGTCACTAAGTTAGCACCAAATATATACTCATAGCTCATAGGTATATCTATTGGCACACAATATCCATCTAATTGCATGCATCTTGCAATACTAATACTTAATATCTAAAATACTGTCCACTAATCAACCATCTAAAATTTGTTCAAGTATTTGTCATATATCCATAATACCAATTATATCCCTTAATAAAGACAAATATAACAATCTTTTCTAGTAGAGACAAGGGACGAATCATGAAAGGGATTTAAACCAACAACACCTATGAGATGGGCCAAGACTACCAACCTATATGCTTGGTGCTAAAAGAAGAAAGAAATTTTCATGGGACATCCATAATTGAAAATGTTCCAATTATCAGGAAAGAAATAATGCTTGATTCTTTTTTGCTTCTACTAAGAATACAGGCGTTTCCATTACGAGTCCTCTAACTAAAGTCTGAAAACACTCTTAAGCACTTTCTACCAAGTACCATGCCTTTCCTTAACATCATAAGCTCAATAGGCGTTGAATAAACACATTTAGTTGGCAGGCATGTGGGATATCATGAAATCATGTTCATCTAAGTGAATAACAGTATAACACCACTATGGGCTATCAGCTTCAATGACACCGAGAAACAACAAAGACTATTAACCAGCAGAAAGAAAGATTCTTTTAAAGTTTCAACTATAAACTTATGATCTCTTAAATACATTTCAGAGCATTCTAAGACCCAGTGCTTAATTTAATGACCTAGCAACATTCAGCAAGTTTATATTGACACAAAAAATAAATCTAGTCTAGCACAAGCCCACAATGTTAACTCTTATCTGTATGGTTACTTCACCTCACCATACACCGTTCTGTATCTATCAATTTTGAATGCCTAAGAAATCTACCAAGTAATAAATTTGACCAACTAAAGGCCAGTCATTATCTTCCATAATTGTGTTATCTTCCAATTGATAAGATTCTAAACTCAATCATCAGTCCTTTGCATGATTATACATTCTAAGCATTCATCTCACATACATTCAGGTCACTGTCCTGAAGATAATAATCAATTGCCATGGTCTGTAAGAAACGTTTGACAACTTGTGAAAACATTACAACTCACTTGTTCACCAGAAATATAGTTCATGACATTTAAGTAGATGCAAAACCAATTCAATAGTAGGCAAGATAACACATCATGCTTAAACATTAAATTCTTTCAACTAAAAGTGAAATCATTATCATAGGCCATAGCACACATGAATGCATCATTTTAACAAGGAAACGATTAATTGATTAAAGAGGCTAACCGGGCGCAGAGGAAGACCCATAGGGCTGAGCATACAGTTATCCTGTTGTACTACCCAATCTGGTGGATGATGAAACTTACAAGATGCCCCGAACTTACAATCCCCTGTTTTCATGTAGTACTGACATTCCGGTTGACCAGGTCTCTCTGGAAATACTCTCTCAGTTTGACTAGTACCCATATGGCCAGGAGAGGGTGTCAAAGGACGATATTGTGTTGCAAAAGCGGGTGCTGAAGTATTCACTCCATACGCAGAAGCTGCTGCCATGGAAGGTTGAGGACCAGGAGACAGGACCGGGCTTACACGTCCCTGCATCTCATAAACTATTGACACTTTAAGAACTACACATACGATGAGCAAAAAGTATAAAACGATTGCATTCTTTTTACCGAGTAAGGACTCCAATTTGGCATAGGAACCATGCCAGGGGAAAGTAATATGGGACCATAAGCACCTGGTGCGTATGAGCCAGGTACTAATGGGGGCCTTGCAACCCTATAGCCGGTTGATGGACCAGCATATTGTTCAGGCGAAGGAGCTGAAGGAGACTGCACTGTTGAATAAAATGGACGTGCAGATGCTGGCACGGATTCGCCAGTCGGTGGAGGATGATGGAATTTACAAGTTATACCAAATTTGCACTGCCCCGTTTTCAAATAGTAGGAGCATTCTTTTTCATCCTGTTTTTATACATAAAAGTTGGCAGCTTTGACATTGATGCACAAGAACAAACATATAGTTGTATAAGAAAAGGTGAAGCAAAAAGTAGTTACTGGTCGTAATGGATATCCATAAGTATTTAGTGGCACGTTACTCAATGATCCACCCGCATGTCTTGGATGGTTAAACTTGCAGGATGCACCAAACTTACAGGTTCCGGTTCTTAAATAATACTGTACATTCACAAATAAACAAACACAACACTCCATCATTCGAAAAGTTCACAAAATCATAAATATTTGATGAATGTAACTTGAGTTGAAGACATGCTTGTTAGGAACGAACTTGCAGAAATTACATCAAACAGAATACCTGACAAGGAGGCTCTCCTGGTCGCTCGGGGTAACCTCCCCCTCCAGGGGTTCTTGCAGCTCCTCCAGCCTAACAAGCATCACAGCTCAAAGTTAGAACATCCCCAAAATCAGTAATGTCGCCATATCATAACAGATAGTTATTACCGTTTACGAAACTAGATTCATAGTAAATTCAGGATCCTAAATTAGATTCATAAGAAATGCAAAGGGCCGTAAATGCCAATTACTCGAATTTACTCTGTTTCTCATTTCCCTACTCTCTTACCAGTTCCCACTAGCGAGGGGGTGCTGTGTGCTTATTGTCATATTTTCTAGTGTAAGCATCAATTAACATAATTACGCAAATCCATACTTCATGTTTTGTGCATATATATATTTCCATTACAAAATACTTTCATTTGTTTCATTTTGTTAACAACTAATGAAGTTTGAGCATTACAAAACCATAGTCAATATAATGTCTTCAATGTATATAAATACCTTCCACTAATCTCATATGAGGGGTAGATTAGTAAATTATCATTCATGTACAAAGTAACAAGTGATTCAACATTATTAATCTCACATAAGGCCTAACATTGGACTATGGCCCATGCTTTTTTGGGCCTGGGCTTTCTAAAACAGCAAAACCGGCTTTTTTCGCCCGGCTTTGTGCCTCTTTACTAAAAAGTAACAACACACAATCATAAACTCTAAACACGAAGCGCAATCGATAAACGGCTTACCGAGGTAGTACGATCAGGAGGATGATTATATCTGCACTTACTACCATATCCACAAGTACCAGTTCTCATATAATAAGCACAATCCGGCATTCCAGGTCTCTCGGGATAAAACTCACCTCCTCCTCTTCCCCCTAACAACCCTAACCGTCTCATCGATTCTACACACATTCATACAAACATTGATCCACACATCATTTAAAACCCCAAAAACTAACAAATCATCAACACCTTCAATTCGCAATTTCACACATAAATAAACATACAAAAACATAAAATTCATCCTGCATTACTTAAAACCCTAAAACATTAAACAATCAAAATTAAATAAACAATTAAACACATTATCATCAGTGCATTACCTTCAATTACTCATATTCACACACACTAACCAAGGCCTTTGGCCTAGTCACTAATCAGGATGTTGTGTCTCGTTGGAGACATTTGTGAGATAGGTGGTATATGTTCAAAACAGAGAAATGATTGGGAAACCTAAATGTATGTCTAATTTTGTGCATGCGGCAGTATCTATCTAGTTGGTGCAGCAAAGGGACCCACTTCTTCACAAACCAATAAAAGAACAATGCTACATCCACAAATAGTTTACAAAATTATATTCACACAATGACTTGGCAATTGTAATGGTCCAATTATATTGTATCATAATCTCTCTGTTTTTTTCTTTCTTAACCCGCACATTTAGTTGACAAGTCATTGTGTCGATATAACTTTAACATTGCTCCCGATAAAATACTAGAGCATTGATTAACATGACTAATTAGTCTGCATAATTGTATGCCTAAACCTATGTGGCAGCATTATGTTGACAGCAGAGGGACCCACTTCTTCACAAACTAATAAATGAGTGCCACATGCATGTAGGCACAAAACTAGTCACACATTTAGGCCTCTCAATCATTTTCCAAACTAATATCATGCCGATTTAGTTACAAAATTAGGCCTACGAATCATTTCATCAAAATATTGAGAAGTAAACGACTAAAAACACAAATTCATCAACACATTACTTTAAAATCAACAAACTCACACACAACCAAACAAAATTTAACATCCGTAAACTATAAAACTTGCAAAAACTCGTAAATTTAACACAACTAATCATCCGTACACAATTCAAAACCCTAAAAACCACAAACAATCAAAACTTTACAAAAACCAAACAATAAAAACACATTACTTCCAAATCAACAAATTCACACATAAACACTATTCAAAACCCTAAAACTCATAATCAATCAAAATTTTATAAATTTTTTATAAAATCAAACAGAAATTTATATAAACACATTACCTTCAATTCCAGTTTCAGCACCGGGAGGCTGTATCCATTCACTTTGCTGATTATGATCACGTCCGTACATCTCCATTATTTACAATTTATTATTTTTTTATAAAATTTAATTTAATCACACATATACGTAAAATCAACACTTGTAGTAACCAAATGCACACACTAATTTTATATAGATTTAATTAATAAATAAATTGATGTGTGTGTGTGTGTGTTTGAGTGTGTGTGATTATTATTGTACTGGTATCAACTTTTTGTTGTTGTTGTGTATGTATTTACATACAAGTGTGAAGTGAGAACACTTTTTGTTTGGAAAAAAGAGAATTCAAGGAGTAACCGACACTGAAGTGTTTGGAGATTTACGGTTTTGCCATTGGTGTGTTGGGGGTTTTAGAGGGTGTTTTTGGAAATGTATAATTATTTAGTAGTGTGAAAGTTTGTATTGTAGATCGACATAGTAGGACATCACTAATTAGGGCCGAGCAAACTGAACTGAAAATCGAACTGAATCGACATATCAAGCCGAACCGGGTTGAACCGATCTTATGCGGTTCGATTTCGGTTTTACTAGGTTTTACTCGGTTCTCGTTTTACCCATAATCTATTTTAGTAGTGTGAAAGTTTGTATTTGTAGATCGACATATTTGTCTTGAAATAAAGTTTGCAATTTGTAAATCAAAACCACTCTAAGGCCAGGTAATGATGATCATAACATGACCCCGAGGACATTACTGACTAGGGCTGAGCAAAATGAACTGAAAATTGAACTGAATCAACATATCGAGCCGAATCAGGTTGAACTGAACCGATGGTTCGGTTTTCGATTTTGTATAATTATTTCGGTTTTACTCGGTTCGGTTTGGTTTGGGCCAAAACATACCTATTTAATTCGAAATAGCTAAACCTACCCGAATTGAACCGAACTGACCTTATGCGGTTCAATTTTGGTTTTATTGGTTTTACTCGGTTCTTGTTTTACCCTTAATCTGTTTTCGGGTCGGGTCAGGTTTGACCCGTTGCTAAGCCCTACCCCTGACACATCAGTTTTCTCTCTTTATAACAACTTAATGTAATTGGAAGATCGATGACACCATCAAAATATACCTCACAAAAATCAATTAAATAAAATACTCGTTCACACAAACATACTCACACGACTCGGTCTTACGACCAAGTTCTCTTTTTTCTTGGCCTGAGACGTGTCGGGTTGGTAGGGGTAACCGGAAGGATACTTCTTTTGTGGGGGTCGATCGAGTCTTCAACCGATGCACTACGAGTGGTCTAACTCGGTCGTATAAAGTCTTGAATTTAAAGTATATTAGATACATATTTTAAAGGTGGTTAAAAAATTCTAAAACAATTTTTTTCTCATTAAATCCCCGCTCTATAACCCATATAAAAAACTTGAGAAATCATATGTATGTTTCAAGTGCTAGTTTTCAGTAAACAATATAGAATGTTATCAAAACATATGAAATTATACACTTTCCGTCACAATTTAAGGAAATAAGTAAAACAAATTTCACGATTTGTGATATGTGTAATAAATGTAGATTTAAAATTTTCAGAAATTATCATTTAATACATCGATTAAATACAAAATTTATGATACGTCAAGTAATCATAAAAATAAGTAAAGTGTAATTGTTCCTTTTATTTGCTTAAAGTAAATAATACGGAGTAGTAGTTTCTTAAGCAAACTCAAATAGTATATAGAAAGTTTAAAATAAAGGTGGTGTTATACATATCATGATATCATTTACTTTTAGGATGTTGAAACTTGCACTACATAAATTGATGTACAATAATGCATACGTTATAATATAGTATGTGCATAATTGTGATGTGTGCATTAATTTATGTGGTGTAAGTATCAACCTCTTATCATTTACGATAGTTTCCCTCTCTTTGAAACAAGGATTAAAGTTATTATTTTAGAGGCGAAATGTATAACAATGATTTAAATAAATTAAAATAAAAAGGGAAGAGTATACGTTTTTCAGAGTTTTAAGACTAGTGGTAATAACGTATGTACGCGCGTGCTCATGCCAAATTAACACATCCCCTTTGTCAAACTTGTCCCATATCGACGTGTCGTGTATCATATTTGAGCACAAGTCAGACATTCACACAACCGACTTCTTTTCTTTTTTTTTAATTTTTTTGTGAGTGAATATATTGTGAGGTAATATTTGTGTTTAAGTAGTATATGTTTTGATGATTACACTATATTGATGATGTTGAAAAGTTAATGTGGTCTTAAATTGACGGCCATATTCGTGGTCAGTATTACCAATAGATTCAAGAAGTGATGTAATCCTTGCCAAGACATGTGTCTCACTAAAAAAATCATGCTTTCATTACAATCAAGAGCAAACATTATTTTTTATTTATGCAATTCTTTTATCTTGTCTTTTGGTGATGTCGATTTTATGTTTTGTCTCATTGATAAACTTTTTCATGTGTGTCCAAGCCTATGTTTTATGAATATTTCGAGAATAATAAAATAACTCAATTCTTCTTAGGAAATGATAATTATGCTAAACACTTGGATTTAGCATACACGAGCTTTAAATTTAAATGATCCTAAATAAACTACTAATACACATTTTGTTTAGTCTAATGCCCAAACGACCACTAGCATGTTGCTTTGTGATAAACACTAGGTCGTTTCGAGAGCAAGTTTCTTGCATTGCATCTCGAATTTTTTATTTTCTCAAACACTTGTATTAGTTTCGTTTCATCTTCGTTCCAACTTAAGATCAATAATGTATACATATTTGGCGAACCATAATGTTGGCAGCCTAACAATACCGATGTCGTGTTAGATTATAAATGATTTTGGATTCGTTATCAATTGCGACGTGTATAAAGGTATTTGTTGTGCTATAGGCGAACTTTTCACTTATGTTCTCGTGTACGTTTGCATGAAGTTAACTTTTTCATACGAGTTACCAAAATTTGTAGACTTGCAAAGATTCACCACCTATATCAACTTTTCTTTTCAATGTCTCACGACTCGTAAATCATGAGTCATACTCATAGTTGACATAATAAACATAGACGTGAGATATTTAGGTTTTTAGCATCCATCTATTATCTATATATAGTTGTCTTCATTTCTATTCTATATTTGCTTGATGGCCTAAAATGTGATGTATACCTAGCAGACACACTAGCTACCAACCGACGTGCCTCTAAGGACCACCTACTCATAAAATGACATCTTTTATTATGAGAGATTTAATAGCCTATGTTGCATTAATGGACTAAAAACATATCTATGGTTTAGTAGGGTTCTGGTATTATAACTTGGGGTAAAATGAAAGACTATGAAACCTTTTTGTTAACATTCTTTCAAAGACAAAATGTTTTTGCTAATATTGATATGGAATTTACGACATATTATCATTAAAACAATATAGTTAATTTTTCATACTAGCTTATTCAAGTATATTTTCACGCTATTAGAGTTGAAAAGTTTACACTTAACTTGTATGTGAACCAATTTGATGTAGCAAATAATTTAACAATTTTTAATATGACGATTTAAAATTTTGCACACTTTGAAGTGTGAGAATTTTGAAACAATATTTCACACTTCTAAGTATGAGATTTCATAATTCTTCACATTTTGTGGTGTGAATATTTTGTGAAAATTCTTTACGCTCTTAACTGTGAAGAACTTTAGATATGTGCATTTAATTAATAAATATATAACGAATACCCGCACAAAGAGACGATGTATAACGGCAAATAATTACTAGCGAGCTTGTGGTTCTGAAGTGACCTTTGATGCAACACTTACGGGTTTAATTTGTAGTCATTGCGAGAAAATAAATTTATGGATTAGAAACGTAAAATGATAAAAGTTTGAGGATAAAACAATATTTAAACTATTAATTTAGTGATATATGTTGTTACCAATTTTAAGTGTGAAGGGTGTGGAGGGCGGGAAAGCCCTTTTCTCTAGCTGGAAACACAAAATCATGGCACCACTTGTCACGGGATAAGAGATAAAACAAATAAAAGATTCCGCTTCAAGAATGAAGTCCCAAACGAAAAATGAGAGAGAAAAGTGTTTGATGAGTGAATGATATTTATTGGTTGTTGTGAGAGATTATTTGTGTTTTGAAGGTATTTTTAAATGATAAAAATTAGAAAAAAAAAATTAATGGAAGAGAAAGAATGTGTTGAATGGTTGAAGGAAAATGTTTTAAAGAGAGAAAAAGCGGACGTGAAGCTGATGTGACGAGAAAAAACCCCTCACGACACCCTCAACCCTAATCAATGTTACATTGGTTATAACACATTACTTATTTTTAAGTTTTAAGTTTCAAGAAAATTATTCGTGCTTTAATTATAGTATAGATAAATTACATGAAAGATACAAAATAATATTTGACAATTCTGAAATACAAAGTAACAAGTCAAGTATCACGTAAAAAAGAGTACACTTTAAAATTTACATAACAAATCCATAGAATTCTATAAACTATCCAACGTCAAATCAGAATACATGTTTAACAAATTAAACTTATTGTACTAATCAGATATCATTTAGTGGTCAAACACATATCAAACACCTGATTCGATTTATAAAACATTATAATGCGATTCAATATATCATCATGCAACATATACAAGCATATAGTCCAATTTTGCACATCACGAACTTGTAATGCCACTAATTTACATAACTAATACCTAATTAACATAATAGATCTTCAAACAACCATAAATTAAATTATGCATGAGATTCGATCAACTAATCACCAAAATTAACAACAATTTCAAAGAATTTTTATATGAAAACAAAACACACTAAACGCATATCAAATTTCAATTAAACTAACAATGATTGCACATTTATACAACCAACTCAACCAAACACACTAAAAACACAAACAGATTATCATAACCTTTAGTTAACTAATCACCAAAACTAACGCTAACACTCACCTGACAATTTGCAAGCATATGAAAACAAAAAAAAATAGCTTCAAAAACAAAACACACTCACCTGAGAGCGACATATGTGAATTAAACTGAATTTTGTAGATCAAAATCACATAATAAGTTTCTTCAGCTCAAGATTGAAAGTTAGGGTTTAGATCGAATTGATGATACTTGTTTATCAACCGAATAAACGTGTGTATACTTGCTTATGGATCGAATTGATGGGAGGCATTAGATTGAATCATAGTATTGTTGGATCGAATTGATTGATTTGAAAGTTTGAATTGATAGATTGAAAGTTTTCCAGAATGGAATGAAGGAGTCGTTGTTGGATAATTTTTTATTTTTTTTAATCATTTATGTTTTTGTTAATTTTTTATATGTAAGGAAAACATCACAAAAAATATGTATGAGCTTTTTTCAAATGATAGAATGTTTCAAGTTTTCACATTATAAAGTGTGATAACAATTATATATTTTTTCACACATAAAAGTGTGAAGTTTCTATTTTACTTCTTCACACAATGATATGTGAAACAAAATTTATATATTAGCTCACATTTTAAGTGTGAATTTTATTTTCACAATAAAAATGTGAAAGTTTTATGATGCTTATCACACTTATTTTTGCACACTTATAAGTGTAAATATTGTGAAATAAAAGTTCGCGATTCATAAAGTGCGAAGAAAAAAAATGTACAAATGGCAAATTTGTTGTAGTCTATTCACAAAGGGTTTTCAATAAAATTGTTTGTTTGACGGTTTTAGTTGTGACATGAAAGCAATAATACCGGTTTTATAAATCACAATGAATCATTTCAAGTTTAAACCTTTTATTGTAAGTGTTTAGAAAAAAAATGTTCATGCTACAACAATTAACAAGCTAAATACCAAGTATTGTCGTTACTAGTTATCGCTAACAACATCCTTTTATCACTAACCAACATTACCTTAGACTACTCATTATGGGAGGTGATCTATCACCACCACCTCCACTTTTCACGTGCCATCACCTTAGCGCATGTTCTCAACCGCGCCAAGGCAAAATTTTGCAATGGTTTGGCGGTGTAGCGCTTTCCTAATTTTTTTTTTTTTTTTTTTTTTTTTTTTTGTAATATATTGTGAGGTATATTTGTATAAAGTGAGGTCTTTTTATATTTTTGATTTTGTGCTGACTATAGCACCTTTTTGGTGGTGGGTTTGGTACCGTGTTGAATGGTAATATGACGTTGACGTGGAGGTGATGGGTTTGTTGACCATAGCACACAGTCTTATTGTTACCACTTATTTCTCGCCAACCAACAATTCTTTTATCTTACGTGCTGCTTCATATCACGAGCATACAAATAGTATATTAATTACATTTTTATATTAAGTATTATACAATAAATTTATCATATTTGTCCGTGATTATTTAAAAACTACCTTTTCCTTTTCATAATTAGTGTCTAATTTAAAAATGCATGAAGTTAAAAGAAAAGGTAAATAACACATTTAGTCTCCAATGTTTTTGCAGATTTCATGTATAGTCCAAATTTTGACAAAACTACTGCAGTCCTTCCTAACGTTTGAAATGTTGCTCGCCGCTAGTCCAATTTCATAACAACATTACATTTCTCTCGTAATCTAATGTCACACGCCATACACCCCAGGGCAACTTTGTCTTTTACATTTTTGTCATTTCAATTACTTATTTATTGTTTCTTTTGTCCTTAATAAACAGCACACATCAATAATTTAATAGCACCGTGCAATAAAAACACACACAAATCAATACTTTTATTTACATTTTTTTTTACTAAAAGTCAAAAACATAAACAAATCTTCAAATTTACATTAAACCTCATATCCAAATAAAAAACATTAAAACTCTATATCAAGAACCACCCTAAATTAAGAACTTTATATCCTTTATACACCCACCACAACTGACAACTATATACCTTTGATGCATTATTCTATAGACGTCGCCGAAAATTAGATTAGTCAATACCAATGTTGCAAAAATCGTGAATCAGTAGTCGGGCGGTCGACCACCCTGCAGCGAGTAATCGGTCAAGACGGGATTAATCGGTGATTAATCGGATTGGCATTTTCTGCAAGTTTTGGGTATTTCTTGAGACCAAACTAAAGATCTTAACTGATTCCAAGCCTACTATGTTTCCAAACCTCAATAAAAGGCTCCAATTCTGATTATGAGGCTCATTGTGCGTTATAAGTGAAATAAACGATCCCCATTGTGCGTCATAAGTGAAATTACTATTTTTTTTAAAGTTGACCGATTCGACCGATTTTTGACCGATTCGGCCGATTTTTAACCTATTTTTTTACCTGGCCGATTTTTTTACCGATTTTCAAAATTCTACAAGGTTTATGGACGATTACCGATTAATCGGCCGATTCGGCCGATTTTTGCAACACTGGTCAATACTTTGGTTGCAAAAATGGAGGTTGCTAATGCGACCATCTGTCGCACTCAAATGTCCTTCCATCTATTGTAGCCAGGCAAAGCGGTTACAAAAAAGGTTGCGTCCACCATGGCTGTAAATCTAGTAAATTGCCATACCAAGAGGCAGTCCGGTGCACCTTTTATCACCTATCCTGACTCTGGCCATCAAATACAATATGAATCCAACATTACATCAAGTACATGTAGCATGAACATGAACGATACTATTGTTGAGTAACTTAGTTGTGCTTAGTACATTAGTTACATGTCACCAACTACATATACCATGAACATGAAAGCTACTATTGTTGATCACCTTATCTATGTTTAAAATATCAATAGCAGACGGTTAGCAGCTAATGCACTAAGCACAGATAAGCTACTCGAAAGTAGTAGACTTATGCAATATGTATCTGCCTCAACAACCACATTATCCTACAACATAACATCCTGACAACTTAAAACCTTTTACATAACATCCAAGGTTATTCAACTTTTAAAAGTTACGGTATCTACTTTTAATTATCGATAATCACTCGTTTGCATCATCAACAGTTATAAACGCTAAACAACCAAACCTCTTCAAAATATCAAGTTATAATGTAAACTTTTAAAGCTAAACAACTAAATTTCTTTAAAATATGAAGATTTAACCTTTAAAAACATACAACACCAGTCTATCAATTACATAAAAAAATAATCGTATCAAGTCTAACTAACCTAGCAAGTTAGATCTCTCTATCTAAAATTCGTTTGATATATGTAAATCGGACGGTAGTTGGCCAAAATAGTGGCATATCGGTAGAACGTTAACTGTAGCTAGGGTTTCTAGATAGATATGAAATGTGAAAGAGTGAGATCTATTTACAACCGATTAAGTACGTATAAACCGGACGGTATTGGGCCAAACAATGGGCTATAGGTAGAAACTGGAACAACCGAACTGTAGTTGAAATAAATGCGGCACTGTTTTCCAGTGTAGGTCGACGACTGTAGATAGGAAGACATCGTTCGCGCGACAAATAGGATTATTGACAATAGTATTCATTCATATTTGCAAAAATATGAAAAATACTCTCTAATATTAGTATCAAATGTACCTTTTTTACTAGAAGAGTGCAAATTATAATTTTTGCAATGTTAGCATCTCCAATATTAACATCAAATGTGCTTTTTGCACTAAAATAGTGTAAAAGTATCAAAAATGCTTTATAGTAATGGCACTAAACATCACATTATTTTAGTGCAATGAATAGCAAACAAGCAAAAATCATCAAATATACTGGGGTATCCGTGTGTTGCGGCGACGGGTACCTTGTAATTAAAGTCCAAACACCAACAAAATAACAATGAAGAGTTGATTAACGTGAGAAAAATAAGAAGAAAATGATCCCGGTCCGACCCGATTAATCCGTTTTTACCGGTTTCGGCGGTCATCTCGGGTTCTTTTTCGGATGGATTCTATTGTCTAGCCAAACCGGTGGTAACTCCGATTTTTGGTTAAACCGGTTGAACCCGTTGGTCCGGTCTGGTTTTTAAAACCATATGAACCATCAACTTAATTTCATATAAATTGTATGAAGATTTGCGTGTTTTATTAGTTTGTACAATATGTATAATAATATGTATTTTTATGATAAAGGTGTTTTAAAAATAACACTTATTAGATATTTATTGAAAGACTGTTACAAGTCTACAAATTTAAAACACTTAATTTTTTAAAGTAACTTCATTTTTTATTATTAGTAAGCGTATTACTTAAAATGTTAAATTTTACATTTTTAGAACATTTTAAATATATTATAAAGTAGTATGATATGGTAGTGTAGTACAATGAACTCAATATTAATATATCTTGATTAATTCATATTTATGTATCTTGAATGTTTTAAAGTACATTTAGTGCAATATAAAAGGTACACAGTGTAGCAAATTTTGTTTAATGCAATCATATTTTAATAAGATGCTACATTAACACTATTTTAATGTTCACTTATAATGACAACATTGTAAATGGCAGAAATTGAAATGCAACATGATGCCAAATTGGCAAATTGCAAGGCAATAGCACAGTGATACAATTTGGAAAAACTTGAGGGCCAAAATTGACAATATTCATCAATGGGGTGGAGATGCTGTACGGGTACACACTAGCAAACACAACCAGTAAGAAAGCGACACGTATTGGTATTGGAAAACGTGGGACCCACGCCCTCTTCAATACTAGTGCCGGTGAGAACTTTTTTGCTGAAAGAGGGGACCAAAGACGATACGACGCCGTACGTTGAATTCGTGTCCTTCACCTGCTCCTTTTGTATTTTTGTTTCGAAATTACTAATTGGTCCTCTAGATATTTAATTCCTTTTGGTTGTTTTAAAGAAGTGAATCTTTTTTGGAAACTGCAACTATGAAGGTGAAAATAACACGGTTTCTGTAAAAAGTTAATAACACGAAATGCAATAACTGCAGCCACTTTTATCAAATAAACATAAAGTAAATTTGTTCACTAGCTTTGTTGCAAAAATATACGTGATCCAACAATGAATGCTTTACATAATTTGTTAAAAGGACAATATGTAACATGTAATGTTCGGAGATTATAAATCTAGTTAGACAAAAGTATTTGAGCGATTTCCCGACTTTATCAACCTTAACAGAATAAGGGTGTAAATGAGAACAAACTCAATATAAATTAATATGTATTCGAACCGAGTCTAATCGAGTTGATATGACGTTTATTAATTTAGCTTGCTCGAGTTGAGTTTCAAGTACAAGTTTATGAAGGCGTACTGATCGTAATCATTAACCTTGTAACTTGATCAAATTCGAGTTAAGTTTTGAAATCAAATCCAATTTTCGAGTAGGAAAAAAATCGGCCAAAATATTTTTTAGTACCCTGAATTTGGTTAAGTGGATCTCCTACCACCCCAAAGTATTAAAGGTACCTTATAGTATCTCATACTTGATAATTTGGTTCATATAGTGCTTTAGCTCTAATTTTGCCAAGTCATGTGATTATCATGTGATGTATTGACGTCAAAAACTAACGAAAGAAAATGAGACGTTAAGTAAGAATTTTATTTTATTTTGTAATTTGTATTTTATTTTGTTTTGCAATCAGTGTTTGGCAATGACATGTTTAATTATTGCTTAGGCATGTTGTTATATGTTTATGAGGTTATTATGTTACTTGCCTCTGTAAGTTTGTAACTAGTTTCTTGTTGATATTGATGGACATAGCAACACTAGCACTATGAGTATGCAAAAGAAATATGTAACTTTTTTTTTTTTTTTTTTTTTTTTTTTTTTCAGATATCTCGAACTTGTTTGTCATTTACATACAAACAAAACAAATGCCATGCATTTTTTACATTTTGAGTATTCTTTTAGCCATTCCCGGTATACTTTTAGCAATTACTTTAATTGTTTTGGTTCCAATTGAAGCATATAATCAATCAATAAAGTTTGACGAAATTCTGAATCGAGAGATATACACATTAGTGATTTTGGGACTAAGTTTGAAAAGATAGTTAATAATTGCTGAAGAAACAAAAGTAAACTGCAAAAAGAATAAGATAAAGAGAAAAGTCGCTGCCAAACTTTAGTTCCTCATTTTCTTCTGTTACAGTAGTTAATAATGCTATTATATCACATGACTCACTCAATTAGTTTTGAGTAGTATATGAACCAAATTACCAAATATGAGATACCATGAAACTTTAATACTTTAAGGGCCCGTTTGGTTATGGGTTTTGTGAGAGGGGATTGGGATTGATGGATAAAAGTTTTGTTTGTTTGATGGGTTGGATTCAAAAATGGGCATCAACCCCACTAAATTAAAACCCACGATTTTACTACTTTTCTTACAGGACCCATTTTAATCTCTCTATCTTTCTAATATTTTTTACTATAATTTTAAATTTAAAATTATAATACAACAATATAATACGATTTCTCTATCTATCTTTCGATCTTTCAAGCGTTATATATATCTTGCAAAATTCAAAATTAAATATATATCCTTTCGACGATTTTAAAAGATGTATTTTACGATCAAAACCCAGAAAAAATATATATGTAATTTTAAATTCTAAATATATACGTGAAATTACGCTTTAAATTCAAATTCTAAACCCATCTATAAACCAAACGAACCATTAAATAGTAGGAGATCCACTGTAGTACTCTACCAAAGATATTAAACGATATTTTTGCCCCAAAAATTGTCTCTAAACAAGCCCAACAGTCGAAACCAAAACAAACTTTTTATTCCAAACATCCAATCTGACTGACTCACCAGCCCACAACCTCAACCGTAATACCCGAACCAAACAAAATCATATACTCTATCTAAGTATCTATCCATTCACAATTCATCAAACACGTTAACGCACATCTATCTCATCACTCCCTCCAGTAACGGTCTTATCACCCGCCATGAATATCCAAATGATGACAATGAATCATCAAACCTTATCTTCAATCTCATCACAATTCTCACCCAAATTCGACTTACCAAAACACTTCTCATTCAACCGTCGTTGTTTCCGCAATTATAAACCGCTTTCCAGAGTCGTTTGCATGGCTGTAAGTCTTCATTTATGTTACTTATTGAGCTTAATTTAGGGCTTATAACTTAAATTTATTTTCTAATTTTCAGGAGCCTTATTTGTTGAAGAAACTTGAATCTGCTGAGAAAACTTGGAAAGAGTTATCGGTACATTCTTCATTTTTTATTCACTTTATCTTAGTTATTTTTATATAATCCGGCACATACACGGAGTTTCGGCATTAATATTAGTTTAATATGTTACGTTCGTGCTTACATTCCGGCATTACAATCAATTTAATTCACTAATTTGTTAAATTTACAAAATTATTAAAAATAATGCAAACTGAGAATTTTGTATGTTTGGCGAAAATAAAAGTAAGTAGCCGTAAGTGGTAGCTGTTTTGTTATATAAAAGTGTTTGGTAGCGTAGCCGTAACTAAATTTGTTTTATTAGTGTTAGAAAAAGTTTAATGCTTGTTACAAGCTTTTCATCAAAAACGCTAATTGCTAACTGATATTTTAAAGGTTTTGGACTTAAAACTGTAAATTTTATTGACCAATGAGAACGTAATGTTATTTTACACTTAAGTCTAAAAGTAAAAAAGAGAGAGCTACAAAGTGCCTGCACATCTTTTTATTTTTTATAAATCGATTTAATTAATTTTTGACCAAACTTAATCTCAATTTTGACTTTTACTGTCCAATAAAATGCTGTAGTAAACTAATTGTATTTGTATATGTGTTTCATCTTCTAATTGTGGATTTTGAAAAAGTTTTGGTAATTAATTTTTAAAATCTGTTAACTTGGTAATAATTAATTCGTGTGTATTTGTATATGTTGTTTCCGTTTGTTTATTCGTTTGAAAATTAATTGATAATTTAGTAATTAATTCGTGAGTATTTGTATTGGTTTTGTACTTTTCTTTTGGTTAGTTCATTTGTGGGCGTTAGTATTTGTATTATTAGTTTATCATGATTGTCTAGAGTTAGAGAAGAGGTAATAGCATTGCTAGCTTTTACTAAAACTAAAACAAGGAGTGAATGACACTTTTTAGGAGCTCGTAACATTTTAGCAGGTAAGCTATGATGGAAGTTGTCAAATAGTAATGTGTTGAATATTACCTGAAAATGTAGTTATGTTTGTACAGAGGTTGTACTGACTACTGAGTACTAGCAGGAAGGTCCCAATTATAAATATGGTTTTGATGAGCATTAATAGACAAGTTTTTCATACTGAACGCTTTTAACTTGAGTAGGTGTAAGTGTGTAACTGTGTATAAGGAGTTAAGTATAGAGCAGGCCTTCAAAGCAAGTAACATTCGTAATGCCTTTATAAGTCAAGTAGCATTCTGGTCCTTTTTTTTTTTTTTTTTTCCGACAGCACAGATTTATAAAACAATGATCACTATGGCAACAGTCTATGCGTGCTTATATGATGTCCAAATAGTTTTATTGTGGAATAACTGAATAAAGAACATTCAACTTCGTCATTTTGAAACTTCCTTTTGAGAACATTGGAGGACCTGCAATGCCAAGGTGTTATGCAAATGATTGGGATAAAAGTTATGTGCTGTAAAAAACGTGTCTAGTAGAAAAAGCTGTCTTTTGTAGTGGATCCGTCAAAAAAGTTGTGATCTATGAATCTTTAGAAGTTAGGGTCTCACGGCTGTTGCACTCTTAGGTAGACCCAGCGGCGGAGCTAGAAAATTTTCCATAGGAGGGCCGAAACAAATTTTTTTTGGGAAATACATTAAATGGGAGGGCCGAAATAATTTTTTTTCCGGAAATACACATAAAATCGCGAAAAAATACACTAACTGGCTTAGGCCTAAGGGGGCCGGGACCCTTCCCGGTCCCTTAATAGCTCCGCCCATGGGCAGACCTGTGGTGCAGGACCTATACCTTTTTTTTTACAAACTTTGTCGAAAAGATTAGTGAATATTTATTAATTATAATTTAAGTGAAATCACGAATAATAAATGAACTTAACTAACTAAAGATAGAAACAGTTAGTGTTAAGGGCTATAGATATAAAATTAAGTTAGGTTAGTTAAGAATACGCGATTGAGAGTTGAAGTAGCGTTTCCTAATTAATCACATGCATACAAATTAACATCTCTGCCTTCTATTGACTTAAACACTTCCATTATACTCTTTTGTTAATCAAATTAGTCTAGTGTTCCATATACTATGTTGAATGGCACTAATGCTATACCCGATGAGATTCTTACCATCATACTTGCTTGACTTCCTGGAAAGTCTTACTACGGTTCATATGTGTGTCAACACATTGGAATCATCTTATTTCAGTTCCTTGTTTTATGAAATCGAGATCACGTCGAATGATCCTCCTCAGATACCCATGGCCTCTTGTTGCTATAGATGCCAATGTATCTGTGGAGGATAAGGCTCATTCCATGGTTAAGATTCCTTCTCTTTTAGAACTTCATAAAAATGTTTAATTTGCTGAAACCTTCGATGGCTTAGTAATCTTGGTTATCACTGATGTTTTAAAATACAGTCATATGATCCTATACAACCCTTTAACACGTGCATCCAAGACACTTGCTGTTATGGATCCACCTACCACAAGTGACAATATCCCCTATACATTTGGATTTGATGCAAATGAATTAAAGGTTGTTAGATTTGAAAGTTTTGACAATCCAGCTCAACCTCGCATGTATAAGTTATTGGGTGAATGATTAATTGATTACTGAATAATGTAAGATTACAATATAAATAATAATAAGTTGGGCTAGGCCTCCCAATATAAATAATATAAGTCCTCAAATATTAAAACTTAAAGCTGTTGGCGCAGAGTTTTTACAAGTTTCATGCTCTTTCTGATATGTATATCTTTGATGATGACATAGGTTAAGCTAGCAGATCCGGATGTGGTTTCAAATCCTAGTGAGTACCAAAAGCTGGCACAATCTATGTCTGAACTTGACCAGGTAATTAATTCGCCATTTTGTTGTAAACTTTAGATAGGTTACTCTACTTTTGATAGTCAACATTTGAATTTTATGTTTTGAGCTACTAGGTTGTGGCGACATACAGAGGGTTTAAGGACTGTGAGAAACAACTTGAAGAGTCCAAAGGTTTTACTCACTATCTTGTCCCTGTTTATGGTTTCCACGAGTTTATCGTTTGCTGAGTGATTACCTAAGTACATGTTTATTTATTTATTTATTTTTTATTATTTTTTTATTTTTTCTGTCAGCTATGTCAAAAGATGCTGACTTGGATGAAGAGATGGCTGAGATGATCGCTTCTGAAATTGAATCTTTAACGGAGCAACTTAAGGCGTATGAAGAGAAGCTTAAGGTTAAGTTTCTGAAATTAATTTAATGTTCACTAGTACTCTTTTCCTTCCTGTTTGATTAATTTTGGTAGGATTGATACCTTATCTCTACTTATAGATGATGCTGCTTCCAAGTGATCCTCTGGATAGTAGGAACATATTGCTTGAAGGTATGTTTTCTGCTAGCAAGCTGATGATGTCATCATATCCTTGAGCTTCCGTCTGTTCAAATTTCAAACAAAATTGATTTTCAATCTTGATTTGGTAGCCATCTCAGTGATCCCATTAAAATGTAAACCAATATTTTTCAAAACAACTCTAATTGGGGAAGACGCTACAAGTTTAAAATGGTGGATATGTACTTAGAGGTGGCAGTTCGACCATTTTGCTTATGAATGGTTGATCCGGGTTATTCTTCATTTCTAAAGTAAAACAGGTAAAATGAATGAAATAGCTTAAAAAGGAAATATTACAAATGGGAAGTCGCCCAAAGTCTGTTTTAAATGCACAAAACCTTCTACATTATTTATTCAAAAAATTTGGATTACTCTTGAGCTAAATAATTGCTTTAACTACATCTGGAATACTAATTATTTATAGAAAGGCGTAAATTTTGGACAAAAAGTGTCTTGGTTCCAGTTGTCCGATACCAAGATGTCCGTCCCTCCCATTTTGCCATCTCTAATATGATAATATCTACTGTAGTTTCTAGTGTATACAACCTTAGTAAAATTTACTCTAGTTACATGAAATCATGTAACATGTCAAGTTGCTATATTGCAGTTAGGGCTGGTACAGGTGGTGAAGAGGCTGGTCTATGGGCTGCTGATCTTGTAGGTACATCGTTCTCTTTTTCTTTTTAGTTTAATGGTCTGTGCAAAGAAACATGGTTCAAGTCTATGATATTATAAACATGATACTTTTTATTCTGTTTTGTTTTTGGATATTGAGAGCCTAATCATTAGTTCTCCAACTTTTCGGAATGTTGTTCATAATCATTGTTAGTTGCTGTCGGTACTCAGTTTGGAAAATAATTTCTTCCTGTCAGACGAAATTATCCTTTTATTGATTTTGATTTTTTTACTCATAAAGATTGTAAACATTTTCAGAAATATGGATTCATTTAGGCATGTCCTTTTTGATGTTTTCTTTTGGCACTCCTTTAGGAAATCTAATTATGCTAACTTATGGAATCCTTTAGGTTCGTATGTACCAGAGGTACTGTGAACGAAACTCATTAAGATATACACCACTTTCATGCTCTGAGGTATACATATTACACTTTTTTTCATAAATATTTATAAGCTTTCAGATATAACTCTGTTAATATATTTATTTTTTGTAAGGCTGAAAGAGGAGGATACAAGACATATGTTATGGAAGTTAAAGGTGCTCGGGTATATAGCAAACTGAAGTACGAATCGGGTGTCCATAGGGTTCAACGTGTTCCTCAGACAGAAACTCAAGGCCGTATTCACACATCAACTGGTACTGTGGCCATCATGCCTGAGGTAAGTACAAATGATTATATACCAAAATTATATAAAATTCAATATCTTAAGGAACATCAACTCAGATATAGAACAAAATTAAACTAAATCTGGGGGAGGGGGTTCATTTCATATCAAACAGAGTTGGGCGCTTTGGGTTTAGATCTAGATCACAATATAGCTTGCTAGTTAAGAAATTTGACATATTTTGAGATAATGAAAATAGGTATTGGTGCTTGCACATTCCTTTATTTTGGAACATATATATTGTTTGTAAACAGTCTTTTATTGCTTTTGTTTTTCAAACCTGATTCATATTGGTTTCAGGCTGAAGAGGTTGATGTGGTAATTGATCCAAAAGATATTGAACTTACAACTGCGAGATCGGGTGGTGCCGGAGGTATAAGTCAACATATGTTTTTTCATTTTTTGTATACACTCTACACTCCTGCCTTATAAGCCAAACTATATTTCTGAACTCATTTGTGCATTTATGTTCTATCTGTCTCTTTTACTATGCAGGTCAGAATGTGAATAAGGTCGAAACAGCAGCAGATCTTTTCCACAAACCAACAGGAATCAGAATCTTTTGCACAGAAGAGAGGAGTCAACTAAAAAATAAAAATCGTGCAATGCAGCTATTGCGAGCAAAACTGTAAGGAAACATTAGAATTGTCTTGTGTAAATTAGTGTCAATGGTCTTAATCCATTAATTGTAAACCTTTTCCACCTCTTTTTCGTGTTAGCAGAGGTGACAATTTTGACACATTACTTACGAATGAGTTCATTTGGTGTGTGTTTTATTTCAAATGTTTCTAAATTATAAAGATTAGCTAAATGGGCAAGTGAACAGGTTGAAAGTGATTGAAAGTCTATTTTTTCATGCATACAACCTTCTAAGCTGTTTTATTTGAAGATTGTAGTATTATTGTTTTTAATCATAAATAAGAAATTTATTACGTATATATAAAAAAATGGACAAAAAGTGTTAAACCCGATCTTTACTTAACCTGAATCCATTTGACATGTTACCCGACCCACCCTTCTTGCAACCTCTAGCTGTCTTGGTGCCGCTGTTTTTGCTATTACTGCCTTATGCTCCATCATCTTATTGAAGGTATGAAATCAAACTAAAGGAACAGCAAGAGTCTCAAAGAAGTCAAAGACAGTCTCAGGTTTGCAAATCTGTTCTCTAAGAATATAAGTTGAATCATAACATTAGAAATGAAATTGGGATTCTGAATGCCACGTCTCTCGAAATAATGATGCATAATTAATGGCAGATCGGTAGTGGCTCTCGTTCAGAAAAGATCCGCACATATAATTACAAGGTATCGCCCCAATCTTGGATCAAAATATTTAGTTAAGTAGAAGATGGTATCTATAAGGAACTTACATTATGATATGTTTATAGATGGCAATTTCAACCCATTTACTTACGAATGGGTTGATTTGTGTTCTGTTTTATTTGTAGCTGGTATGCAAATAACATAAGTAGTCAAAAAATTAGCTTAGTACATAAAGTGTTTCTGGTCAGCTCAACTTAACCCATACCAAAACATTCACTTGTCATGACTTGATACCTAACCTGCTTATTTTGCCACCTTAGTTATTAATTATTTATTTATTTTTCACGTCCTGGTTATTATTTTTTTCATTTTTATTTTTATTTTTATTTTTATTTTTCACGTCCCCGATTAACTTGGATAATACATATTTACGTATGTAATTTGTTTCATAGGACAATAGGGTTACGGATCACAGGTTGAAGATGAACTTCGAGCTCACTTCATTTCTTGATGGTGACATTGAAACAGCCATTCAGGTACCATTTCTGTAACGCTAAATTCTTATAAATGGGTTGATATGGCTTTCGTTTTACCTCAAGCGAGTCAAATCAAAAGGTTTAACTAGAAGGAGAATGGGTCTATTAGTTTAAACGGGTGAAAAATAGTCCAAATTCTTTGCCTCGTTATCAACAAATTCAATTTGCCATCTCTAGCGGAAGAGATAAATCTTGCATTTACATGGTATTGCTCATTCTTATTTAATTATGTATGTATGCAGTCTTGTGTTTCCATGGAGCAAAGGGAATTGCTAGAGGAGCTTGCGGATTCAGTAGGAACTGCAGCTCGATAGCTTCATGTTTGGAGCGTAGCTGGGTGGTTAATTATAGATAGGTGCTGTGTCTTTCCCGGAACACCAGCATATCTGTAGGGTAAAGATACCAGTGAACAGGGACATATATCTTATTGTTTTGCCCGTGTAACAGCACGTCACATATGTAAAATCAGAAGCCAGTGAAATGAGTTGCTACTTTTGTATATTTTAATACAAAATGCTGACATTCGTTGTACCTTTGACATGTCATATGATTAGAGGCTGTTCAAGCTATGGCTTGAGGTTAATGTGACTCTCAGGCACATTCCATTGTTCTTAGCGGAACTTTTGGGTTATTAATATATTTTACCGGGGAATCGTCCCTTTTACCCAAAAAAATGCTGTAGTATACCTAGTAACTAGTAAAGCCAGAGTTACAGCATTTTAATATCTGGTTCACTCGTGTTTTTGCTTAATTTGATACAAAATTGACAGTATGGTACTTGCAACAAGTTCATAGAACTTACCGTCTAAACCAAAGAAACAAATAATTAATGAACCAAGCCGAGCTCAAAATGATCTGATGATATGATAATTTTTGGGATGCAGACTTCAAATCGGCTTGGTTCAATAATTATATTTAAACCTAAGGTGATTTGAAATCTTTTAGCAAGGCTTGAAAACGATCCGTGACAATTCATGCTTTATTTTTTAACTCAAACTTGTCCTTGTATTGTTTTAAGCTAAAGAATAGGAGTTGTGGGTTCAACTTATGACACAGGAACACAAATCGGCTTGGTGCAGAATTCAAATCGGCTTGGTGCATTAATTATCTTTAAACCTTAAGATGATTTGAAATCTTGAATGACTACATCGAATTAGCAAGGTTTGAAAACTATCCATGACAATTCATGCTTTGTATGTTTTAAGCTACAAAAAGTAGGAGTTGAGGGTTCAACTTATGACACAGGAACACAACTAGCCATGGAAGTTGTTATCGAAGCCATGGGATAACCGTTGGCTGCTCTGAGAAGTCGGCTCATACGGCTTCACCGAGACCTATTTTAAAGTCTGATAGACTCAATGGGTATAAGGCTCATTTAAGGTCTCAATGGAGCCGCGACACCCGTTATATGATCCGAGGGGGGCATTAATGCCTTGCCCAGACCCGAGGAGGATTAATGCCTTCCTCATTAGGGTGGAATCAATCGGCTCCCATGGCCTATTGAAGAACGACAACAGCTTCCATGGGTGTTCCCATATCAAAAGGGTATAAGGCTCATTTAAGGTCTCAATGGAGCCGCGACACCCGTTATATGATCCGAGGGGGGCATTAATGCCTTGCCCAGACCCGAGGAGGATTAATGCCTTCCTCATTAGGGTGGAATCAATCGGCTCCCATGGCCTATTGAAGAACGACAACAGCTTCCATGGGTGTTCCCATATCAAAAGGGCCCCCCTTCGAACCCCACTTTAATGCCCCCACTTGGGTCACAGATTCACGTGACTGAATCCAGCAGGCTTTGAAATTTGGCTAGTGGTTATATACATTGGAGATATTCTTAGTCCAACCGATGTGGGATACAAGGGATAAAAAGTAAACATGATGTGTACACCAATTAGTACATTTGATATCTTCTTTGAAACTTTAAGCAATAAAAAGACTCATTTTAAATCATGTTTGTATCTTCTATGAGATATTTTGTTTTAACTCGCAAAGTTTTAGTTATACTGTGCGATTAATGTTACGACATCAAGCATAAAATTTCACAGTACAGCTAGAAAGTGATATACAATGTGTTTAAATCATGTTTGTAGATTACATGAGGTGCTTGGGATTGAGTAAAATCTGTACTTCATAGCTCATGTTTGAAAAGTATAAACTTGATTAACCACTGAAAATTTCTTTAAGAACTGGGCTAATTTGTTTTAGTTTAATGGTATATAAATTTCAAAAATTTAAAATTGGACAACATATTTTACCCAATAACAAGTTTCATTTTTATTGTGGAAATCAAACTAGATTTTGGGTGTGGCCTTTAAAACAAATACACATTCTTTTTAAGTCCTAAAACATGACTCGTGAGTCAGTGGGACTAGCTTGCGGATGTAGTTAATCTGTGTCAGCACAAAAATGGTGCGCACTCTTGAGGCCCCAGTTGAAACTAGTAAGGTCCGAGCCAGCCCTTCTAGTATGGGGATTATTTGGCCAAAAATTGGCTAGGTGAGTGGCTATGTATAAAAATATACATGTCCTACTTAGGACGCTCTAATAAGTGATGTCGCCGTTCTCTCGACCATGATTGACCCCTTCTTAGCCCGACTATAATCTTTTATAACTTGAGCGTCTTTTTATATACGCATTCCGTATAGATGGTGACCTAGTTGCTCTAAGTAAGACTTCAGCACACCCCTTTTGAAGTCTGAATCAACAGTTCCTATTGCTTCAATTTCACACTAATGGCTGAAGTTCCCTTTCAATAGTATGGAGATTATTGCTTCAACTCCTAATAACTTAATAACAGTAAAACAAATATGAATAGATATCTTCAAACTATGCATTTCTTATTTGTGAAAATTGTTTCTGTTTTGGTACTTTTGGAGCAGTGAACTACTTTGACCATTTCTCTAATTTCACAATATCGTTGCTACGGTATCAGACATACATGTCACAAAAAGGCTGAAAGAGACATTTTACGTTTAACGAGTCTAAACTACTTGGAACATGATTTGATACATAGTTCAATGAAATTTCTTGGTGCGGTTCCTCCTTGGTTCGAAGTTAACAAAAAAAAAGACTACTATCAAACAATTTGCTGCATTGTTTGTTTGGATCTGTCAATCATTAAGAGAGAATATATCTTTGCACCTAATCAAACACAACCAAGCAAAAATATGTACTTATGATCGAACCAATGTAAAACAAAAGCTAGTTTCGAACCAAACAAAATCGAACTTTAAAAGATGGGAGTCGGGGTTGAAGGAGGAGACAAACCATGGATGTTCAAGCCAACACAACGAGAGTTACGGTCCGCGCATTAAACAGTTGAGATTGTGCCGGCTAGCTGCTCTGGTTAAGTCAGCTCATACCACACGCCGAAGTTAATCAGAGGTGGATTTTCCTGATGGTTCAGCAACAAGTGGTGAACCCTACAACTCACGGTTACTTGCTTGCACACGGGCCCGGGTCAATTTTATTTAACCGTGAATCCTGAGCCGACACAAAGACTGACGCCGCGAACTTTTAGAGCCCGACTTCGCCTCTCTCGTTATAAGGCTATGAATATCTATGGATCGGTCCTCGTTCGACATCCCTTCGAACCCATCTTAATGCCCCCACTTGGGTCATAGACTTGCGTTACCAAGTCCGGCGGTTTCAAAGGTTTGACTAGTCCGTTATAAAGACTAATAGGCTCTTTTCCCCAAGCGATGTGGGATAATATCATACAAAGTTTAGAAAGACAAAAAAACACATACATAATAAATACTCATACACATATTAGGCACGTATTTCAAAATTGTTTTGGTAATAGATCGAATAACATTTGGGAAAATGATAAATAAGGTTAATTAAATAGGCTAAAAGGTGTTTACTGCGTAAATAATTTATCAGACAACAGATAATTACAAGTCGTCATTTACGCAGAGAGCCACTTTTTAAGTCCATTTAATTAGGTCCATATATTAATTCTCATAAGAGTTGTTGATTTTTTACTCTTTCCGTTTTAAAATTATTGTCAGAAGACAAAAATAACAAAATTTAATAAATATGGAACCATTATAATTCTCACCGACTCAAATAGAATGTTCCCTAACTAAATTATCTTTTTCTTACTAAAAGTAAATAAACAATTAATTTAAGACATGTATAAAAAAAAATATGAACAATAAATATGAGACAAGTACATGACAAGAAAAAGAATTATTTATGATTTGTTGGTTAAAGAAAATCAATTAATGCTCTTATCAATGCATAGTCATAGTCATGTAAAATCAAAGTTCAAGTTATACGCAACTTTGAGATTATTGGTTAGTGAAAATTTGGTCACTCTTCTTTTAAAACCCGTTTGCTCTCAAATTAGATTGTTGTATATGTTTACACCTTTTGCATCAACTAGACAAACTTAAAACTTATTTTATTTTATTTTTTATTTTTTGAGAACGACGTTATTAGATTCCTTTTTCATTTAGTTAAAACAACAAAGAATCTAATAACATTCATGTTTAAAAATAGAGTAGTGTATAAAAGTTGATGCATCTCCTCTTAAAATTTTTCCTATTATTTGAAATTAGTAGCTACAAATCATTCTTATTCTTCTCATTGAATCAAAAATCCAGAGAGAAAATGTGTGCCTCTTTTAACAACAGTAAAAAAAAAGATTAGACACGAACAAACGTAGGCCAAGCACACACTTTCAAATACTTTAATTCTGAAAAAGGTTAAGTCCATTAAACGAAAACATACTTTCCTCATTTTACCGTTATCAGAACGAACCCATTTTATTACTTTTCTCATCATTGAAACTTTTAAATCATCCTTTTTCACCAATTTTGTTAACCGGTGACTCGTGAATTCAATTTTTTAATATGTTACAAATCGCCCAATTGACATGGATGTTTACTCATAAGTTATTGTACTTCACTTACAAAATCCACGCAATATCATAACTCTAAAACTAAGTGTAATAAACCCGGTCACCACAACCACATGAGCGCCAAGTCAACCTTCTCTCTCTACACCCAACTTAGTGTAATAAAGCAACCGCGGTCACCACAAAAACCTACCCTACGTAACCATAAAAATACCCCACATAAACCATTTAATAAAAACATCAACACATACAAGAACTCACACGACCTAGTCGTGCAGTTGACCGAGCATGTGCATTATTTATGAGGGTGACAGCGGTCATGACCTCCCTATTACTGAAGGTCTAAATTTAACTCGATTATCTACCCTTAAATTTTTCAAACACTAATTTCTCAAACGATGTACATTTCTTGAATTCTTACGCAATGGTTTTTGGTCAGCTTATGATTGATACTATATATGCTAATCCCCATATTTTATCCATTCAATTAATAAGTTTTACTTAAGTGATATGAATACCCTAAGACCTGGTTTAGGTAAACCAGAACATGATTTGTTCTTACTGTTACTCTATTCTTTAAGACGATAAGTTAGAATCACAAACATTAGAAATGCAACTCGGATTTTGAATGTTGTCTCTCAAGAAATAATGATGCATAGTTAATGCAGGTTGGCAGTGGCTCTCGTTCAGAAAAGATCTGCACATACAATTACAAGGTATCACCCCAATCTTGAATCAAAATATTTAGGGCAAAAGGCACCGTAGTTGTTGGAAATATAAGCCAATGTCTATTTGTCAAACTTATGAAGCTTAGAGGGTTGTTTTGTAAATATATTTAGTTATATTTTCCTAACCATTAATGTTTGGTCTATTTTGGATAGTATCTGTTTGTGCAGGGTTGTAAAGTGAAACATTGAGGCTATATAAGCTCAAGGCTGGATCTAGGGTTTTTATTCATTCAGTTTCATCTCTTAAAGTTTTCACCTACTAAAGTTGTTAAGTTGTTTCTGGTTTTTTGGGTAGTTTGGTTAGATCATCTTGATCTCAGTTGTAGTTTGGTTTATTGGTTTAGTGTGTGAGTTAGTTGTATTGCTGTTACACCTTTGTAGAGGGATAATAGTTTTGTGCTTGTATTGTTCTTGGTAAGAACCTGTGTTAGGGACTTATCTTCAGTGTATATTGTTATAATAAAAGTATCACTAAGGGTTGGTTGGTTGGGTGATTAGTACTTGTGTGTTTTGGTACCATTTTAACATGGTATCAGAGACCTAGGTTCTGATCAGTTGTTTGCCGATTGATTTTCTTGAGGTTCTTGTTTCGATATTGGTTCTGATTGTGTTGATTCAATTAATTGGGAGTTGAATCGTGGTTCTTGACGGTTTAATTGAAGGTTCTTGGATTGGATAAGTTTTTAGGGTTTTTTCTTGAAACCCTAGAATTTGGGGGTTTTTAGTTCTGGTTAGAGTCTGAGCAATTAAAGTTGTTTGGTTGGTTGATTTGGTGCTATTAAGTGGTTCTTGGTTGGTTTTCTTGAAACCCTAAATTTCTGATTTGGGGATCTTGGAAACTTTGTACTCTGAGGTGTTTTCTGGGCCTGGTTCTTGGTTATTTCCGCTGCATATTATTGATAGCACTGTAAGTTGTACTTCTTCCTTTAAGGTTAACTGGTTTAGAGTTCAGAGGGTGCAAACAGGTTGGTTAACACCTTGATCTGCCACCTTAGAGTGGTACGAATACATGCTCTGGCCAACCTCAGTTCTCTGGGCTTTATCCAAGTTAATCTTGGGTGTGAGTGTTTAATTTTAGGTTTATTTTGTTTTGTTGTTGAGTCTAAGTCGCTGGAGGATAGGATTTGGGCAGTCTTGGAAGTTGAGATTGATTGGTTTGGTTGCAGTTTGGTTGTTTATTATCTGGTTATTCTATTTATATTGTTTGGTAGTTTCTTTGGTTGCAGTTTGGTTGTTTGTTATCTGGTTATTCTGTTTACTTTGTTTGGTAGTTTCTTTGTTTATCTTAGTTGTTATTCTTGGTTGTTATTCTGTTTTGCTATTATGGCTATTATGATAAGTAGTTTAGATCAGAGCAATCCTATGCATCTTCATCCTAATGACTCTAATTGTGCTTATATTGTGACTCATAAATTGACTGGGGTTGAGAACTATAGAATATGGGCTAGTGCTATAAAATTAGCTATTCAAATCAAGAATAAAATAGGTTTTTTAGATTGTAGTTGTACCAGGATTTCTTATGCTGCAAGTCCCTTATTAGAAGCCCAATGGGACAGATGCAATGTTGTTGTGTTAAATTGGTTGTAAACATCTTTATCTCAAGATGTTTATCTTGGTCATGTGTTTTTTGATAATGCTTCTGCTGTGTGGAAAGACTTGAAGGACATTTATGATAGGATTGATGGTTCTGTTGTGTTTTACTTGCTTCAAAAGATAAATAGTTTTAAGCAAGGTGGTTTTCCTGTCTTTGAGTATTATCATAAACTGAATTCTTTGTGGAGAGAGTTTGATATTCTGACTAAGTTGTCTGATTGTACATGTGAGGCTAGACAAGAGCTTGGTAATCATAGTAAATTGTTGAAGTTAATGCAGTTTCTTATGGGTCTTGATGACATATATCAGCCCATAAGGAGTAGTCTCTTGACCAGGGAAATTCTTCCTGAGGTCAAGGATGCCTTTGTTATTATCTCTATGGAGGAGTCTCATAGAGGGATTCCTACCACTACTGTGAAATCTGAGAAGGCTCAGGTTACTGCTTTTGTTTCTAGAACTTTTGATAATAAGAATGCTAATTTGAAAAGAAGCAATAGTAATAACAATAGTGGTAATAATAATAGAGGGAATTATGATAATTTGGTGTGTACTCATTGTGGTTTAAAATGTCACACCCTCGCCGGAGGCGGAAACACGAGGTGTAACGGAAGGGAACATAAGCACAAGATAATAGAACATACCAACATTAATATTTAAAAGAAAGAGTACACCATTACAATACTAGTTTAGCCGACATCGGCGAATATATTACAAAGTTTAGATTCCAAAATATTATGTTTTATTACATAACGATTTGTAGTGACAAGTGAAAACTTCATTATGCAAGACACAGTAGAAAAAAGCTTATTAACGATCACAGAAATGCATGAGAAAAACGGGTCAACTATGAAAATAGTTGGTGAGTAAACATGTTTAGCAAAATAAGAAAACTCAGAAGAAATATTCAAAGCTTTCGGTCAACGAAAATAGTCCATAAAGCAAAGGCATTGTAAATCCACTCGGCCCAAGTTCCGCCTATACAAAACTTGCAACCTGTGTATTCACAACCCATTGCACAAAATATAGCGTATGAAGTGGTCAAGTATAAGCGGTCATAATAGTTCACAATATAGTACCACGAATATAATAATTCGTATGCTACCGATGAAACCAAATTAAGTTGGGTGCCACTACCCAAAGTTATGTTGGGTGCCTCTCCCAAAGATATCTTGGTGCCTCTTCCCAAAGATATCTTGGGTGCCTCTTCCCAAAGATATCTGGTGCCTCTTCCCAAAGATATACTCCGAACATAAGAGTCTTTATAGTGATGCTCCGAACATGGGAGACTTTGTAGTGATGCTCCGAACATGGGAGACTTTATAGTGATGCTCCGAACATGGGAGACTTTGGGGACAAGGTCATAACATGTACGGTTCAATAAGTTCAAATAAGTCATAATTTCATAATTAAGTTCAAGGATTTGCTTCAAGTTCACAAGCTCTTAATCAAACTAGTTAATAAAAGTAGTAAACAATTTAGCTCAAGAACGGTTCATGCATTTCGCCCCAAAATATAGTAAAACGGTAAAAAGGGGGTGTGATTACTCACTTGATGAGTAGATGCGATGACAAAAGTGGTTACACCGAAATGTAGCGTGAATCCCAAGCCGACCTATTATGAATGATATGATATGCAATGAGTTGCAATGTAATGTTATGCATGCATTTCAGTATGTTATTTATACCATTTCGAGTTTTGAAAATATTACTTATCGTCGAAAAATACTCTTTTGACGTCTTGACCCTTCAAAATGACTTTACAAGTATTTACGTCAAAATGTCATCCTACAATGGTTTTATAATGATTTATGGTGAAATTTTCACTTTTCGTCAGTAAAACAATGTCGGTGAATTTTCATGAAAGTGATAAAATGGCTCAAAAACTAGTCGTAAAATGGTGTACGTCGATCGTTAGAAAACGAACTCGACTGTTTTGGAAAGTTTGTATCGAAATCTAGAAGTTTCATTCAGAGTTTTCGTCATAAAGGTCTCGAACATAAAGATAATAAGGGTTAAAGATGGTGATTTTGTCTAATTGTTGTGTAAAAAGTGAGTTTCGCCAAGTTTAAACATCCATAAATAATTTACTACAACTCCGCTTATACAAACGGCTTGTCGTTTTGAAAAATATGCTCGGTGATCTTAATTTTATTAGAGACATTTCGTTCCAAAAGTTTCACATCATAGTTAAAAACAGCTCCAACATGGTCGTTTCACCACCGTAACACTTGTCTCGTAAAATAATATAGTTTTCGTAAAATAATAGTTACGCAATTTATGAAACGTGCATATCTTTGTCGTTTCAAATCCGTTTTTCACGTATAATACGTCCTTAGCTTCGTATCAAAGTATACTAATATATTTTGATAAGTCGAAATAATTTGTGAAGCTTAAGGCTGCGTTTTTGACTCGAATAAAACAATAATAGGTTGCTGAATTTTACGAAAACAATATATTTCGTCAAACTTTAAAAATTCATAACTTCTTCGTTATAACTCCGTTTTAATCCGTTCAAGCGCCACGGATTCGCTTTAAAGTATATTTTCTAAATATCAAGGCCAAAATTTCGTACTTACCGTCGGATTTTCCAGAAAATCAAAACAAGGACAGAACATATTTTATACGTGATCGAAAATAGTTTTTCTCGCACCAAACCTATTCTAATCCCTTCAAATCAACTCCAAAACTAATCTAATCCTACCATACACCTTCTTAGGGTGTCATGGGTTCCTAATCATCATCAAGACCAACATATATCAAGGGGATAATTATAGGATGATATATATATATATATATATATATATATATATATATATATATATATATATATATATATATATATATATATATATATATATATCTCTAAAATCAATGGAAAATGGTATAAACAACACAAATCATGCATGCTTGCTTCAAAAATGAAGAGATGGATATGAGATGATAAGGAAACATGAAAATGAAGGAAACATGCTTACAAGTACTACGATGAGGTGCAAAGAACCAAGGTTAATCCTAAACACTCTTGGTTTTATTTCAAAACCTAATAAAGAGTATTATCTAGATTGTTAATGCTTGAATCTTGAGAAATTTTTTTCTTTGATCCCTTGTAGCTCTTGATGTAGAACCGGTTTTATGGAGAGAACAAAGAGATAATGATTTACTAACACTTGTGAAATGAGATACATGAATGAAATAATGTTGGAGTGTAAGTATATATATAATCAAGTTAGAAGAAAATTTTGCCAAACATTTATTGCATACCCTCCCCCCTAGAACCGGTTTTAGGGGGGGGGGGATGTACCTCACCAATTATTATTATTTTATTTTTTTTTTATACTTACTTGTGTAAATTGTGAATAAAATGTAAGTAAATGTTATGATAAGTAGAATTTGTAGTAACTTGTACCTAGTTGTGATATTAGAGTAGTATGAATTAAACTAAGTTTTAGGGGATCAAAGTAAAGTATAATGATATCATAAGAATTTTAAAATACATTCCTTGTAAAATTTAAGTGATAAAATAATTTCGAGTAATTTTAAGAAAAGTGTCGAATAATATAACTTTAACGATTTATATACAAAATAAATTCAAAACACTAGGTAAACTCAAAATATAGTTTTTATAAACTAAACATAAGTATAAAATATATCGGATCATTTTTGAAAGTAACGGATTAGATGTTCAAAATAATAACTCACGCGATAACGTTTATTTAATATGAAATTTACGCGCTTATCGTGAAATGAAAAAAAATCATGCATGAACTAATATGATGAATATTGAGTTTAAGAAATGACCGGAAATTGAGAATTGTGACATTCTTCCATTGTCAGCGGAATCACATCCTCGTGATTCGATTAACGATACTATGGTCCGAACCTCGACAAGAGTTCTAAAAGTTCATGCTCGTGCGAACAGTCTAAATGATCATATCAATGCCCATGCGCAGGTTCCCCATTCAACTAAGTGCGTGCGTGATTAGATTTGATAGGTAACCTTACCCAATATCGAACGTAGCTCAAAAGACCTTTAGGTAGTCGATTCTAATTTAATCTCACAACTCATCAAACAAGAACATCATGAGATTAAACTAAACCGACTTGAGTAAACTTGTCTCTTAGCTTGATTTTCGCAACTCATCAAACAAGAACCGTACTAGATCAAGCTAGGAAACAAGTTGTTAGAAAGGTAGGATTCAACATCCTTGAATGAAGTCTTTGAAAGATCCGCTCGATATTCGATTTGCTTACACAATCAAATCAAATCAACAAAATATATAACAACTAAGGTCGATACCGATAGGTCTCAAATTAATCAAGGTCGTGAGCGTGGTAAGAATTGGAAGGAAGTTACACTCAAAATCATGTTGCATGAAATAAAGTGGTTGTTCAAAGGAATATACCCGTTACGCTATGCGGGCTTCCCGGTGCCCAGATAGAATGCTCGACCACGTGCGGGAGGAATTTCAATGTTACGATCTTGTGGGCCTTCTATTGCCAACGCCAGTTTGGACGATTACCTCCTTGATTGGGAGTTCTTTTCGACTTTGGACGGTATTGCGCAGTGATCTAGACTTCCACACTCGTAACATGCTTTTCTCATCCTTGATTTCCAGCCTGCTTGAGCAATTTCGCGAAGTGGCCCGTCTGTCCACATTTGTCGCACCTTGGCAGATCCTAAGTGATGATAATTACATCGAGTGCATAAAGGATGTGGACTCGATATCCTTTGCGCCCCTGGTGGTCGCCCATAGTTCCGGGTTATTCGCCTCTTGTTTTTGATTCGGTCTCGGTTTCGGTGATCCTCCCGCGTTTTCGTCCATTGTCGTTTGCTTTTGTTAGTTCTCCGGACTGATCACATCATTTGTCAAGCGATACGCCATACTCACGTGCTTGCGAGTGGTTGGTTTCGACGATGTGACATCCTCCCAATTTCGGTATCAATCCCATATATATCGGCCAATCAACTTTTCCACGGTGGAAACCATGTGAGGAACCATCCTAGTTAACTCGTGGAAGCGGATCGTGTACTTGTCGATTTCTACCCAACCATCAAGTGATTCCAAAATTCTTCTTCCGGCTTCGACTTCATCTTTCTGCGGTACTCATCGCTTAGTAGTTTCTTGAATGCTTCCCAAGATAATGCATTTGCAGCCCTCTTCCTCCGATCTGTGAGTTGGTTGTTCCACGTGTCAAAGCTTCGTCCTGTAGTAGACCGGTGAGAGAACTCAACCTTGTTTTCTTCAAAGACATTTCGTGATACTAAGCTTCGACTCAACATTCTCGAACCAGTTAGCGTTCAATGGCACCTCGGTACCATGAAATTCCATTGGCTTACATGTCATGAAAGTTTTGTAGTGCATCCTTGACCGTGTCAAGTACCTTCTCCGTTGTTGGTTCGCCTAGCATCGAGTTGTGTTATAATTTGGGTGAGTAGATCCGCTATTCCAAAGCGTTGTTGTTTGGATTGCCATTGTCGTTTGGGTTGCCATTGTTGTTGCCTCCCGAGCGTGTGTTTCTTGTAGCCATGATCCTGCAGAGGACCAAAACATCGGGTTGAGTAAACGACATTCGAACGAAGTCGATGAGGTGCGAACGGTGGTAATGTGTGTTATAGTGATCAAACATGACAGAACAGAGATATGCTATGTCTAACAAGTCGAAAGATGGAAAGAGAAGATGTGAACAAGGTACGGTAATGTAGCGTGAACGAAAACATGCTATGCATACCCACCCGACCAATGCAACTTTGGTGACCGGACTCTAAAGACTCGACTAAACATGATTTAAAACTACCACTTTATCATTGCATGGTTCTTCATAAATTAGACATAGTTGATCGGGCTATGTATAATTTATGATTAACGATGCAACGATAGGACTAGGTGACTCGGATGATGTTCAATGTTTAATAAAATAAAATAAAAATTATTCGGTTATAGGCATGATTTTTATTTTGAAAAATCAAGATTCTCTATAACCTTGGCTCTGGTACCAATCATGCACACCGCCGGAGGCGGAAACACGAGTGTAACGGAAGGAACATAAGCACAAGATAATAGAACATACCAACATTAATATTTAAAAGAAAGAGTACACCATTACAATACTAGTTTAATGACATCGCGAATATATTACAAAGTTTAGATTCCAAAATATTATGTTTTATTACATAACGATTTGTAGTGACAAGTGAAAACTTCATTATGCAAGACCCGTAGAAAAAAAGCTTACTAACGATCACCAAATGCATGAGAGAAAACGGTCAACTATGAAAATAGTTGGGTTACGGCTAGAAGTCAGAGCAATTAAAGTTGTTCGTTGGTCGATTTGGTGCTATTAAGTGGTTCTTGGTTGGTTTTCTTGAAACCCTAAATTTCGATTTGGGATCTTGGAAACTTTGTACTGGAGGTTTTCTCGGGCCACGGTTCTTGGTTATTTCAGCTGCATATTATTGATAGCAATCAGTTGTACTTCTTCCTTTAAGGTTCTTGGTTTAGAGTTCGTGAGGGTGCAAACAGGTTGGTTAACACCTTGATCTCGCCACCTTAGATGATACTATACATGCTCTGCCAACCTCGGTTCCTCGCTTTATCCAAGTTAATCTTGGGTGTGAGTGTTTAATTTTAGGTTTATTTTGTTTTGTTGTTGAGTCTAAGTCATTTGGAGGATAGGATTTGGGCGTCTTGGAAGTTGAGATTGATTGGTTTGGTTGCGGTTTGGTTGTTTATTATGGAGTTATTCTATTTATATTGTTTGGTAGTTTCTTTGGCTGCAGGTTTGGCTGTTTGTTGTCTGGTTATTACTGCTTACTTTGTTTGGTAGTTTCTTTGTTTATCTTAGTTGTTATTCTTGGTTGTTATTACGTTTTGCTATTATGGCTATTATGATAAGTAGTTTAGATCGGAGCAATCCCATGCATCTTCATCCTAATGACTCTAATCAGGCTTATATTGTGACTCATAAATTGACCGGGGCTGAGAACTATAGAATATGGGCTAGTGCTATAAAATTAGCTATTGAAATCAAGAATAAAATAGGTTTTTAGATTGTAGTTGTACCAGATTTCTTATGCTTTAAGTCCCTATTAGAAGCCCAATGGGATGTATGCAATGTTGTTGTGTTAAATTGGTTGTAAACATCTTTATCTCAAGATGTTTATCTTGGTCATGTGTTTTTGATAATGCTTCTGCTGTGTGGAAAGACTTCAAGGACATTTATGATAGGATTGATGGTCTCACATTGTGTTACTTACTTCAAAAGATAAATAGTTTTAAGCAAGGTGGTTTTCCGTCTTCGAGTATTTTTGTCACACCCCGAGGCTGAAACACGAGGTGTAACGGAAGGAACATAAGCACAAGATAATAGAACATACCAACATTAATATTTAAAAGAAAGAGTACACCATTACAATACTAGTTTAGCCGACATCGCGAATATATTACAAAGTTTAGATTCCAAAATATTATGTTTTATTACATAACGATTTGTAGTGACAAGTGAAAACTTCATTATGCAAGACACGGTAGAAAAAGCTTACTAACGATCACGAAATGCATGAGAGAAAAACGGGTCAACTATGAAAATAGTTGGTGAGTAAACATGTTTAGCAAAATAAGAAAACTCGTAAGAAATATTCAAAGCTTTCGGTCAACGAAAATGGTCCACAAAGCAAAGGCATTGTAAATCCACTCGGTTCAAGTTCGCCCATACAAAACTTGCAACTGTGTATTCACAACCCATTGCACAAAAGATAGCGTATGAAGTAGTCAAGTATAAGCGGTCATAATAGTTCACAATATAGTACCACGAATATAATAATTCGGGTATGCTACCGATGAAACCAAATTAAGTTGGGTGCCACTACCCAAAGTTATGTTGGGTGCCTCTTCCCAAAGATATCTTGGGTGCCTCTTCCCAAAGATATCTTGGGTGCCTCTTCCCAAAGATATCTTGGGTGCCTCTTCCCAAAGATATACTCCGAACATAGGAGTCTTTATAGTGATGCTCCGAACATGGGAGACTTTATAGTGATGCTCGAACATGGGAGACTTTATAGTGATGCTCGAACATGGGAGACTTTAGGTCAAGGCCATAACATGTACGGTTCAATAAGTTCAAATAAGTCATAATTTCATAATTAAGTTCAAGGATTTGATTCAATTCACAAGTTCTAGTCAAACTAGTTAATAAAAGTAGTAATCAATTTAGCTCAAGAACGGTTCATGCATTTCGCCCCAAAATATAGTAAAAGCGGTAAAAGGGGTTTGTGATTACTCACTTGATGAGTAGATGCGATGACAAAAGTGGTTACACGAAATGTAGCGTGAATCCGGCCGACCTATTATGAATGATATGATATGCAATGAGTTGCAATGTAATGTTATGCATGCATTTCGTATGTTATTTATACCATTTGCGAGTTTTGAAAATATTACTTATCGTCGAAAAATACTCTTTTGACGTCTTGACCCTTCAAAAATGACTTTACAAGTACTTACGTCAAAATGTCATCCTACAATGGTTTTATAATGATTTATGGTGAAATTTTCACTTTTCGTCGTAAAACAATGTCGTCGGAATTTTCATGAAAGTGATAAAAATGGCTCCGAAAAACTAGTCGTAAAATGGTGTACGTCGATCGTTAGAAAACGAACTCGACTGTTTTGGAAAGTTTGTATCGAAATCTAGAAGTTTCAGTTCAGGAGTTTTCGTCATAAAGGTCTCGAACATAAAGATAATAAGGGTTAAAGATGGTGATTTTGTCTAATTGTTGTGTAAAAAGTGAGTTTCGCCAAGTTTAAACATCCATAAATAATTTACTACAACTCCGCTATACAAACGACTTGTCGTTTTGAAAAATATGCTCGGTGATCTTAATTTTATTAGAAGACATTTCGTTCCAAAAGTTTCACATCATAGTTAAAACAGCCTCCAACATGGTCGTTTTCACTACCGTAACACTTGTATCGTAAAAATAATATAGTTTTTAGAAAATAATAGTTACGGAAATTTTATGAAAACGTGCATATCTTTGTCGTTTCAAATCCATTTTCACGTATAATCGTCCTTAGCTTCGTATCAAAGTATACTAATATATTTTGATAAGTCGAAATAATTTGTAAAGCTTAAGGCTCGTTTTGACTCGTACAAAAGAAAAATAGTATCTTTGAAATTTCGAAAATTATATATTTAGGTCGTCAAACTTGAAAAATTCATAACTTCTTCGTTATAACTCCGTTTTATTCCGTTCAAGCGCCACGGATTCGTTTTAAAGTATATTTTCTAAATATCAAGGCCAAAATTTCGTACCTACTGTCGGATTTTCCAGAAAATCAAAACAAGGACAGAACATATTTTATACGTATCGAAAATAGTTTTCTCGTACCAAACCTATTCTAATCCCTTCAAATCAACTCCAAAACTAATCTAATCCTACCATACACCTTCTTAGGGTGTCATGGGTTCCTAATCATCATCAAGACCAACATATATCAAGGGATAATTATAGGATGACCATATATATATATCTCTAAAATCAATGGAAAAATGGTATAAACAACACAAATCATGCATGCTTGCTCCAAAAATGAAGAGATGGATATGAGATGATAAGGAAACATGAAAATGAAGGAAACATGCTTACAAGTACTATGATGAGGTGCAAAGAACCAAGGTTAATCCTAAACACTCTTGGTTTTATTTCAAAACCTAATAAAGAGTATTATCTAGATTGTTAATGCTTGAATCTTGAGAAAATTTTTTTTGATCCCTTGTAGCTCTTGATGTAGAACCGGTTTTATGGAGAGAACAAAGAGATAATGATTTACTAACACTTGTGAAATGAGATACATGAATGAAATAATGTTGGAGTGTAAGTATATATATAATCAAGTTAGAAGAAAATTTTGCCAAGCATTTATTGCATACCCTCCCCTAGAACCGGTTTTGGGGGATGTACTCACCAAATATTTTTTTTTTCTTTTAATACTTACTTGTGTAAATTGTGAATAAAATGTAAGTAAATGTTATGATAAGTAGAATTTGTAGTAACTTGTACCTAGTTGTGATATTAGAGTAGTATGAATTAAACTAAGTTTTGGGGATCAAAGTAAAGTATAATGATATCATAAGAATTTTAAAAATACATTCCTTGTAAAATTTAAGTGATAAAATAATTATCGAGTAATTTTTAAGAAAAGTGTCGTAATAATATAACTTTAACGATTTATATACAAAATAAATTCAAAACACTAGGTAAACTCAAAATATAGTTTTTATAAACTAAACATAAGTATAAAAATATATCGGGATCATTTTTGAAAGTAACGGATTAGATGTTCAAAATAATAACTCACGCGATAACGTTTATTTAATATGAAATTTACGCGTTTATCGTGAAATGAAAAAAAATCATGCATGAACTAATATGATGAATATTGAGTTTAAGAAATGACCGGAAATTGAGAATTGTGACATTCTTCCCATGTCGTGAATCACGTCCTCGTGATTCGATTAACGATACTATAGTCCGAACCTCGACAAGAGTTCTAAAAGTTCATGCTCGTCGAATAGTCTAAATGATCATATCAATGCCCATGCGCATGGGTTCCCCATTCAACTAAATGCGTGCCGTGATTAGATTGGATAGGGTAAACTTGCCCAATATCGAACGTAGCTCTCAAAAGACCTTTAGGTAGTCGATTCTAATTTAATCTCACAACTCATCAAACAAGAAGCGTCATGAGATTAAACTAAACCGACTTGAGTAAACTTGTCTCTTAGCTTGATTTTGCAACTCATCAAACAAGAAGCGTCACTAGATCAAGCTAGGAAACAAGTTGTTAGAAAGATAGGATTCAACATCCTTGAATGAAGTCTTTTGAAAGATTCGCTCGATATTGAATTTGCTTACACAATTCAAATCAAATCAACAAAATATATAACAACTAAGGTCGATATCGATAGGTCTCAAATTAAGCAAGGTCGTGAACGTGGTAAGAATTGGAAGGAAGTTATGCACCCAAAATCATGTTGTACAGAAATAAAGTGGTTGCTCAAAAGAATGTACCCGTTACGCGTTGCGGGCTTCCTCGGTGCCCAGATAGAATGCTCGACCACGTGCGGGAGGAATTTCAATGTTCTGATCTTGTGGGCCTTCTATTGCCAACGCCAGGTTTGGACGATTACCTCCTTGATTGGGAGTTCTTTTCGACTTTGGGCGGTATTGCGAAGGTGATCTAGACTTCCACACTCGTAACATGCTTTTCTCATCCTTGATTCCCGATTCTGTTTGAGCAATTTCGCGAAGTGGCCGTCATCACATTTGTCGCACCTTGGCGATCTCTGAGTGATGATAATTACATCAGTACACAAAGGATGTGGACCAGATATCCTTTGCGCTCTGGTGATCGCCCATAGTTACGGGTTATTCGGCGCCTCTTGTTTTCTTGATTACGGTCTCGGTTTCCTGGTGATCCTCCCGTCGCTTTCGTCCATTGTCGTTTGCTTTTGTTAGTTCTCCGGACACGATCACATCATTTGTCAAGCGATCGCCATACTCACGTGACTTGCGAGTGGTTGGTTTCGACGAGTGACATCCTCCTAATTTCGGTATCAATCCCATATATATCGGTCAATCAACTTCTCCACGGTGGAAACCATGTGAGGAACCATCCTAGTTAACTCGTGGAACCGGATCGTGTACTTGTCGATCTCTACTCCTACCATCAAGTGGTTCCAAAATTCTTCTTCCGGTTTCGCACTTCATCTTTTCTGCGGTACTCATCGGTTAGTAGTTTCTTGAATGCTTCCCAAGATAATGCATTTGCAGCCCTCTTCCTCTCGATCATGTAGTTGGTTGTTCCACGGTCAAAGCTCGTCCTGTAGTAGACCGTGAGAGAACTCAACCTTGTTTTCTTGACACATTTCGTGATACTAAGCTTCGACTCAACATTCTCGAACCAGTTAGCGATCCAATGGCACCTCGGTACCATGAAATTCCATTGGCTTACATGTCATGAAAGTTTTGTAGTCGCATCCTTGACCGGCGTTTGAAGTACCTTCTCCGTTGTTGGTTCGTCTAGCATCGAGATGTGTTATAATTTGGGTGAGTAGATCCGCTATTCCAGCAGCGTTGTTGTGCGGATTGTCATTGTTGTTTGGGTTGCCGTTGTTGTTACCTCCCGAGCGTGTGTTTCTTGCAGCCATGATCCTCTGAGAGGACCAAAACATCGGGTTGAGTAAACGACATTCGAGCGAAGTCGGATGAGGTGCGAGCGGTGGTAATGTGTTATAGTGATCGAAATATGGCAGGATCGGGGCATGCTATGTCTAACAAGTCGAAAGATAGAAAGAGAGGTATAAATAAGATACGGTAATGTAGGCGTGAGCGTAAAAACATGCCATGCATACCCACCCGACCAATGCAACTTCGGTGACCGGACTCTAAAGACTCGACTAAACATGATTTAAAACTACCACTCTTATCATTGCATGGTTCTTCATAAATTAGACATAGTTGATCGGGCTATGTATAATTTATGATTAACGATGCAACGATAGGACTAGATGACTCGGATGATGTTCAATGTTTAAAAAAATTTCGGTTATAGCTGTGATTTTTATTTTTGAAAAATCGGCATTCTCTATAACCTTTGGCTCTGGTACCAATCTGTCACACCCTCGCCGGAGGCGGAAACACGAGGTGTAACGGAAGGGAACATAAGCACAAGATAATAGAACATACCAACATTAATATTTAAAAGAAAGAGTACACCATTACAATACTAGTTTAGCCGACATCGGCGAATATATTACAAAGTTTAGATTCCAAAATATTATGTTTTATTACATAACGATTTGTAGTGACAAGTGAAAACTTCATTATGCAAGACCTGGTAGAAAAAGCTTACTAACGATCACCTGAAATGCATGAGAGAAAAACGGGTCAACTATGAAAATAGTTGGTGAGTAAACATGTTTAGCAAAATAAGAAAACTCGTAAGAAATATTCAAAGCTTTCGGTCAACGAAAATGGTCCACAAAGCAAAGGCATTGTAAATCCACTCAGTTCCAAGTTCCGCCCATACAAAACTTGCAACCTGTGTATTCACAACCCATTGCACAAAAGATAGCGTATGAAGTAGTCAAGTATAAGCGGTCATAATAGTTCACAATATAGTACCACGAATATAATAATTCAGGTATGCTACCGATGAAACCAAATTAAGTTGGGTGCCACTACCCAAAGTTATGTTGGGTGCCTCTTCCCAAAGATATCTTGGGTGCCTCTTCCCAAAGATATCTTGGTGCCTCTTCCCAAAGATATACTCCGAACATAGGAGTCTTTATAGTGATGCCCGAACATGGGAGACTTTATAGTGATGCTCCGAACATGGGAGACTTTATAGTGATGCTCGAACATGGGAGACTTTAGGTCAAGGCCATAACATGTACGGTTCAATAAGTTCAAATAAGTCATAATTTCCTAATTAAGTTCAAGGATTTGATTCAAGTTCACAAGTTCTAGTCAAACTAGTTAATAAAAGTAGTAATCAATTTAGCTCAAGAACGGTTCATGCATTTCGCCCCAAAATATAGTAAAAGCGGTAAAAGGGGTTTGTGATTACTCACTTGATGAGTAGATGCGATGACAAAAGTGGTTACACGAAATGTAGCGTGAATCCCGAAACTGACCTATTATGAATGATATGATATGCAATGAGTTGCAATGTAATGTTATGCATGCATTTCGTATGTTATTTATACCATTTGCGAGTTTTGAAAATATTACTTATCGTCGAAAAATACTCTTTTGACGTCTTGACCCTTCAAAAATGACTTTACAAGTATTTACGTCAAAATGTCATCCTACAATGGTTTTATAATGATTCATGGTGAAATTTTCACTTTTCGTCGTAAAAACAATGTCGTCGGAATTTTCATGAAAGTGATAAAAATGGCTCCGAAAAACTAGTCGTAAAATGGTGTACGTCGATCGTTAGAAAACGAACTCGACTGTTTTGGAAAGTTTGTATCGAAATCTAGAAGTTTCAGTTCGGAGTTTTCGTCATAAAGGTCTCGAACATAAAGATAATAAGGGTTAAAGATGGTGATTTTGTCTAATTGTTGTGTAAAAGTGAGTTTCGCCAAGTTTAAACATCCATAAATAATTTACTACAACTCCGCTATACAAACGGCTTGTCGTTTTGAAAAATATGCTCGGTGATCTTAATTTTATTAGAAGACATTTCGTTCCAAAAGTTTCACATCATAGTTAAAACAGCCTCCAACATGGTCGTTTCACCACCGTAACACTTGTATCGTAAAAATAATATAGTTTTTCGAGAAAATAATAGTTACGGAAATTTTATGAAAACGTGCATATCTTTGTCGTTTCAAATCCATTTTCACGATAATACGTCCTTAGCTTCGTATCAAAGTATACTAATATATTTTTGATAAGTCGAAATAATTTGTAAAGCTTAAGGCTCGTTTTTGACTCGTACAAAAGAAAAATAGTATGCTGAAATTTCAGAAAATTATATATTTCGTCGTCAAACTTGAAAAATTCATAACTTCTTCGTTATAACTCCGTTTTATTCCGTTCAAGCGGCCACGGATTCGTTTTAAAGTATATTTTCTAAATATCAAGGCCAAAATTTCGTACCTACTGTCGGATTTTCCAGAAAATCAAAACAAGGACAGAACATATTTTATACGTATCGAAAATAGTTTTTCTCGTACCAAACCTATTCTAATCCCTTCAAATCAACTCCAAAACTAATCTAATCCTACCATACACCTTCTTAGGGTGTCATGGGTTCCTAATCATCATCAAGACCAACATATATCAAGGGGATAATTATAGGATGACCATATATATATATATCTCTAAAATCAATGGAAAAATGGTATAAACAACACAAATCATGCATGCTTGCTCCAAAAATGAAGAGATGGATATGAGATGATAAGGAAACATGAAAAATGAAGGAAACATGCTTACAAGTACTATGATGAGGTGCAAAGAACCAAGGTTAATCCTAAACACTCTTGGTTTTTTATTTCAAAACCTAATAAAGAGTATTATCTAGATTTTAATGCTTGAATCTTGAGAAAAATTTTTTTGATCCCTTGTAGCTCTTGATGTAGAACCGGTTTTATGGAGAGAACAAAGAGAGATAATGATTTACTAACACTTGTGAAATGAGATACATGAATGAAATAATGTTGGAGTGTAAGTATATATATAATCAAGTTAGAAGAAAATTTTGCCAAGCATTTATTGCATACCCTCCCCCCTAGAACCGGTTTTGGGGGGGGGGGATGTACCTCACCAATTATTTTTTTTTCTTTTAATACTTACTTGTGTAAATTGTGAATAAAATGTAAGTAAATGTTATGATAAGTAGAATTTGTAGTAACTTGTACCTAGTTGTGATATTAGAGTAGTATGAATTAAACTAAGTTTTGGGGATCAAAGTAAAGTATAATGATATCATAAGAATTTTAAAATACATTCCTTGTAAAATTTAAGTGATAAAATAATTATCGAGTAATTTTTAAGAAAAGTGTCGTAATAATATAACTTTAACGATTTATATACAAAATAAATTCAAAACACTAGGTAAACTCAAAATATAGTTTTTATAAACTAAACATAAGTATAAAAATATATCGGGATCATTTTTGAAAGTAACGGATTAGATGTTCAAAATAATAACTCACGCGATAACGTTTATTTAATATGAAATTTACGCGTTTATCGTGAAATGAAAAAAAAAATCATGCATGAACTAATATGATGAATATTGAGTTTAAGAAATGACCGGAAATTGAGAATTGTGACATTTTCTAGTTATGCATATACACCACAATAGAATGGTATTGCAGAAAGGAAACATAGACATCTGCTTAATGTTGCTAGAAGTCTTATGTTTCAGAGGGGAATTCCTCTTGTGTTTTGGTCTGAATGTGTGTTAACTGCTACTTATTCGATTAACAGGTTACCTTCCTCTGTGTTGAATGGGAAATATCCTTTATCTCTTGTGTATGGTAGGGAACCTAGTCTGTCTCATCTTAGGAGTTTTGGGTGTTTGTGTTTTGATGCTATTCTAAAAGAGTCTGATAAGTTTAATGAAAAATCTGAAAAATGTATTCTGATTGGTTATGCTAGTGGTAAAAAAGCTTATAAACTTTTAAGTTTAGAAAATAGAATTGTCCTTTATTCAAGGGATGTAAAGTTTTATGAAACTATTTTTCCATTAAGAATGAGTCAGAATGTAATTTCAGAACCAGTTTATGAGATTACTCATCTAAAATTTTTTGATTATAATGAGTCTGAGTCAAAAACCAAAACTCCTAGTCCCATTCCCAATGATGCAAACTTTGAAAGTGTAAATAGAGAATATGCATCTGTTGGTAGAGAAGGTAGTCCTTCTCAACTTGGTATGGTTGTGAGCGAAGAGCGGGATAAGAGTTCGTAATGATGCAACATCCTGCTAGCTCACAACAACCAGAGTTGGAAGTGTCTGAAACTCCTTTAGATGAAAACCATGAGTCTGAGGGAAACAGTTTTCTTAATACAGATGAGTCTAGGTCCCAAAATGTTTTTCAAAATCAAACAGAGGAAGGAACCACTAGAAGATCTTCTAGGTCTTTTAGATTACCTGCTAAGTTGAATGATTTTGTTCTTGATAATAAAGTTAGATATGGTATTGGTAAGTATACCAATCATTGTTTGCTTAGTTCTGATAATTGCTGCTTTGTGTCTAATCTGAATAAGTCTAGTGAGCCTACCTCTTATTTTGAGGCTTTTAAAGATGTTAATTGGAGATGTGTTATGAATGATGAGATACATGCTTTATATGAAAATGATACTTGGACTGAAGTTGATCTTCCTTATGGAAGAACTCCTATTGGTTCTGATACGCGTACAACGCGCGTTCGGGGTCAAAGGAACTTCCTTTTCGTCGAGCAAGTTTTTCAACACCCTAGGCAATGAACCTAATCGTTGTAGTGTAGTATTAGGGTAAGCCTCGGGTATTGATATTGTTCTCTAGGGGAATAGGAACGCTAGTGAGAAATTACTACGCTAAGGTTGGGGTTGAGGAATATTATTTTTATTCTTTTTTATATTTTTTTTAGAAAATGGAAAGGTACGAATCTCGGGGTATTGGATTTGGGGGGTGGTATTTCTACCAATTACTCTACTTATCTAATTATCTAAACTAAGGTGAGGGTAGTTTATGTCTATTGTTGTGTGCTCTTATGATGATTAAAAATGTGTTTACTTAGATGTTATTACTACCTAGTTATCTCCTATTGATGGTTGAATTGTCACGTCCTTATTCTTAACGCGTTGTGTTTTCTAAGGTCGTAGGGTATGCGTTTATCCCTAACTCTTTGAAGCTACCTAAGGTTAATGACTACAAAATCTCTAGGATTCATAAACTTAACACTAAGGTTATATTTGGATATTTTGCCTACAATTCCACTAGTAACTATAAGCTAAGGTTCAACAAAGACTAATCAAGCATTGATAACACAACGGATGACCTATCGCAATACTAGGTCAATCACAATTAAGATAAGAGACAACCAATCAATATTCAATACCTAGGTTTCATAGATCTAAGCAAACACACAAGTAAATTAGCCGGACATGGAGAACATGCAAGCATACACACAAACAATTGAAGACATGATTAAATTAATGAAGTAAAACACTTATCTTGTTGTAAAATAGGTATGGAACCCTAAGATACCGCCTTCAAGATGACCTTGGTTCGGTTTAGGTTTTACTCCACAAAACTACCACTCTAAAAACTAAAAATTCGGATTCTATATATAGTGTTACAATATGCGGCAAGGCCACTCTTTAATTGTGACGCCGGGTCGCTGGTCATTAGGGTTTCGTCTTGGCCACGTTAACTCGTGACGGTGTCACCTATGCTCGTGACGCCGGGATCCAAATCTATGTCGTGCGAGTTGCGACGCCTACTCTTCTAAACCCGATGCCGTCACTTGTAAATTAGCAACTTGCTCTCTCGAGTCGTCTCAAGATGTGTCGCGACGGCGCATTAATTGCCGTGACGCCGTCCCCTTCAATTCCAAAGCACTGAGTGTCTCGATTCTTGACTTTGGCTATTTTCTTCAGATATTCGCGCTTTTCGTTCGAATAAGTGTCATTCCAAGAATTTGCCTTCAAGAGACCTAAAAGTAAAAAGGAACGAAATTAAGTAGTAACGGATACAAAGTGATCAATTAAGGGCTTAAATGACCCTCAAAAGTGTACATTTTAAATCCTTATCAAATATCCCTACACTTGGTATTTGCTTGTGTTAGGTCACTAAGTTTACCACACAAGCTTACTTAGAAAGAGAAGAGGCGGATGAACAATAAACAAACACACACACACGTTATGCTTATACCGGTTATGCGTAGGATATGTGAGTGAAAGAGTAAATTGAACAACCAACCCTCAAGTGAGGGTTATACAATACTATTTATAGGCAAGGAGCTAGGGCAACACTCCCACTCCTTCCCTTTTCCTTATTGGACATGGGCCTAAGCTTATGGGCCTTCTACATAAGCTTGACCTTAAACAAACATAAAGGCCATAATAAGCTACCTATTACATATAAGAAACTAACACTTGAATTAAGGTTTAGGAGTGATTCCAACAATCTCCCCCTCAAGTGTTGGTGATGAAAAATGGTGAAAGCGTTGATGTAATAGTAGCCTTGACGTCTTCGACATTCTTCTTTCTTGTGAGAAGAATTGCCTTGATTCAAAAATCTCCCGGTGTAGAGATAGTTGTCTTTGAACAGCTTATGCTTTGGCGTCATCTTTTAACTTTGTTCTTTGATCATTGTTCTTTATGATGAAAGTGATAGTATGTTGTTATCGCATCAAGTCGCTTTCAGTTCGCTTCGCCGCCATAAAGATGTCTCCACGTCATTCTTCATCATGCTCACACGCCTTTGACGTTGGAATTCAAGATCTTGATGAAGTTCTTTAAGTCTTTAACTTTGTAGATTCTTTGATTTGATGAAGAATCATTCGATCATTGTGTTGCTTTTGGATAAAACTTCCATTAGTGATGATGTTGGCGTGAGCATGAGAAGAATCTGACGATCATCCCGCTCCCGAGCTTCCATAAGAAGAAAACATTTCAAACGGTTAGTAATAAGCGGATTCCGCACTTACAAGTTCGAACTTGAGTGTGTTAATAGCATAGTGAAAACGCAACTCTAATTCTTACAAAGGCCGCTCTGAACCTGGAGTCCCACAAGTGAGATAACACGATGTACAAGTACACCTACATTCAGATGAGTCATTGAGGTACACCAAGCATCACCTCACGATCAGAGAACATTTGAGACACACTAAGCGTAATCCACGGGAGTTACCAAGTGACCTTGTCTGTAATTTGTTTGATGTTGACACCGCGTGAGTTTCCATTCAATCACCGAGGATCATGATGTGAACCTCTCATAAATGTTCTCGACATTGCTAAGATATGAAGGACTCGATAATGTACCACCGATGTTCTTATTGTTGAACATCGAGTGATGAAATGTCAAGTGTACCTAAGAGATCTTTGATGAATCTCGTGGCTCTAGACTCAATAGTGCGTTTTGGTTTTCCGAGCGGAGACTAGGGAGAGGGTCTCCTTCTTCAATACCGATCTCTAAGAGAAAGCCAATAGTTTACATAGGGTTCTCAGAGAATGAAACAAGCTTCTTTTGAGAGAAACTTTAGTGGCTAAGAAGGTTTAGTGCATGCGTCCGGGTCCATGACGACTTTAATCTTCAATACCGGCCACTAAGTGACAACCAAGAGTATATGAATTGAACCCGTGTCGCCTAAGTTGAATAATTTGGAGGGCTATTTTTTTCACCCTTTTCTTTGCATTTCTTTTAATTCTTCAACTCCTTCTTTCTCCGATTCTCATTTTCTCCTTTTATAATCGTACCTAAGGACTTCTAAGTACTAACTATTTGTGATGTCCTTGGGTAGATCCTCCGCTTTGTGGATCATAGGACTGTTATTCCTAACCTTAGTCACCTTATCACCCATGACTAACCTATGTTGCCATAAAACCATTTACTTGAAAAATCTCACACAGTGTTTGTGAATGAAAACATTTTGAACCTTGTTGAGATAAGATTTTGCAAAATACTCCCCCGCACATGTGCTTAGGAGTTTTCGAAATCTGACAAGGAGGAAGGAGCGCGACTTTATGAATTGATCAACTCAAGATAGACAATCCCATGAGACACGATACGCTGCATAGTTAAAGAGTTACATTATCGCCTTTTAGGTGACAACTAGCTCTAGTAACTACCTTGAAGGTGTAGACAAACCTCGAAAGTTTGTCAAACCCGTCAGAGTTCATGTCTACCAAGAGTTTCTCGAATGGTACTTTCTACTTGGACAAGTCCTTTGCGAGACATGTTTACATTACTAGCGAACTAGCTTGAAATTATTACCCGTTCCGGACAAGTCTTTTCGAGTTACTAACAGTTTAGTACCGTCAATTCGTTGGTTAAGTCTTGATAAGGTTTTAAAAGGTACCATTTTGAGGGGTCGTTTTAGCCCTTATTTGATCACTTTTGTATCCGTTATTGCTTAATATCGCCTTTTCACTTTTAGGTCTCTTGAAGGCAAAATCTGGAATGGCACTTAGTTTGACGAAAAGGCGCGAATATACGAAGAAAATGGCCAAAGTCGAATCGAGACACTCAAAGTCGCTGAAAATAGAAGGCGACGGCGCCATCGCTTAATCGCGACGCCCGTCAGAGGATTTTTGTGACGGTCGAAGACAAAACTCAGATTTTCAAGAGACGGCGTCGGGCTTTAAAGGAGTAGACCGTCGCAACTCGGACGGCCTAGATGTGACCCAGACGAGTCGAAGTCAAGAGGACGCGTCACAGAGCAGGTGACGCCGCCGCAAGGTTTACGTGGCAAGACGAAACCCTAATGACGGCGACACGACGGCGCCACGAAACATAAGTGGCCGTCGCATATGTAATCTTATATATAGAATCAATTTTTCGCTTTTAGGGAGAGTCTTTTGGGAGTAAAACCTAAAACCGAACCAAGGGTATCTTGTACAAGATTTTAGGGTTTTAAACCCTATTTTACATCAAGATAAGTCTTTACTTCATCAATTCAATTATGTCTTTGATTATTTGTGTATGCTTGCATGTTCTCCATGTCCGGATAATTTACTTGTGTGTTTGCTTAGGAATATGAAACTTAATTATTGAATATTGATTGGTTGTTTCTTATCTTAGTTGACTAATGATCTAGTAATGCGATAGGTCATTATTGTGTACTTAATGCTTGATTCATCTTTGTGAACCTTAGAATATGATTACCGAGTAGTTGTAGGCTAAACCATCCAAAGAGTGCCTTAGAGTAATAGTTTATCATCCCTAGTGGGTTTTGTAGACGAGACCCTTTGGTAAGTTCAAAGAGTTAGGGAGAAACGCATACCCTACAACTTTAGACACACAACGCAACTAAGAATAAGGACGTGACAACTCAACCATCAATAGGAGATAATTAAGGAGTAGTAAAACCTAAGTAAACACATCTTTAAACTATCATATGAGCACACATTAATTAGACATAGACTCCCACAACCTTAGTTTAGATAATTAGATAATAGTAGAGTAATCGGTAGAAATACCAACCCTCCAAATCCAATACCCAATCTTTTGACGTATATCCTTCAACCTATAAGCCAATCCGTACCTAACCATCTTCAAAGTGTGATCCCCAAACTTGTGAAGATCACTACACGCCATTAAGCAATTTCGTTGAAGTTCACTGCGTAAACCACGCCAAATGGTTTGTTGATGAGTGTATATTGTGAGAGTGGTTGATGTCGGGAAGATCAAGTCGAGGTGGAGTGAAGTTAACACGAGTCCGATATGATTCAACTGCGAGTTGGAGATCTTCTACATGTTCTTTGATGACTATGCATCCGATGATGATGAGCATGACTTGATGAATTCACGCTGTACTTGCTTGAAAATTGCCTCATGCGACCACACTTTGGCAAGGTACATGTCTTCAATGTCGTTGATAGACAAATTCTCAAAGTCGCCCAGAGAATGCATAATCCCGCTCATCTTGCCTTTTGACCACAATCTTCTTGAGAAAAGTGTAGTCCCATTTGGTCGAAAGATCAACGTGTTTGATGGCAACGATATCCTTAGTATCGAACACCGCATGTTGTGACTTCGAACTGGCGACTCAGAGTAGATTCTTTGCGTTCCGCCAATGATGAATGATACATTGCATCTCGGTCGTATGCTTCCACTTTGTTGGAGAACAAGTGAGTAGCTCTTTCCTCGATGGCTATGCGGTTTGAGTATATGGCTCATGGGAATGGAAGTGTCAAAGATGTAGCGTATTTCTTGATCCATCGCCACCGTAGAAGAAATTCCAAGTCTTTGTTGAAGAAATATCCGAATGGAATCCTAGGTTCATCCGGTTGGCGATCGTTGGTAGTGGTTTAGACCACGATTGTAATATGGAGGGTTGTCCCGCTTGGTGAAGTCGATGTTTGCTTTTGGGTTGAGCCAATCCATGTTGTTAGACATAGCTCTAGCAATGTTTTCAAGGTGATATTCGACCTCGATGGCACTTTCTCGAGCTATCTTTCCACGTTGAAAAGCTTCATTCTTGATTCGCCTCAACTCGGATTTCGTCATCTTCTTCACATGGAACTTTTCTTGCATAATCTTAGCATGCTCCAACGACACCGTCTCACCGATCTTGACCTTCTTCGTGGTGGAGTTGAGTTAACAAGTGTAGAGAACCATTCAAATTCCTCTGCTTTATCGTCATCTAGCCATGATACGACGCCGACCATGGGCGCCTTCTTCTTCTTTTGTTTAGGCCTAGATGAGGATTCGGTTTACGAACACGTTTGGGAGAGGTGGGTTGTTGTAGGGCTCACGGACTTCCTCATCGTCACCACCAGATACTCAAAGTGATCACGGTTTTCGAGTCTCGGGTGGTAACTCGTAATCCCGACGCTTATCAGTAGAAGAACGAGGAGGTGATCTTTGTTGTGCGAGAGTCCGTTGTGGTGGAGGTTGCATCGAGTATCGAATAGAGGATGATGCATCATACTTCTTTGTGCGTTTGGGCTCTTTATCCTTATCCCGATCTTTGTCTTCATCATCTCTTGAACGTTTGGGCCTAATGACTTCTTCTCGGAATGAGGACCGAGTTGGTATTCCAGAGAGCTTCAAATGCTTTAGCTTCGTGAGGCAAACGTGGTAGTGTGTCGACATTTGCGCAACTAGCCGGTTCACCAATTCATCATCCGAGAAGATTGTAGATTCAATCGGATTGATGCTTAAATTCATCGGAGTTGATTTCATGGCTTGTTTGGCTAGATGCAATAGATTTGGATACGGTTATACGTTATACATCTCCTTTGTCGGTTTGAACGACCTCCATAAGGAACTGGTGTGAGTATCCTTTGATCATTTCCTCCATTTTCCTTGAAGATCATCTTCATGAGCTTCGGACATCGCCTTTCATCTTGCATCTTGTCGAGATCATCATGAATATATCAGATTCGATCAAGATAGAAATTCATCTTCCGTAGAGGATGTCTTTCTTTCGACTTGTTTGACAAAGATTCCCAATTCTTTTATGAGCATGAGATATCCAAGATCGAGTTGGCTTCTTCACCGATTTGGATGTTGATTTGGTTGATCTTTAGATGGTGGTGGTGAAGAGTGAGATGATGAATCGATGATGAAGAGACATGAGGAGGCTCGGGGTCCTTTGGAGTGTGTAAGTATCCTCCTTGGAACGAGTTGGATTTGAGAAGATAATCATCATAATTCTCTTCGTTATCTTGTCCATTTAGCCTTTTCTTCCGCTCGAGCCTTAGCTTCTTCATCAATATTTTCTTTCTCGCCTTATCCTTTTCTCGTTCCTCAATGTTATAATCAGACTCCTTCACAAGCATTTGTTGTTGCACAATATTGGTGGCACCAGCTCCCTTATCGGGTTGATTAACCGCATCGGGAGACGGTGAAGAGTGGACACCACCACCGACCCTCGGGGCCACCATTTGTTCTTGTTCAAACTCTTTAGCCTTTTGAAGGTGTCTAACGATTTTAAACTTCTTCTGTAGGATTTATCCATTGCTCTTCATCACTTTTCGAGCTTTCTTCATATGGCACAAGTACATGAGTCTTTCCTTTTCCTAGGTCATTTGGAGGACTAGGAGGTTTTGCTAACGAGGAGGTGGTTGGTTGCAGATCGTAGTAGTGAACCTCCTCGTCCGATTGTGTATCTTCGAGCTTTCGTCAAGTAGCTTTCTTGGTGGTTTAGGTGTAGGAATAGGAACAACTTCACGAGAGGGAACTTTCTTCTTAGGAGCAGGTTTCTCTTTGGGACATTCCTTTGACTCTCTGCTTATCGCACTTCAAGACTTCCTCTTACGGTTCTCCGAGTAGGTGTTCCGAAGATTTTTCATCGAGATGACCAACTTTGCCTTCTCTTATCGCTACCCGATACCTTTTGTACGCTTCAAGCTTCTTGATTTCATTAGTCGATGGGTGATCGGGTAACACAACACCTGTTTCTTTGTTGATGATTCCTTGATTCTGACCGATAGGGTAGGCTCACCAACATGTCGTGATTGTGCGGGTCATTGAGCCTCTGTGGAATATCGGATTAAGTCCAAGTGCTCTCGGATCAACAATTTTGTATCCGACATAGGGAATCTTTGAGCCAAGTTTCTTGTGAAATGACATCATATCTTCCCATAACAAAGGTTTCGATTTTGATGTCCTTTTGTTGATTAATGACCGGAAGATTTGTAGTTCCATGAGCTTGGGATGCTCATAGCCACTATCACGACCAGAGACCGATTTGGTGATGATGATGTAGGGTTCTCCACGGTTGAGGAATGTTCTTAAGCTCCACATGAGAATGCTTAGAGATAATTCACAAGCTTCATCATAGCCAATATCAAGCAAGAATTATAGAACTGCTCCTCAAGAGGTGTGGCAAAGAAGTCGGTTGGCTCGATTTCGTGAATGAGAAGAACAACTCGTAAGTCCGCATGAGTGATGGTGACTTGTTTGTGATTGAGAGTTACAACATCGACTTTGACCCTTGATCCTTTGCATCGAATTCTAGAATTGTTGCATGTAGATCTCCCGATCAGAAAGCAGAGTGTGAGAGCATGTTCGGTAGGGATGATTCTTTAGAATATCCACAAGAATGAGACAAGAAGATTACGAGCATGTGAGGGTTTCAAAGTCAACCCTAAGGTTGTTCTTTCCAATCTTTCTAGGATAGCCATTAGGGAAGATGTCAAGAATTGTGAGAACTTCGGTGCATCCACATTCATTTGAAAGCGACCATGTCGTGATCTCGAAATAACATTAGCCAAAAGAACCAACATATCGAAAGACATAATGTTAGTCAACATAAGGTTTTTATTGTCTAATTATTGAATGTACAGTGTTAAAGATTGTTACGAGTCCTAAGTCACTTGTTTGTCCAATAGTTCAACAACGTCGTGATAAGTTTCGTGAGTTAGTTAACTTTAAGTTTTAAAGTTTATTTTATCACTTATTTAACACAACATATTAAACGATTAAGTTTATTAGTGACATTATTGGTTTCGTGACGATATGATTTGTTTATTAACAAGTTTGTATACGTAATAATTCATAATGAAGGTCTATCAAGGCTTAGGCGAGATTTGGCAAAGTTACGCGTAAATGGGGAGTGATATACGCGTGAGCGAAAGCTTATGCGTAGGATCCTAACTTACGCGTAATAAATGTTACGCGTGGGAAAAGGGACCTTATGCGTAGGGCTTACGCCAGGCGTATAAAGACCTTACGCGTAAGGCTTACTCGTAAGAGTAGACCTTATGTGTAGAGGTCATTTGTTTACGCATATCCTTCACGTGATACGCGTAGTCCCATTGTAGAACCTTACGCGTAATAGTTACGCGAGGATTTCTCTAACGATAACCGCTGTCACGCGAAGGTAATCCTTATGCGTGAGTAACAATCAACCTTGATTATGAGTTTTACGAGTATCAAGCCCGAAATAAAATCATCATATCATCAATCTTAACACATATATTCATTCTAAAATGTATCATGGCATGAAAGCTTGTTAAATGTTTTACGCCAGAAAGTCATACGCGTAAGTCAAAACCCTAAAGTTTATGATTTACGATAAGATTTCTAGCCATAGGAATTGCACCATAGTGTTTCGGGAGTTATAAGAGGCATATAGAGTATGTTTATCCAAGTTTTAACATAAAAAATATCAAGAATAAAAAATACCCAAACCGTATGAATGTAAACCCTAAATTCCCATTGATGATTCATTTGAGTTTCTGGGTAAAATCTGGGCTAGGATATGTTCAATTCAACTTGAGTACAACCTTATACAACAATCTTTTTGATCACAAACATACACATTTGAAAACACCCAAAACCACACATAAACCGTTGGATTTTTGAAAAATTCAAAACCGTTGGATTTTTGAACCGTTGGATTTTTGAAAAATTCAAAACCATTGCTTAAAAACTTGTTATAAACACGAAATCACTTACAAATTGATGATCTGAAACACGGATTTGTTGAGCTAATCTTAGGCGTAGGATGTTTTTTAGGTGTAAGTAATTAATATGAATGGTAAGTTAGGTGGAAGAGTTTTATTGAAAATGACTTCGGTTCGTGGAATGCTTTTTGTATGCAGAGAACTATTTTGACAATTTAACAACTCACCTTAGCTTTTTGATTTTCCAAGGTGAGGCGTTAGTTTGCTTTTTATGTTCATGTTTCAGCTTGTTCTATCTCGCATAATAAAGCATTCTTCAAGCGGCTAGATCACGATCCGTCTCTAAATATTTTCGTTTTGATGAGATTTAGTAAAGGCTGCTTCAAAACCTTTTTCACGTTTTTCTTGAGTTTTGAAAAATTGAGTTGCTTTTGTAAACATTCAAAATCCTTGGTTAATAAATGCATTTTACTTTTTAAGGTTTTATTTAATGCACAACATTCTTCAATTTGGGATTCTTTGGTCTTTAAGTAAGAGAGCAAGATCTGGATGAGGCAAAGTTCGGTTTGTTCAATGAAGTCACAACATGATCATTATTTAGATCCTCAGTATAACCACGAGTCAATTTGATTATCAAAGGAAACCATAAGGTCATCTTGATCGTCAAATGTAACTCAGGTCTATTTGAAAATCATCGAATGAGATGTAAATGACTCATTTTGAACATTCCGAGCCATGCCGGATTCGGATGTTGGCGGAGATATTAGATCGAGATAAATATGGTTTGTTCGGCACTGAGATAATCCATCGTTGTCATACACCGGGCTGTGTCACTCATTTGTAACTCATGCATATTAGCCATCAACATAATCTGCGCATTGGAACGCAAGTCCTCCATATCATCATCCGAGTCTCGCATTTGCCATAAAACTATGTTCTTTGTCCGTGAGAGATCCACCACTTCATCCTTAAGAGCCAAAAGAAGAGCCTCTTTGAAATAAGCACTTCCCTAGTCCTCGGCTTTGGGCATGCATTAGCCAGTGTCCACTCTCATTGCAGCTTGTAGCATCAAGACCATTCAACCCATTCTCGAGCATTTCCTGCTCCACCATGGAGCTATGTTGTTATTCGACCCACAACATTAAACCCTTGACCACCGCCCATCCGACGACCATAACCACGATTTCGAACTTCAACTCGTCCATTGTTTACAAACCGATTTTGTGTGTTAGATCGTGAACGAATACGATTGTTGGATTTGTTGGTATAACGCCAAAAGCATTAGCAATCATAACAAATCCTTGTTGCAATGCATCGAAGCGGATCGATGTCCTCATTAGCTTCACTGACAATTGGTTGAGCATTGTTGTTGTTGTATGGAACCAGTTGATTTTGTTGAGATTGTTGTTGTGAATGATCGTTTTGTGTGATAGTTGGTTGAGTTGCTTGTTGAGGAGGATAACTTTGTTGAGCATATAAGGCAAGTTGTTGATTTTCCGGATGTGTAGGTGGAGCAATTTGAGCACGGAGAATCCTTTCCCGATCAACTTCCTTTTCATGAGGCTTCAAGTAATCGTACAACAATCCATATGTAGAATGATGCATATTCTTCGCTGACGGAGAAAATGACATACTTCTCCATTCGGGACCAAGACTACTCAAGAACTTAGTATTCACCGCAATTCTTGGCATGACGATGTTGTGTTTATCCAAATCATTGATGATGTCGAAAATCGATGATGATAAGACTCTAGTGTCTCTCCGTGTTCAATCATGAAGTGTTCATAAGCCAAGTAAATTTTGGATTCCAAATCCTCCCGATTGAGCATGTATCCTTCCATAAGAAGATGAATATGGTCCCACATTTCCTTTGCGTCTTTTGAGCATCAACACTTCAAGAATTGGGTTAGGTAATCCTAAAAGGATATATTGCATTGCAAGCTCATCGACTTCATAGTGTAGAAGTTCTGTTTGATTTAAATCGCAACAATAGCAATGTTCGCTTGTTCATCTCTTGGTGGAATAGCATTAGGATCTCCGGCACAATGACGTAGGCATCTCAAATGGACCTTCCAAGATAACCTTCTTTAAGAACTTTCCATGTGGTTTTTAGATCACAAAACCTAAAGAACCTTATCACCCATTGATCGTAGTTTCTGGAGTGAGCATTCGAGGTCTATCAAGTGATCCGACCTCATGAATTGATTGTTGGTCGCTAAAGCTTCACACATCTTTGCAAACCAAGTTGGTTCCTTCATAGTGTTCCTTGATGGATGTTGATTGAAGTCATTTGTGTAGGGTTGAACTTGAAGACTTGGCGGTGTTTGAACCATTTGTGGTGGAGGAATTGCTCCAAGTTGTGGAGTATGTTGTTGATTAAATTGTTGTTGATAAATTGCTTGTTGTTGATTCCATTGTTGATGTTGTGGACTTAGTTGTTGTTGTCGTTGAGAATAAGTGTAAGGAAATAGTTAGAGTATGGTGGTTGTGACATGTTGAAAACTTGTGTTGGTAAAATGGATCTTTGTAGTCGAATGAACCTTTGTTGATGAAGTGTCCTTAGGCGAGAAATCACAATAAACCAAGTAGAACTTATGCGTAAAAACACCAAAGTTACGCGTAACAAATAGAGTTACGCGTAGTTTTAGCTTACGCGTAAGTATGGAAAAGACTCTAAAGTTAGGCGAGACACAAAGTTAGGCGAGAAAGTTAGGCGAGGATTATCTTATGCGTAAGACTAGGCTTAGGCGTAAGATGAATCTTATCGTGGGATTTCTACGCGTAGTTTTATGCTTATGCGTAAGATTAGGGTTTTATCCCAAGTGATCTTTTACACTTCACAAAGTGCAAAAGATATCCAAAGTCGACGTATTTTCGGGCTTATCCAAGCAAGAAAACATGGAGTAAACCACTAAAATCGAAGATCAAACCACGGATAAAGTTACGCGAAGATTAGGGTTTTGATACGCGTAATCTTACTCGTAAAATGATTATGCCCAAATTTGTTTCTAAACCGATTTTTGTTATGGAATAGCGTTAAAGGTACCAAAATAACACAAAAGTGTGAACCTTGATGAACCAAAGCAATTTAACAGGTTACGCATAGAACAATACCCACGAACAAAAACAAGCATAAAACTTAGATCCACGCGTAGAAGGTTGAAACTTTTGCCAAAAACAAGTATTTTAACACCTTAAAACGTTGAAAGTACAAGAATCTTGGATTAAAAGTGCAAAAACAAGTTTTAAGCTTAACCAAAGTAGTATGTTATTCTACGCGTGGGACCAAAACCCACTTCAAGAAATAACGATTCACCCAACTAGTTAGGCGATTGATACCATCGTTAGGTCACTAAGTTTACCACACAAGCTTACTTAGAAAGAGAAGAGGCGGATGAACAATAAACAAACACACACACACGTTATGCTTATACGGTTATCGTAGGATATGTGAGTGAAAGAGTAATTGAACAACCAACCCTCAGTGAGGGTTATACAAGACTATTTATAGGCAAGGAGCTAGGCAACACTCCCACTCCTTCCCTTTTCCTTATTGGACATGGGCCTAAGCTTATGGGCCTTCTACATAAGCTTGACCTTAAACAAACATAAAGGCCATAATAAGCTACCTATTACATATAAGAAACTAACACTTGAATTAAGGTTTAGGAGTGATTCCAACAGCTTGTCCTCAAGAAAATGTGTGCTTTTAGCTAAATAATTTATAAGTTAGGGGTCATGAAGCATTAGTTTAGAACAATTCAGAACACATATAAGTCCCGCAAAAGTCATAACAAGCACGGAAATTACATACTAGCACCTCACAAGTGGTGTTTGGATACTCTCATCTCTCGGGTGTATATGAAATATATCAAGTTGGAAATGGAAGATAAACACTCTTTAACCGGTCCTAGTACATAGATTACCATAGGCTTGAGACTAGATCAAACCTCCATCGCTTTGGCGTAAGCACCTAGGAAAAACTATCCAAGAGGTCTTTTAAAGGGTTGTAACGTTAGGCCTACGGTAGGGAAACAAAAGGTTTGGTGGGATAGGCGATTTAGTGGTGGCAAGTCAAAAATCTTTATGTTACAAGAATGAGAAGAATGGCATTGCTAAGCCAAGAATCGACACTCTAAACTCTAGATAAATTGAAACAAACGAACATAAATTTAAAGATAGATGTAGGATGGTAGCCCGTATGTTTTTTTCAATTTTTTTTTTCATACACTTTTACTCTACCATCGTCTACGATAACATCAAAATAATAGGGATTTATAGGCACATCCCTACACTTGAGTTTTTATTAATCTAACACTAATTTGACCCGAATTGAAAAGATCAAAACACTTGGAGTACATTATTACGCAAATAAACGGAATTTGAATTTAACATTCCCTTCCCGTCATTTCATAAAATTTAACTTTTCCCATGAGTCCCAATCGTTCCAAAACTGTGTACAAAGGATATGACTCGACTTAGAAACTTATGCAATCAACTAGATAATTGGACTAAAGGTTTAGTATGATAACAATAATGCACTAAAAGTGAGTGCATACAAGGTAGGCTAAGGCGATTTGTGTAACGCCCCGACCCGCCAAGGGTGAAGGAATCACAAGTAATGGTGTCATATCAAAGCAAAACACAAATAACCAAAAGAAGTCTTAACATAAATGCGGAAATAATCCAAGTCAAATGACTTCAATACATAGGTCCCAGCGGAAGCATCATAAACTTCAAACATAATATCCGAAATAAATAAGTCTTAAATGGCATCATAAGAAATCAAAGCTAAAATCTCTAAGGTAAGTCCACTCAAGCACTCATCCCAAAGCAACCCGACCCAATGCTTAGATACACGCAGCGGAAGAAAAGAAAAGTCTGGTGAGCTTCAAAAGCCAGTGAGCAGATATGAAAGCAAAAGCGAATACTAAACGATAACGGATACGAAATAAAGTGAATGAGCGATAGCAAAATCATAATCATTTTCAAAGCATAAATCATAATTTCCAAAACAAAGTTTATAGTCAACTACCACGAGCCCGTAACATATATCGATCATATTCATATTCACATAAGGCAACATTTGTGGGAGACCTACGAGTTATGAAGGGCGTGCATGCGCGCAGCATCAATCATCGATAACGGATAACATATAACATATAATGATAATGATCTAGGATGCATCCATACGCCCTTCCTACATATTCACAAATATGCTTCACCATCCGAGGCGTGGCGAGAACATCACGCTCGCCCTAGAGTCATATCGAAGTGCATCATCGATACGGACATGGAACCCCATGACTAGTTAAATATTTGGCTCGGTGTCAAACTATCTTAGGTCAAATCGAATGTCATAACCGACACGGATCATCTTTTATCGTAAAATCATTCATATTTCCAAAATCATAGTTTTCATATCGATAGTTCAAAATCGGATGTTTCATCATTCGTAAATCGAGTTCGGATAAGCAATAGCTCAAACAAATCGAGAATGGGTTCATAGCAAAGGCTTAGGAAAACCTAATCTGAAAGAAAGCGTTAAAAGAAACCTTTCTTGAAAAGGTCGAATATCTCGCCTTATTCCAACGCATAAATGATCAAAAGCGAAAGGCGAAAAGCAAAGGATTACTCCTCTTCACGAACCTATAGACATTAACGATTCGTCCACGTTATTTATAATTCCATAATCGTCAAAATGATCTTTGAATATTTGGTATTCATACTTTAATGATCTTCATACTTTAGTGATCTTCATACTTTAGGGTTTCTTTATTAATGAGTCTTAAGTATTTTATAATTAAAGTTGTAGATTAGGGTTCGTTATATCATTTATTAAGGTCTAGGTTAAATGTGAAAATAGTTTATAAGTCATAACTCACACATGAAATAACGTATTACTATATTTAGTTCAAACCCTAATCGACTCTTACGTATGTTCTAGGGTTTCCTTATTCTTTAATTTCTCATTTATATGCATTTACTTTACATGTTACGTCTTAATGGCTCTCCACTTAACCTAATACGTAATTAATAACCTTCTTTACTTTTACACTTTACCATACACGTTTATGATTTCATGTGACCATAAGTTATTAGGGTTTTGTATACTTCATACGCTTTACATATTAAACTAGGGTTTATGTTTACGTGACCCTTACTTATTTATTACACGTCCAAAACTCATGTACATATGTACTCGGTTCATCTAGGGTTTCGGCTAGCAAGTCATACGAAAGTCCTAGCTCATCTAAACATGTTACATATTCAAGTTAAAAGGTTTTACCCATTAGCCGAACACTAATATGGTTCGGTCCTAACTCATGCATGCTTCGGCCTAGGTTAACTCAACATATACGTGACCCGATTCAATATTACATCTTACGTTACATGTTCCTTATTAGTTACAAGTTCAATTGATTTGGGTTTGTCTTGTTTTTCGGTTTATACCTCTCGGCCACAAACAAAAGAGAACAAAACGCGACGAAACAAAATATATCTTGACATATACATGCAAGGTACGTTAAAGGAAGATGAATAAACGTTATACCTTAACTTGTCGAAGCAAAAATCTCAACACCAAGGTGTTATGGGTCTCGGCCGAACAAGAAGAAAGAAAAAGGAGAGGCAAAGCAAACTAGGGTTTCAATTTAATGATTATGTGATGTATTTATAGTAGTAGCAATTAGTTTAGGTTTAGGAGATAAGTTGGGTTTGGCTTGGGTCCAACCGAATACACAAGCTCACCCACATGGGCTTCGGCCCTCGGCTCACACGAACACAAAACAAACGCCCTCTTGGCTCCTCTTGGTCCTCGGCTTGGCGCAAAAACAAAACAAAGGAAACGAGCCCATACCAACAAACGAACGGCCCAACTTCATTAGCGAAACTTTTAAATCCTTCGTCTTACCAAAGTCGTTCACGAAATTATATTCGTTAAGTTTTATTTATTAGGTTTTTAATTCCGTAATTTATTATAAACGTATTTTATGTATTTTATTATTCTTGGTTCCAAGGGTATTTTAGTCTTTATATAGGTTTTAGATTTTCGGGTTTTACAACTCTTCCTCTAAAAAAAATTTTCGTCCTCGAAAATTGAAATGAAACGAAACGAAAACGAAATGATAACATACCGAGCTATTCAAAGAAATGAGGATAACTAGCTCGCATCGACTCCTCGGTTTCCCAAGTAGCCTCACGCTCCGGGTGATTTTTCCAAAGAATCTTAACGAACGGAATGACTTTACTTCTCATAACTCTTTCTTGTCTTTCTAAAATGGCTTCCGGTTCTTGAGATAAAGACATATCGGATCGAATCGATCAAGCGGATCTGAAGCAACGTGTAATGGATGATAGTTGTATCCTCTTAGGAGAGATACATGGAACACATCATGAACATGCGATAAGCGAGGCGGAAGTGCTAATCGATCTGAAACTTCTCCTATCGCTCGAATTTCAAAGGACCAATGAATCGAGGGTGAGCTTGCCCTTGATTCCAAAGCGTTTCACACCTCTAAAAGGCGAGACTTTCAAAACACACGATCACCAACTCGAAATTCTAAATCACGGCGATGCTTGTCGGCATAACTTTTCCGGCGAGACCTAGCCTCCTTCAACTTTTCTCTAGCAATGACTACTTTCTCATTAGTGATCTCAATCATTTCCGGACCTTCGATTAGGCGTTCACCTACTTCATCCCAACAAGTAGGTGATCTACATTTCCTTCCATAAAGAAGTTCAAACGGTCTTTGCCTTAATGCTAGCATGCCAACTGTTGTTGTATGCAAACTCTACCAAACACAAATATTCATCCCGGTGCCGGTCCATTCCAAAGCACAAGCCCTTAGCATGTCCTCTAAGGTCCGAATAGTCCTCTCTGATTGACCATCCGTTTGAGGATGGCGCCGTACTAAAATTAAGTCGAGTACCCCAAGCTTTTTGCAAACCTTTCCGAAGCGAGAAGTAAAACGCGGATCCCTATCGACACAATAGCCGTCGGAGTACCATGAAGTCTAACTATCTCTTCTTTGAAAAATCTCGACAACCGCCAATACCATAATCCTTTCTAATTGGTAAGAAATGGCGGATTTGGTTAGACGATCAACGACCACCCAAATCACATCATGCTTCTTCTTAGTAAGAGGTAGTCCGGTCACAAAGTCCATAGATATCTTATCCCACTTCCATGTCGGAATATCCAAGGGTTGTAACGATCCACTAGCTCTTTGATGTTCGATCTTCACTTGCGACAAATCATACACTTCGACACAAACGTCGCCACATCTTGCTTCATGCCATTCCACCGAAATCTTGTTTCAAATCCCTATACATCTTGGTAGAACCGGGATGGATAGTGAAAGGAGAACTATGAGCTTCAGTCATAACTTTCTCACGAAGTACACGATCATTGGGAGCATAAAGCCTATCTTCATACCATACAATCCCATCGTTATCAACCTTAAACTCCGTACATTTACCTTCTTCAACATTACGAGCTACGCCCACAACTCGCCGTCATCTTCCGAGCTTCCTTAATTTGCGGTATAAGGTTCGACTCCACCTTCATACTAGCCCGGTATCCACCAATACCTCGACGCACAACTCAACATCCAAACGTTCTAAATCACGAATGATCCTAGGCTCAATCTCAATACTTGCAAGCATGCACGATTTCCGGCTAAGTCGTCAAGAACTACATTAGCCTTACCGGGATGGTCTTGAATGTTAGTGTCATAATCCTTAAGAAGTTCTAACCATCTTCTTTGTCTCATATTGAGTTCCTTTTGGTGAAAATATACTTGAGACTCTTATGGTCGGTGAAAATATCACACGTCTCTCCATACAAGTAATGTCTCCGGATCTTCAACGCGAACACCACAATGACTAACTCAAGGTCATGAGTTGGGTAATTCTCCTCATAAGGTTTGAGTTGTCTTGAAGCGTAAGCTATCACCTTACCATGTTGCATCAAGACACAGCCCAATCCTTTCTTAGATGCATCGCTATAGATTTGATATCCTCCGAACCGGATGGAAGAGTCAAAATACGAGCGGAAACCAATCTCCGTTTCAACTCTTCAAAACTCTTTTCTCTTTCATCCGTCCACATGAACTTTTCACCTTTCCTCATCAATTGGGTTAAAGGCAAAGCTAAGCGAGAGAAACCTTCAACAAAGCGCCGATAATATCCAAAGAAGTCCTAGAAAACTCCTAACCTCGATCCATTGTCGTAGGTCTTGGCCACTTAGTGATAGCCTCAACCTTAGACGGATCCATGGTTATACCATCACCGACACGATATGACCAAGGAAATTGACTTGTCCTAACCAAAATTCACACTTCGAGAATTTGGCGACAACTTCTTCTTCCTCGTAATCTCCAAAACTATCCGGAGATGTTGCTCATGCTCCTCTTCGGACTTGGAGTAAACTAAGATGTCGTCGATGAAAACAATAACGAACTTGTCGAGAAACTCATGGAAAACACGATTCATCGGTCCATAAACACAAGCAGCGCATTCGTCAAACCAAAAGGCATAACGAGAAACTCATAATGACCATATCCGTACGAAACGCGGTCTTAGGAACATCTTGCTCCTTCACACGTAGTTGATGATAACCGGACCTCGGATCAATCTTAGAAAAGAACTTAGCTCCTTGCGTTGATCAAACAAATCGTCTATGCGCGGAAGAGGATAACGGTTTCGAATAATGTACGGTTGAGTTCACGGTGAGTCGATACATAGCGCATACTTCCATCCTTCTTCTTCACAAACAAAACAGGTGCACCCATGGAGAAACACTAGGTCGAATGAATCCATTATCTATCATCTCTTGCGCTATTCCTTCAACTCCTTGATTCTATAGGTGCCATACGATACGGAGCTTTCAAATCGGTTTAGCACCGTGAATCAACTCAATGCTAAACTCAACTTCTCGATTTGGAGGAATACCAGAAGTTCATCGGGAAAACGTCGGTGAATTCACAAACAACGAAAGATTTTCAATGTTAGGACTCTCCAAAGATGTGTCCTTAATAGATGCTAGAAAACCTTGACACCCATGAGCAATCATGGTCCGTGCCTTCATAGCGTAAATGAGCTTATGATTTGAGTGGTTTAGAACCATAGTAAACAATTCGGGATGTTTCGTCTCCAAAGATCACAGTTCTAGCATAGCGATCGATGGAAGCTCTATGATAAGCCAACCAATCCATGCCTAGAATGATATCAAAGTCGACCATATCGAGAGGATACGGATGTGCGGGCGAATACGATCATCAAAGCGAAGAGGACACTTAACGATTTATGATCAATGATCATGTGGTTTTCATAGGCGTAGATATCAATAAGTGATTCGTTAGTGGTTGTGGCTTCATATTAAGTTTCTTAGCACATGTGATGATATAATGGAGTGTGTGGCACCGGTGTCAAATAAAGCGAAGACGAATAATCATCAATGAAAAGAGTGCCCGTAATGGTACACGAAGTGTGCTCACCGATTCCGAGTAGTAGCATAAACACGTCCGAAGAGTAGGTGGCGGCTTGGTGTAGTTTCCGAGAATCGCGGGTTCCTCTTAGGGCAATCCTTGATCTTGTGAGTAGTGGAACCACAAGAGAAACCTCCACCGGTGGCTTTGAAACACGGTCCGGATGAGCCTTTCCACAAGTAGTACGAGATAGGTGGGGAGGCAAAACTTGGTGTCCTTTGTTGACGGAAGATCTCAAGCACGACCACGATTCGATCCTCGAGCCGATCGATCTTTGTTGTAGCGGTTATTGTTACCTTGATTACGACGATCACTTCCATTCTTACCAGCACTCTGCTATCGACCCCTCGCCTCGTGGCGCCTAGAGTCCACATTCCTTCCCGATCGACCCACCGATCATAACCCTTATCCACTTGTCCCTTGAATCATAACTCCGCCAAGATTTCCTTATACTCATTACTTTGAGTCCTACCTTGAATCCGATCACCATCGCGATTACGCTTGTTGTAACCCGAACCTCATGAAAGATCTCAATGTTACGAGTCGCATCATTGCGGGCCGACACATCCTCATACTCGATGTTAGCGGTCGGTCTAACACCCACTTCTTGATCCCCATTTGAAATGCTTAGCTTGGCGCCTACCATCTCGGCAATTGCTCCAACAAAGCTTACCAACCTCATAAACCTACTCATGTACTCATTGGGTTCTCATTATCAAAGCGGTAGATCGCTGATAATCCTCTCATACCTTTCTTTATCAAAGATCGTGGAAGTAACGGTTATAGAAGATAGTCCGAAACTCCGCCCAAGTACAACTAACGGTAAAGCATCTCCTCCTCGTGCTTGTTTCAATGCTTTCCACCAATTCAAAGCATCACCTTCCAATTTGAATGCATTAAACGAGTCTTAAATCCATCTCCACAACCCAAGACTTCAAACGACTTCTCAACATGAGTGATCCGGTCCTCGACCGGTGGGAGTAGCGGTGCTAAAAAGAAAGAGGCTTGAGCTTGCCAAGCGCTCGAGCCAAGTGTGAATGCCGATGGGTTGAGCACCTCCACCGCTTCCGAAGGTTCACGGTCGATTTGAATATTGTTGATCACTGTTCCATCATCTCAGGTGTAGTCAAACTAGGGAAAAGAGAGTTGAGAGCATTCGCAATCGCGGCATCCATGTTAGGAGCATCATCGTCTCCATCCAAATTTTGACGAGTTCGAACCATCTGAAGGATATTCAAACGATTAGCAAAAGAACAAAGGTGAGATACGAAATGGAAGTTCGCAGAAAGAATCCTAAGTTTACCCAATCCTTACAGGTCAAATCCTAACTCAAGGATAACCTAAGGTTCTTATGTTCACAGTCCGACTACAAGTCGTAAACACAGGCTCGATGCCATAAATTGTAACGCCCGACCCGCCAAGGGTGAAGGAATTACAAGTAATGGTGTTATATCAAAGCAAAACACAAATAACCAAAAGAAGTCTTAACATAAATGCGGAAATAATCCAAGTCAAATGACTTCAATACATAGGTCCCAGTGGAAGCATCATAAACTTCAAACATAATATCCGAAATAAATAAGTCTTAAATGGCATCATAAGAAATCAAAGCTAAAATCTCTAAGGTAAGTCCACTCAAGCACTCATCCCAAAGCAACCCGACTTCAATGCTTAGATACGCCGCGGAAGAAAAGAAAAGTGCGGTGAGCTTCAAAAGCCAGTGAATGATATGAAAGCAAAGCGAATACTAAACGATAACGGATACGAAATAAAGTGAATGAGCGATAGCAAAATCATAATCATTTTCAAAGCATAAATCATAATTTCCAAAACAAAGTTTATAGTCAACTACCACGAGCCCGAACATATATCGGATCATATTCATATTCACATAAGGCAACATTTGTAGGGAGACCTACGAGTTATGAAGGGCGTGCATGCACGCAAGATCAATCATCGGATAACAGATAACATATAACATATAACGAGATAATGATCTAGGATGCATCCATACGCCCTTCCTACATATTCACAAATATGCTTCACCATCGAGGCGTGGCGAACATCACTCTCGCCTAGAGTCATATCAGTGCATCATCGATACGGACATGGAACCCCATGACTAGTTAAATATTTGGCTCGGTGTCAAACTATCTTAGGTCAAATCGTAATGTCATAAGCGACACATATCATCTTTTATCGAAAATCATTCATATTTCCAAAATCATAGTTTTCATATCGATAGTTCAAAATCGGATGTTTCATCATTCGTAAATCGAGTTCGGATAAGCAATAGCTCAAACAAATCGAATGGGTTCATAGCAAAGGCTTAGGAAAACCTAATACTAAAGAAAACGTTAAAAGGAACCTTTCTTGAAAAGGTCGATATTTGTACCTTATTCCAACGCAAATGATCAAAAAGCAGAAAGACGAAAAGCAAAGGATTACTCCCTCTTCACCGAACCTATAGACATTAACGGTCGTCCACGTTATTTATGATTCCATAATCGTCAAAATGATCTTTGAATATTTGGTATTCATACTTTAATGATCTTCATACTTTAGTGATCTTCATACTTTAGGGTTTCTTTATTAATGAGTCTTAAGTATTTTATAATTAAAGTTGTAGATTAGGGTTCGTTATATCATTTATTAAGGTCTAGGTTAAATGTGAAAATAGTTTATAAGTCATAACTCACACATGAAATAACGTATTACTATATTTAGTTCAAACCCTAATCGACTCTTACGTATGTTCTAGGGTTTCCTTATTCTTTAATTTCTCATTTATATGCATTTACTTTACATGTTACGTCTTAATGGCTCTCCACTTAACCTAATACGTAATTAATAACCTTCTTTACTTTTACACTTTACCATACACGTTTATGATTTCATGTGACCATAAGTTATTAGGGTTTTGTATACTTCATACGCTTTACATATTAAACTAGGGTTTATGTTTACGTGACCCTTACTTATTTATTACACGTCCAAAACTCATGTACATATGTACTCGGTTCATCTAGGTTTTCGCTAGCAAGTCATAACGAAAGTCCTAGCTCATCTAAACATGTTACATATTCAAGTTAAAAGGTTTTACCCATTAGCGAACACTAATATGGTTCGGTCCTAACTCATGCATGCTTCGGCCTAGGTTAACTCAACATATACGTGACCCGATTCAATATTACATCTTACGTTACATGTTCCTTATTAGTTACAAGTTCAATTGATTTGGGTTTGTCTTGTTTTTCGGTTTATACCTCTCGGCCACAAACAAAAGAGAACAAACGCGACGAAACAAAATATATCTTGACATATACATGCAAGGTACGTTAAAGGAAGATGAATAAGCGTTATACCTTAACTTGTCGAGCAAAAATCTCAACACCAAGGTGTTATGGGTCTCGGCGAACAAGAAGAAAGAAAAGGAGAGGCAAAGCAAACTAGGGTTTCAATTTAATGATTATGTGATGTATTTATAGTAGTAGCAATTAGTTTAGGTTTAGGAGATAAGTTGGGTTTGGCTTGGGTCCAACCGAATACACAAGCTCACCCACATGGGCTTCGGCCCTCGGCTCACACGAACACAAAACAAACGCCCTCTTGGCTCCTCTTGGTCCTCGGCTTGGCACAAAAACAAAACAAAGGAAACGAGCCCATACCAACAAACGAACGGCCCAACTTCATTAGCGAAACTTTTCAATCCTTCGTCTTACCAAAGTCGTTCACGAAATTATATTCGTTAAGTTTTATTTATTAGGTTTTTAATTCCGTAATTTATTATAAACGTATTTTACGTATTTTATTATTCTTGGTTCCAAGGGTATTTTAGTCTTTATATAGGTTTTAGATTTTCGGGTTTTACAATTTGGGTGTACATTTGGGGGTGGATTATAAACAATGCTCTTCATTGATATTCCGGAAAACCGAAAACATCACGAGAACCGCGAAATGATAGGCTCGAGGGTTAACTAGGGTATCGTGTACTAAAGATGAGTACAACGCAAGGGTGTGGGGAATTACTCAACCAATGTCAAGAAGTAATTATATTACGTATCAAACACGGGTTATCCTAATGCCTCTTATCATTTAGTTATTCCTAACTACACAAGTGTAGTCTCACTAGCGATCTCGGAATGCATCACAAAACAAGTTCTAGAATCTATTATACTACGGTACACTCTCGAAGCATTAAAGTGGAATGCTTTAATTCCTACAAATCTAAGGGCGATCCTCACATTTTGGGTGGAATTTAAGTGGTAAAGGGTTTTGTGCTAGTCATATAACTTCCTATCAATGAGACGCTTTATTAAGACTAATGGCCCACTCCTACATGTCATGAAAAATTTTAAATTTGGTGCCAAAATTACCCTAACCGATATTTCTCATGGTTTATTACACAAATGAAATTGGACAAGGCAAATAGTCAAGGATAAACATAGTTTCAAAGTTCCCGTTTTATTTTCCCTCCCTACACTTAAACTAAACATTGTCCCCAATGTTCCCTGAAAGTATAAAAGTTAAGATAATGGAAGGTAATTAAAAACGAAAGAAACTAGTACTCCCCTGATTAGCTCGGTAGGATCCGTGTGAAGTAGTGGTTAAATCTTTCTTCAAGAAGAGTGTTTGCGTGAAAAGCTCCTTCCAATCTTATGTATCTTCTTCTTGATAAATTAAACCTGCACACTTGAAGAAAACAAACGAAACATTCGCGTAAAATTGGCGGTAACAATATATATATGACTCTACTAAACTAGGATATAATGCTTGTGGAATGGATGTTTACAGATTTTCTAAAAAATTAAGACTTGGAAAATTCCAAAATTTATAAGTAGCTCGAAAACGAGAAAAGTAGTAGCGTTTCTACTCCTCCTAATGCCGTCGAGGTTGCGACCGTGACGCCGTCAAAGTTATCTGACAGAATCGGTCTGCGATTTTCTGGAAAAATCTTGGAAAATTAATATCTTTAGAATGGAAATATTTCTGCAAAACATCCATTATGACTCGATACAAGCATTTGACTTGAACAAACACACATGTATATCTTTTAAATAATCGTAATTCTCATGTTCACGTTCTTTTTGAAAGCGTGTGTAATCCTCCCTACACTTATCCCTTATGTAAAATACCTTTATATGTAATTAAGACGAGGTTAAAGACAAAATAAAGCATTTTTACAAATTCAAACATGAGAATAAACAATCAATAAAAGATATACGAAACACAAACAAGCAAACAATTAAGCATGGGTTGCCTCCCACGAAACACTTTTCTTTATTTATGAGTCTTGTAGCTAGACTCGAAGTCGTGCCCCTACGTGACTTCATTACCGTCACCTTCTTCCTCATGACGGTCTCTATTGGGGTTTTCCATGTTATAGTAATGCCCTATTATGCATCTTTCTAAAGTCATCTTCTCCCAATCCGTTCTATATTCGGTCCTAGTTTCAAGAAATCCTTATAGAACCCGAAAATCTTATTCATCACATAGTCAACTCCTTTCCTTATCTTCCTCATTCCTATAGTAGGCCGATAGCTTAAGTTCTTTTTCATCATTGGATAGTGATGAAAATTTCTCAATCTTAAAGGGCATTTGGTAGGCTACATCATCGGTCTCATCCTTGAATCTCACTATTCCTAACGACGGATCATAAGTCATCCCGGTGTTTTCTATGAAAGGCCTTCCTAGAATAACGTGGGACAAGCTAGGATCTATGGCCGTACTAATATCATCCACAACTATGAAGTCCATAGGAAAAGTGAAACTTCCTACATAGACGGGCAATCCCTTACCTCTACCAAGAAATTTGCAACTAACCCTAGGATTATCGGGGTCTTGCCTAGTTGGGATAAGTTTCTTCATTACCCAATTATAGTAGGTGCTAGTCATGATATTTATCTGGGACTTGCGATCAATGTAGGCCTTTGCCACAAAAAGGTGTCCTATGCAACATGGTATGTTAAGATTCCAAGGGTTCCCAAACTTGATCCTAGGGCTTCTCCTAACATACATGTGACGGAGGTCTCGTACTAAGTGTGGGTGGCGAGAGAGTTCTTCCTCCGTAGGAAACTTATTGAAATAGTCATCGCCTACTTCATCTAATTTCTTGGTTGGTTCATTCCTAGGAGTTTCACTAACCTCAAGTATCGTCACATGGTTCGTTTCGTCATTTATTCTATTAGGTTTCACTAAGGCGATGGTATTGATGAATTGAGCGTGCTTAGCTAACTTACTTGGGTCCTTAATCTCTACACCGAAAGCTTCGGGAGTTGAGATAGCGTTGACCTTCCTATCATTATTAGTCATGGCTTTCAAGAGGTTATCTATCTTCCTATCCATCTCGGCTTGTTGTTGGTTAAAACGGTCCGAGAGCTTAGCTATTTGAGCTTCTTGGGATGTGACTAGGTGTTGCAACATCCCTTCTATGTTTTGTTGGTTAGGGCCGTGAGATGGGGGCCATGAGAAATCATTAGATGTGAATTCTTTGGTTTGTCCTCAATAAAAGTCGGGCTTGCCCTTCCATGCTTCTCGGGCGTCATTAAAAGTCCTAGGTCCGGGTGTTGTAGGAATCCTCCCTGCTCCATTGGTGCGAGGATGCGTAGTCAACGGAAGCTTGTTCGGGAGTCTTGTGCAAGTCGAGTGTTATGAGGACCACTACATGGCTCACACAAGGAAGAAACTTTGTTCACTTGGCGTGAAGACTTAGGATTTTCGTAGGAGCTCATTAAGAATTTAACTTGATCTTCAAGCTCGAGCATCCTACGGTCGGAAGATTGTGAGTCAATGGGAGGCAAGGAGATTGCCTTTACAGTTTTGGGCAACTCACGGGGGTCATTCCAACTTTTGTTGTCATAGAGAGCAAGGTCCTCTATTATACCTCATGATTCTTCCGCAGTGAGATCACTAAGTTTTCCACCGGCTGCTTGGTCAATGGATCGCTTAGTAGGGAAGTTGACATGATCATAGAAGAGTTGGACTTGAAGCCAAAGATCAATGCCGTGATGAGGGACTCTATGGAGTAAGTCCTTGAATCGAGTCCATGCTTCGTAGAGAGATTCACCTTGACGTTGTTGGAACATCAAGATTTCATTCCTAAGCTTAGTAGTTCTCCCGGTGGGAAAAATTGAGCAAGGAAACGAGGTGAGATCATCCCAACTTGAGATGGAGCCGTGGAAGTCGCTCAAGCCAATTGCTAGCTTGGTCTCGTGAGAGACGAATTGGAAGAGACGCAGACGCGTGGTCTCCCGAGTAGTAGCATCGAGGTTGATGGAATCGACAATTTAAGGAAATCCTTAAGATGTTGATTAGGATCTTCAAACGAAGTCCATGGAATGCACATCCGTTTTGCACCAACCGGATGGTGTCGGATCGAAGGGCCGTAGTTTGGGCTTGGTCGGAAGCTCAATGGTGTTTCTATAGCCCGTAGCTTGGTCTTGAGTATTCACCAAGAGTGCGGCCTCTTGGTGGGTCATTTGGTGGTGGGTTGATGAGTGGTGGTTGATTATCACCTTCCATGATGAAAAGTGATGGGGTTACTAACAAAGGTCACGAAGAAGGGGATAGACTACGAGGAAGCTAAAATGAGAAAAATCTTACTTGATAGGAATCAAGCAAGGAAACCTAAAGCGGTGGAAATCTAACTAGCTATTCTATTCCCGACAGCGGCGCCAAAACTTGATACACGTACAACCCGCGTTCGGGGTCAAAGGAACTTCCTTTTCGTCGAGCAAGTTTTTCAACACCTTAGGCAGTGAACCTAATCGTTGTAGTGTAGTATTAGGGTAAGCCTCGGGTATTGATATCGTTCTCTAGGGGAATAGGAATGCTAGTGAGAAATTACTACGCTAAGGTTGGGGTTGAGGAAGATTATTTTTATTCTTTTTTATATTTTTTTTTAGAAAATGGAAAGGTACAAATCTCGGGGTATTGGATTTGGGGGGTGGTATTTCTACCAATTACTCTACTTATCTAATTATCTAATTATCTAAACTAAGGTGAGGGTAGTTTATGTCTATTGTTGTGTGCTCTTATGATGATTAAAAATGTTTTTACTTAGATGTTATTACTCCCTAGTTATCTCCTATTGATGGTTAAATTGTCACGTCCTTACTCTTAACGCGTTGTGTTTTCTAAGGTCGTAGGTTATGCGTTTATCCCTAACTCTTTAAAGCTACCTAAGGTTAATGACTACGAAATCTCTAGGATTCATAAACCTAACACTAAGGTTATATTTGGATATTTTGCCTACAATTCCACTAGTAACTATAAGCTAAGGTTCAACAAAGACTAATCAAGCATTGATAACACAACGGATGACCTATCGCAATACTAGGTCAATCACAATTAAGATAAGAGACAACCAATCAATATTCAATACCTAGGTTTCATAGATCTAAGCAAACACACAAGTAAATTAGCCGGACATGGAGAACATGCAAGCATACACACAAACAATTGAAGACATGATTGAATTAATGAAGTAAAACACTTATCTTGTTGTAAAATAGGGTATGGAACCCTAAGAAAGCGCCCAAGACGACCTTGGTTCGGTTTAGGTTTTACTCCACAAAACTACCTCTCTAAAACCGAAAAATTTGGATTCTATATATAGTGTTACAATATACGACGGCGTCACTCTTTAATTGTGGCCGCCGGTCGCCGTCATTAGGGTTTCGTCTTGGCCACGTCAACTCGTGACGACGCCACCTTATGCTCGTGGACGCCGTCGGCTTCAACCTCGATGCCGTCGGGATCAAAATCTAGGCCGTCGAGTTGCGACTCCTACTCTTTTAAACTGATGCCGTCACTTGTAAATTAGCAATTTGCTCTCTGAGTCGTCTCTTGATGTGTCGCGACGGCGTCGCAATTAAGCCGTGACGCCGTCCCCTTCAATTCCAACAGCTTGAGTGTCTCGATTCTTGACTTTGGCCATTTTATTCGTATATTCGCGCCTTTTCGTCCGAATAAGTGTCATTCCAGCAATTTGGCTTCAAGAGACCTAAAAAGTAAAAAGGAACGAAATTAAGTAGTAACGGATACAAAGTGATCAATTAAGGGCTTAAATGACCCCTCAAAAGTGTACCTTTTAAATCCTTATCAGGTTTTAAATGGGTTTATAAGATAAAATATAAAGCAAGTGGTGAAATTGATAGATATAAAGCTAGGTTAGTGGCTAAAGGATGTACTAAAAAAGAAGGTCTTGATTATGATGAGACTTTCAGTCCTGTTGTGAAAATGAGCACTGTTAGATGTCTTATTAGTCTTGCTGTTCAGTATGATTGGAAGTTGTTTTAGTTAGATGTTAATGATGTTTTTCTTTATGGTGATCTGAGTGAGGATGTGTATATGCTTCCTCCTCCAGGCTATCATAAAGAAGGTAATATTAAGGTCTGCAAGTTAAAAAAGTCTTTATATGGCTTGAAACAAGCTCCTAGACAGTAGAATCATAAACTGTCAGAAGCTTTGTTTGAAGCTGGTTTTGAACAATCTAAAAATGATCATTCTTTGTTTATCAAAAAGAAAGGAAGTACAGTGATGTTTCTTCTTGTTTATGTTGATGATATGGTTATTTGTGGCAATAGTGAAATTGAAATTGAAAATTTTAAGAAATTTTTGAGCAATAAATTCAAGATTAAAGATCTTGGTGAGTTGAAATATTTCTTAGGTATTGAAGTTTTAAAAACTAAAACTGGGTTGTGTCTGAATCAAAGAAAATATTGTTTGGAGTTGCTTCATGAGTATGGTTTACTTGCATGTAGGCCTGTTATGACATCATTGCCTGAAAATGTTGTTTTGAATTGTAAAGAGTCTGAAGATGATAAGTTGTTAAAGAATATAACAAGTTATCAGAAGCTTGTAGAAAAACTTATATACCTTACTATGACCAGACCTGATATTGCTTATGTTGTTCATTGCTTGAGTCAGTATATGCTTGAGTCAGTATATGCATGCTCCTTTACAGTCTCATTTTAACATTGGATTAAGGGTTTTAAGATATCTTAAGCTTGCTCTAGGAAATGGTATAAGTTTTAAGAAAAGTGAGAAGTTTAGTGTTGTGGCATTCTCTGATGCTGATTGGGCTAAATTTCCTGTCACCAGAAGGTCTGTCTCTGGATATTGTGTTTTTGTTAATGGTAATATTGTTTCTTGGAAGAGTAAGAAGCAAAATACTTTGTCAAGATCTTCATTTGAAGTCGAATCTGAGATCTATGGCATCTGTTACTTGTGAAGTTATGTGGTTAAGATCATAAAAGATCTTGAAGTAAGCAAGAGTTGTTACCGTTATGCTTTGTTGTGATAAAAGGCACTATGCAAATAGTCGCAAATCTATTATGCATGAAAAGACTAAGCATTTTGGTATTGATGTGCATCTTATTAGAGAAAAAGTTGCATCAGGTTTGATTGAAACTGTGAAGGTTGGTTCAAAGGATCAAACAGCTGATGTGCTAACTAAAGCACTTGGTACTGCACAACATGCAGTTATGGTAAAGAAGCTTGGTATGGAAAATGTTTTTGCTTCATCAGTTTGAAGGGGGATGTTGGAAATATAAGCCAATGTCTATTTGTCAAACTTATGAAGCTTAGAGGTTGTTTTGTAAATATATTTAGTTATATTTTCCTAACCATTAATGTTTGGTCTATTTTGGATAATATTTGTTCGTGCGAGGTTGTAAAGTGAAACATTGAGGCTATATAAGCTCAAGGCTGGATCTAGGGTTTTTATTCATTCAGTTTCATCTCTCAAAGTTTTCACCTAGTGGTTTTCTGGGTAGTTTGGTTAGATCATCTTGATCTCAGTTGTAGTTTGGTTTATTGGTTTAGTGTGTGAGTTAGTTGTATTGCTGTTACACCTTTGTAGAGGGATAACAGTTTTGTGCTTGTATTGTTCTTGGTAAGAACCTGTTATAATAAAAGTATAATAAAAGTATATTGTTATAATAAAAGTATCACCAAGGGGTGGTTGGATGGATGATTAGTACTTGTGTGTTTTGGTACCATTTTAACAGTAATGTATCATACTTGTTACTTGCACCTTTCATATGTATCCATTATTTATTTATTTATTTATTTATTTATTTATTTATTTATTATTATTTTTTTGCATAGATGTACCTTAAAGTTTGTTTTTTTAACATTTTTTGTGTACTCATGAAATTTTGTGACAATTTGGTCCTTTAGAGTGAATTACATAAATAGTCCCTGGATTGGAAAATATTGCATCAACCGTCCCAAAAATTTTAAAGTTTTATTGATCGTCCGTTTTTATACGTTTCGACCATTTTTCGTCCGTTTTATACGTTTTCATCCGCTTTTATACATTCTCGTTTGTTTTTATGCGTTTTCGCCCGTTTTTATGTTTTGATCCGTCTTTATACGTTTTCACCCGTTTCATATGTTTTCTTCCGTTTTATACGTCTTTATCCGTTTTCCCCACTTTTATCCGTTTCTATACGTTTTCGTCCATTTTTTACCTTTTGGTTCATTTTTTACGTTTTCGTCCGTTTTTATACGTTTTCATCCTTTTTTATACGTTTCCGTCCGTTTTCATTATGTTTTTCTTACATTCTCATATGCTTTTATCTGTTTTCATCCGTTTTTATCCGCTTCTATACGTTTTTTTCCATTTTATATGTTTTCGTTCGTTTTTATACATTTCCGTCCATTTTCATTCTGGTTTTCTTACGTTTTCATATGCTTTTATCCCTTTTCATCCGCTTCTATACGTTTTCGTCCGTTTTATACGTTTTTGTCCTTTTTATACGTTTTTCATCCGTTTTCGTTCGTTTTCTTACGTTTTTACAACGCTCGTCCGCTTTATTACGTTTTCATACGTTTTTATCCGCTTTTATCCATTCCTATACGCATTCATCCATTTTATACGTTTTCATTCATTTTTTACGTTTTCGTCTATTTTTATACTTTTTTGTCCTATTTTATATGTTTTCATCCATTTTTTTACGTTTTCGTCCGTTTTTATACGTTTTCGTCTATTTCTTTAAGTTTTCATAATGTTTCTCTTACGTTTTCATACGTTTTTATCTGTTTTTATCCGTTTTTATCCGCTTTAATCATTGCTATACATTTTCGTCCGTTTTATATGTTTCGTCTATTTTTATACGTTTTTGTCTGTTTATATACGTTTTCGCCCCTTTTCTTAAAAACCTATGAAACGTTATAAAAATGGATGAAAACGTAAGAAAAATGGATGAAACGTTAGAAAAATGGATGAAAACGTATAAAAAATGACAAAAACTTATATAACAGATGAAAACATAAAAATAGATGAAAATGTATAAAAACGGACGAAACATATATAAACTGATAAAAAGCGGATAAGAATGGATAAAGATGTATAAAAACGTTAGAAAAACGAATGAAAACATATAAAAACAGACAAAAACGTCTAGAAACGGATCAAATTGGAAAAACGGATAAAAACATATGAAAAACGGACGAAAACGTATAAAAACAAAACGTATAAAAATGGACGAAAACGTATAAAACGTATAAAAGCGGATAAAAACGTATAAAACGGATGAAAACGTATTAAAACGGACGAGAACGTAGGAAAACACATGAAAACGTAAGAAAAACGTGAGAAAACGAACGGCGTATAATAACATATATAAAATGAACGCGGCGATAAAATGGACAAAAGCATATAAAGCGGACGGAAACGTAAAAAATGGATGAAAACGTATAGAAACGGATAAAAGTGGAAAAATGGATAAAGCGTATGAAAAAGGAAGAAAGCGATAAAACGGGTGAAAATGTATAAAGCGGATGAAAACATAAAAATGGACGAAAACAAATAAAAGCGTATAAAAACGCAAGAAAAACGTAAGAAAAACGGACGAAAACGTATAAAAAAATATAAAAACGGACGAAAACTTTAGAAAACGAATGAAAACGTATAGAAACGAACAATTAGTGCAACTTTAAAATTTCTAGAACGGTTGATGCAATATTTGCTAATCCAGGGACTATTTATGTAATTCACCCTAAAGGGCTATATAGTCACAAAATTTCTTGAGTACACAAAAAATGTTAAAAAATAAACTTTAAGGCACATACAGATTTTTTTTTGTTCGATACATACAAAAGGTGCAAATGACAAGTATGATACATTAGGGTGCCTTTTGCCCAAATTTTTACTTAACTTAAGTTAGGGATGTGAACAAACTAGACGAAGCCTTGTCCATGTTTGTTCATTTAATTTTAACCGGACAAATCAACGGACACGAACGTTTAAACGGACGAATTTTCTTGTTCATGTTCGTTAATTAATAAAATAAATTGTTCATGTTCGTTCATTAAGACACTAAGCGAACGCTAAACGAAAATAAACGATCGAACATAAATGAAAATAGACAAACAAATATAAACTTAATTAAATTATGCACAATAATATATTGTTTATAAATGTTGGTTTGTTTAAACAAACCAATTTTACAATTATAAAATTAAAAGATATAATATACGAACATAAATAAATAAATGAACATAAACGAACGTTAATGAACGCATAATTAGACGAGCACAAACATAAATGATCAAACGCGACTTTTGTTCAATTAACTAAATGAGCGTAAGTTATTGTTCATGTTCGTTCATTTAATAAATACGATCATAAACGAACTTTTCACCAAACGGTTTATGAAATGTTCACTGAACGTTCAGTTTATTTACAACTCTAACTTAAGTAGAAGATGGTATCTATAAGGATCTTACATTATGATATGTTTATAATCAGGACAAATCGTATAAAAATGTACTCTACTTTAGGTCGATTTAAATTTAAGATACTCAACTGTTTTTTTCCTCAATTTAAGGTATCGAACTTAATTATGCAGCGCAATGTTAGGTTTTTGACTTTTGAAATAGGTTATCAATCATAATTCTAGCGAAATGACTTTTAAATGCCCAATAATAATGATACATCACTTTAATTAATTATTTCAACGAAAGTAATGACGGGAAACCACTTTTGAAAAGTAGAAAAAACCTCAAAAAGCGTTAACAGCTCCGGCCTTCACTATACATGGAATCAAAAACCAAAGGGTGGTGGAGGTATATTAAAAGAGCTAGACCGTGTTGCTCAAGTAGGTGTGCGACTCCGTATGAGGACCTCCTTCCCTCTCGCCCACTCTCTATTCATACGGTTCTCAAAGCGAGAGGAGGAAAGAGGCCTGGCGAACCGTCATAATTAGTGAACAAGTGTAAGCTTGCTGCCGACAATATAGATCTTGACCACACCGAGGGACAGGCCACAAGCGAAGGACGGGCTTCAAAAGTCGAAGCGGTCGTCTGCTAAAGCCTTAGAAGTCGAGGTTAGAAAAGGTTTATCCATTGTTGCTAGTTCTTCCGTTGTTGGTAGTTCCTCAGGTCGGGTTGTTTATTTTTGTGTAACTTGAAGTTTATGGATGAATTTGTTGGAATAATGCCATATTTCTGTTGAGTTTATGATATATAAAATACAATAAAACATAAAGACATCAAGAGTACACAGCGGAAGACTTAAGATCATAACAAATAAATTAATTAACTGAAAGTATGCGTAACGTACCTCTTGCGAATGTCAAATCCCTCAAGCAAAGCAAAACAACCCTCGAGCAAAGCAAAACAAAAAAAATACTAATTGGTGTAAGAATAATGTCTTACAACCACGTTCTTATACACGAATTAACCAACGAATCAGCGATTGCTAGATCTAACACAAGTCCTCGTTTAAGAAAAGCGAAACCAAACTCCCTTACAAATGGGGTGTTCGGCCGATTGGGACAAGAGAGAGGAGAGGAGAGATCTAGGGTTAATTCAATGCACAAGTGTATAAAACCTAGAACCTAACCCTCTTTATATACTAGTATGTAAACTTTGGGAACAAGTTAGGATTAGGCCTTGGAAAGCCCCATATGGCTGGCCATGTAGAAAGCCCAAAGCCAAACCCATAACTTTTCCAAGTTTTCCATTTCTAGTCCTTTCTCTTTTCATTTAACGGTCGTTAGTCATTTTCCATTAAATACTTAACGATCGTTAACCGGACTTAATGTGCAATAATTAATCGTAAACATAAACATTAATTATTAACTTTAATTCTCATTCGCTAATGTGTGCAATCCGTGGTCACGAGTTCGAATCCGGACATTCGCATGTTCGTAAATATATACATTTCCAACGACTCACTGGATATGTTTACAAAGCGTGAAATGACATTGGTTGGCGTCTAGCAACACGCCAATGCCCCGGTACAACTCGTGTATGGTTTTCGGAGAAAACCAAGTTTGATGATTCATCATCATATTCATCCTTTGTTTCTAATACCATGTTAATAAGAATATGGATCTCACTCATTTCTTAATTAACTATTACATTTCTCGCTTTATGTGATTGATTAAGATTACCAATTCTTACGAACATATTCCGAAGACCTTGGGCATGGCCATGCAAACATCTTAACAACCCTATGAGGGGCCCAAGAGTATTATACTTCAAAATAAATTTGAAGGAAACAAATCCCATTTGACTATAAGCGAGATTCCATAAATTTCGCAACACTTCGAAACAACCCTTATAACTACCGATTCGTATAGCGTTAGATTGCTTCACAAAATGCACTACATCCATGACATATCTCTTGTATCTCAAGTCGGAGGATAAATATCTATGATATACTTAATGATAAAGATCCATAAAGTATCATCATGTGAGTGGGATAAGTCCTATACTCGATTCATTGAATATCATCGAAATTAGTCATGCTACGCATCAATATACTTTCAAGTATATTCTAACTAATACTCGATTTGTCTTAATTCAATATCATTCCCATGTTATTGATTGACAATGGACTATTTAGAATAACTTAAGTTATTCATGGATTTAAACATGCAAACATAGGACACAATATTATAAATGAAATTAAACGTATACCGTACTTTAATTCATTATAAATAATAATTGTTTAACATCCTTTATCCAAATACTAAATAGATCAATGCATGATAATACTAGTTAATGAATTTTGCCACAAGTCATGCAACTCATACTTGTTGACAAGGCATAATTTCAACTAACTTTGATCTACAAGAATTTTGAGAATACTTATTTCAAAAATTCAATAATTGAATTTCTTGTATGTGTTTACACATATCTTGATATTGTCATATCATTCCATAAGGTGCGTGATAACCGAACCACCCTTTTATGACAATCATCCTTCAACACTTAAAGTTTAAAGTATTCTTTATTCTTTAATGTATAATGCAACTATGCTCTTAATTGAGCATAACTAGTCAACATGGTCATCACCAACGATACCATGACTAGAATTGAGTGTCATCTCAATTATACCGGCATCATTGTGTACAACAATATGCTCTTTAAACATCCGTAAACTTGACAGTTATAGTGTAATGTTGGTGCCTACCAAACTCAAGTTTGTTGGCAATGACAATTATGAAATAATTGCCATATTTTCGTCCATAGAATCTAGGAGCATATCCGGATTGTGGAATGAGATTCTAAATCAAACATATTCCTTTTAAAATATTTATTACACTAATAACTTTCAATGTTGTCAAATCATCTTGTAACCAAGCATGACACAACAATCTTATACACAACATGATGTACATGATGAATCTTCAAGTTAAACTTTAAGATCTCATTCATATTATATCTTGTCAAAGATATGTATTTATCATGTTTTATTAGACTCATTTATTTTACCGCATATGTTTATAAACATATATTCCAAGGTTGTATATATTATTTCCAAATCTTACAAACGAAGTTTCATTCCCAACTAAAACTTAATTTAGGTGGAATGTAGTTGCCCATACAACATATAAGATTTAAAATAATGCTCCCACTAGCTTTTAGGAATACTTATGAGTTATCTTATTTTAATTATTAAATCAAACATGGATTTAATATTAAACATAAGAAACATCTCTTAGATGCTTGCATATATCCATTCATGGATTCTTGCAGTTTGTACATATCCAAGGATTATTTGAATTCATAAAACTTCTTTGTATTACTCATCGTCCTCGCAAAAGTAATTCCACAACAAAGAGTTATGACATTCATTGTCAAAATTTCATATCAATGAAACTAAGTATGACAATTATAATCTTTATACTTCTATTTAATGTATCTAATAAAGAATATTCAATCATAGTTAATTGCTTAAATATGATTAATATTATTATCACTAGACATGCATTAAATATGTGTACAATATTGTCCATATGATTTATACATAAAGATTTAAACCACTAGGGTTTCCATCCTTTGAAGAAACTCATATTCATTATTAAGATAAACCAAGTATCTAAAGTTGATTATCTTTATGGATGACATCTCAACATTCATAGTATGATTGATTTACCACAATTCAACATTTGATAAATTCATCATTATGATTAACGAGCTTACCATGATCACGTAACTCATATTCCTCAAACATATTAAATATCCGAGATATCCTTTCGGATCTATGAGCGACAATTCCATCATATTGAGGTCTATCATTTACATGTTTAACCTCATCATGATATTTGCTAGTGTATTTTAGAAGATTATGTATTTTGTAATTCAATCTTTCAAGATCTAAACAAAATCCCACTTGCCTTTTAAAAATTTAAAGATTACCTTTAAATAGTTTATCAAGTAGAGCAACAATACATTGTTCTCTTTTGGGATACTACAAAAACATTGTGGTTCTAACATTAGTTTGTTACAACTCACTCTATAAGTAGTTTAACAAATTCGAACTTCATTTATAAGACTTAATGTGATTCATCACATTCCATAAACAAATGGTGTCTTATCAATCTTCTAGGTTGGAGTCTTATTGAGTATATTCAATCTATACTCAATCTTCTAACCTTGATAACATGTGGAAGAAACTATAGTTATCTTGAATCAAACATGCCAATAGATTTTGATTCTTCTAGCGAACATACCATAAAACTATGGTATTTCATTAGAATTAATATTGTAAGAAAATCTAACAATATTTTAGATAACCATCTACTCTATAAACACCTATTTACCAACAAAGTAAAACTTAATGGTACAATAGAATTACCAAATCAATTGCATGCATTATAACACAAGTATTTTGACCAAGTCAAAAGACATATCGATTATAATCCCACTATCGTTATAAGTCATTGATCAACTCATTGACTTCATGCAAATGTCTTAAAACATAGCAAGTTAACGTCTTACTTTATATTGTAAGTCTTTAAAAGACTTTATGTTTGTGACTTTACAAAATCATAAACATTTATAATTAAAGTAATTATGAACACCACCTCAGGTTTCAATTAATATTTCAAGTTAATAATTACTACATATATTTAAGTCATTCAACGAATACTTAAATTTAAAGTAGTATTAGATTACTTCATTTAATTATGTCATTCCATGAAATGTTCCATGTAAGCTGCAGAATCATCCATGCTCGTTCTCACGACACGTGGATATTTTACCTTGGGCTACAATCTAGTTCACGTTCTCACGTAACATAAATTGTAACTACAAGTGTTTCTTAAATATTGAATGACATAAATATTTAAAATAAAGTAGTATTTGTTATCATCTTGACACATGTTCTTAATAGGGCAATCATACATATTTAAATGTATACTTCCTATTAGAACGTTATTCTCTTACTTTTCAGTCAAAAGAATTCACTTAAAACATATTAATATGTATTGTACCTTGCACACAATAAAGATTTCTCCCACTTGTGCATGGAACAACATCATGTAACATATAAACAACACGATACACGTTCGTTTATTTGATTAATATGATTTGTGTCATAGATATAACTAGTAGATTTAGGACTATATTGATTTGTAAGGAAAGCGCATGACAATCCTTAAAAAACATAAGTGCCTACAATTGGAAAGTAATTATCTTTTGAAGATAATCAGGTTACTACACAAGAAATAAGGCTTGTAGCTCCCATGAATTAGAAATCATTAAAACAACTTCTTATTCAAGTAATGCAACACAAATGCTCCCTGAATCGACAACATTGTAAGTGTTGCATAACCAGTTAAAACAACTTGCTTGCTTTTTTACTTTCCTACGCCTTTAAAGAACCATACGTAATCATTACTAAGGTACTAAAAAGTGTATTCTACTCTTTGAATGATGGGTTATTCATCAATGTTATTAACTTGAGAAATTGGGTATGCAATTTCTTCCTTAACAGGTCTACCATCCCCATACTGGTATGTAGCACCTTTAAAGGTTAAAGTAATTCAACTAGATAAATTAAGCTAGTTTTCCTTTTACCAATTTTCGCGGTAATTAGTCTAGCTTCTAATTTAGTAACTCATATACATGTTTTCCAGTTAACCAACATTCATGTTTGTTACAAAAGGATTCATTCACCTAATGAAGGTAATGAAATCTTTATGGAAAATATGACGTGCAATTCATTGCTATGAGTTACATTAGAATTTAGACAATTCAAACGTTCCTATTATACCTTTCTCATTCATGAAAAGGAATAGGATTGAGTCTAATTCTTCTCCCATAGAAAAGAGACTTCGTTTGTCTTTTCGATAAATTATTCTCGATCAAACATTTGCTTGAAAGCGAGAATGGAGCAATTCTTGATCAAAGACTAAACTTTGTTTCTGGTTAAATGTTGCAATTATACATTCAAAAGAATTACAAAATTCAATTTTAGTATTTTCGATAATTAACCTTTTCAAGAAAATTAAACACCCATGGTTCATAAACATATAACCATTTAATTTTCACTGAAAACTAGGATCCAAATTGTCATAATCTCATCACGTCAGTTGATCTGCTAGTAATGAACCTTATACAAAATGGTAGAGCTTTTGCTCAATTGTCAATTTCAATTGCAATTCCTAGATTTATGGGATTTACATATAGCCAATTTCAATTGCCATGTAAACATGTTTTATCCCATCTTATGCCTTGAGTTGCCGTTCTCACTACAAAACTCAATTAAGTTGTCCAACTTAAGAAGCGCAAAATCGTCCATGCCCGTTCTCACGACACGTGGACATTTTACCCTTTGATTACGATCTAAGTCACGATCTCACGCAAATAAAAGGTAATCTTAGGTGTTTCGTTTCGTTGGATGGCATATAACTTAAATTAAAGGGTAATAATTTTGATGTTAAATCAAATATGTACAAAGATGTCATGCATTCATCTTCGTAACATAGGTTTTATTAAAACATTTATATCTTGTTTTAATGTTTAAGTTTTCATCATCAAACTTTAATTGAGGTATTGGTTTCACCAATCAAGGAATTTAGTGTTAATTATCATCCATTATACCGTACTTTTGCATAAGTGTAAACACTTAGTGTTTGGATAATTACCACCTAAGTGGCGCATGGAATCAACACTAATTCGCCCTTAAGACGAGCTTGCACATTTAATGACTTACTAAGTAGCTCCATTCGAACTTACGGAGGCGAGAGGACGGTGCGCTAAAGCACAACCTTAGACATCCTTTCGGTGTGTTGTGCGCACTTCTTTAAACCCCTTTTATTAGTTCATTCTCATGGGTGAGCCGTTCGGTCATTTGTACCAAAGTCATCAATCAATTAAACGATTATGATTACTATTCTTAAAATACATGTTTCACCATTGTTTAGGTGGGTTTATTTTTCTTGTAAAATACCCTTGTTACACATAACAAACAAGCAAGTATTTGTAAAAATAAACAAATAAACAATAAATGCATAACAAATAAAAGTCATGCATATCAAATAGCCACATGCAAACGTTTTTGATAAATCTTATTAAATTAATAATGATGGAGGTCTTCCCCAATTTTAGATCTATCAAAATTTAGTGTATATCACTTAAACAAGAAAGACATACAATAAAAGCAGATCCATGATAAAACATGCAGATAATTATTATGGATATAAAATTACACTTAACAATTAATGCAATTAAAACAGAGTTACACATATACAAATAAAGTTGCATGCATCTTAGGGTTTCTAATCCAATTAAAATTTTAGTTTACAAAACCCTAATTAGGGTACCAAAAAAAACGCCCCTATAAAAAATTAGGGTTTAGGATTGCAAACCCTAGATCTATGCATACAAAAAATAACACATTCATGTTTATTTTAATTATGTGTTTCAGTAATTAATTACTTGTTACACAAGGCTCTGATGCCACTGTTGAGTTTATGATATATAAAATACAATAAAACATAAAGACATCAAGAGTACACAGCGGAAGACTTAAGATCATAACAAATGAATTAATTAACTGAAAGTATGCGTAACGTACCTCTTGCGAATGTCAAATCCCTCGAGCAAAGCAAAACAACCCTCGAGCAAAGCAAAACAAAAAAAAAATACTAATTGGTGTAAGAATAATGTCTTACAACCACGTTCTTGTACACACGAATTAACCAACGAATCAAGCGATTGCTAGATCTAACACAAGTCCTCGTTTAAGAAAAACGAAACCAAACTCCCTTACAAATGGGGTGTTCGGCCGATTGGGACAAGAGAGAGAGAGGAGAGATCTAGGGTTAATTGATGCTGAGTGTATAAAACCCTAGAACCTAACCTCTTTATATACTAGTAGGTAAACTTTGGGAACAAGTTAGGGATTAGGCCTTGAAAGCCCCATATGGTGGCCATGTAGAAAGCCCAAAGCCAAACCCATAACTTTTCCAAGTTTTCCATTTCTAGTCCTTTCTCTTTTCATTTAACGATTCGTTAGTCATTTTCCATTAAATACTTAACGATCGTTAACGGACTTAATGTGCAATAATTAATCGTAAACATAAACATTAATTATTAACTTTAATTCTCATTCGCTAATGTGTGCAATCCGTGGTCACGAGTTCGAATCCGGACATTCACATGTTCGTAAATATATACATTTCAACAATTTCAACCTTATAGAATTTGAGGTCATTCGCATGCCGTTCTTAAAATCCCAACGTTATGTAATCTAAACCTAAACCGTTAAATTTGCAAATTTCCTGGTGCATAAACCGAAGTTTTCAGATGTTGTGAAGGCCGAATGGGAAAAGCATGTGTATGGTTATAAGATGTTTCAAATTGTTTAGAAACTCAAGACTATGAAAAATCCCATCTGAAAGTTGCTAAAAGATCAAGGTAATCTCCATCTTCGTGCTGAACGCCTTAGATATGAGTTAGACGAGGCTCAAAAAGCGTTAGATCGTGATCCAAGTAATACCATTCTTCGTGAAGAGGAAGCCAATTATCTTAACGCGTATAACCAAGCTGTTTTGGATGAGGAACGTTTCCTCAAACAAAGGCTAAGATCGATTGGCTAGCTGTTGGTGATTCAAACTCATCTTATTTTCATAAATCGGTCAAGAGTAAAGCCCAAAGAAATAGGATTGAAGTTGTCCGTGATTTGGAAAACGCCGAACATGAGGGCTTGGCTGTTCCAAATGCATTTGTTGAACACTGTGATTTTTTCTTGGTGTTGAAAGTGATACAACTCCTCTTCATACGCCAAACCTATTTACTAAGAAACTGCCTTCTGATCATCGCAATAGCATGGTGCGTTTGGTGACTAATGACGAGATAAAGAAGGCTATGTTCTCTCTGGTGATAACCGAGCCCCGGACCTAATGGATATTAATCAGCTTTCTTTAAAAGGGTTGGGATTATGTGGAAATGATGTTTGTAACGTTCGTGACTTCTTTACTAATGGTAGGCTTCTAAAGGAAATAAACCACACTATTCTCGCTTTAATTCCTAAGGTATCTACCCCACTTCGTATTAATGATTATCGCCCTATATCGTTTTGTAATGTCATCTACAAGTGTATCAGTAAAGTAATCACTAACAATATTAAGGATGGGCTAGGGCTTATTGTTAGTGATAATCAATCGGCTTTTGTTTCGGGTAAGCGTATCTCTGATAATATTCTATTGACACAAGAACTCATGCATGATTATCATAGAGACAAAGGCCCTCCTAGATGTGCTTTCAAGATAGACATCCAAAAGGCGTATGACACGGTCGATTGGAATTTTCTTCGTACGGTCTTGATTGGGTTTGATTTTCATCCTAAGATGGTTTAATGGATAATGGAATGTGTCTCCAATACTTCCTTCTCTATTTGTATAAATGGCGATCTACATGGGTTTTTAAAGGAAAAAGAGGTTTAGGTCAAGGGGATCCAATGTCCCCGTACTTATTTACTCTAGTGACGGAAGTTTTAACTCTTATCCTTCGAAAGAAAGTGGATGAGTCGACTGTTTATATATACCATAAGCAATGTGTAAGACAACAGATTATTAATCTTTGCTTCACAAATGATTTATTCTTATTCGCATATGGAAATGTTAATTCAGCCATGGTTTTGATGGAAGCGCCGGAGGAGTTCAAGACGACTTCGGGGCTGATTCCTAGCATACCTAAGAGTACGGTATTTTTTGTAGCGTTATTAATCATGTTAAGGCGTCAATTCTTAGTAGGATGCCTTTCAATGAAGGTACTCTCCTGTTATATATTTAGGCCTGCCTCTTATTTCTTCCGCCTCCTTTATAAGGATTGTAAAATCCTTGTTGAGAAAATGGAAAATAGAATTGGTGTTTGGAAGAATAAGTCGTTATCTTTTGCCGGTAGGCTCCAATTGGTTCAATCGGTTCTATCTTCAATGCATCTATATTGGGCTTCGGTTTTGACCTTACCTGCTTGAATTATTCAAGACTTGGAACAATCGATGCGTGGTTTTCTTTGGTGCCAAGGTGAAATGAAGAGAGGCAAAGCGAAAGTTGCTTAGGAATCTATATGTTTTCCAAAGCATGAGGTCGGTCTTGGTATCCGAAGGTTAGACACATTCAATATATCCCTTGTAGCTACCCATATTTGGAGCATAGTTACAAATAAAGAGTCCTTATGGGTTCATTCCTACAGGCTACAAGCTTATGGGACGAAGTTTTTGGGATGTTCCTATGAGATCATGTGTGAGTTCGGGGTGGCGTAAGCTACTTCAAATACGAGATACCATAAGACCGTTTATATGGTATCAACTTGGTAATGGGTCGAAGGCTTTTGTGTGGTTTGATCGATGGTGTGAGGAATGTCCTCTTTCTCAGCTCAAGACTGTTCGCCAAATTACAAATCATGGCTTTTCCATGAATGACAAAGTGGTGGACGTTATTCATAATGGTGATTGGAGATGGCAAACTGATTGGATCGATATACAACCTCCTTTGCTTGATCCTAATAAGGATGATGTGCTGTTTTGGAAAGATGTAAATGGTAATCTTAAACCCTTCTCGGTTAGTCTTGCTTGGGAATTTATCTGGCCAAGAAGTGCTTTAGTTCCTTGGGTGAATATTGTGTGGTTCTCTAATGCATTCAACGCCATGCTTTCCATATATATATGTGGCTCGTGATATTAAATAAACTTAAGACTCAAGATGTTTTGAGGCAATTGGATGTTAGTAGTGACACTAACTTAAGCCTGCTCCAATGCTCGCTCTGTAATGCCCAACCGGACTCTCACTCATACCTATTTTTTTAATGTCAGTTCTCGTTTCAGGTTTGGAGGTTGGTTAGAAACTATGCTGCTATGGAACACATTGACTCAAGAATGCCAAATATCCTTGCTTGGTTATACCCATTATCCACTAAAAGCTCGACTAAAAGTATTTGTGCTCGTCTTGTGGTTGCTGCTTCAACTTATTTTATATGGCAGGAACGTAATAATCGCATTTTCAAGAAGTCTCGGAAAGTTGAGCAAGTTATGGATGTTATTATTGCTATTGTTCGCTTAAAGGTTATATCTCTTCGCTTCAAGAAGTCTATGAAGGTGGCAAAGTATCTGGATGTATGGAAGATCTCGAATGAAATAAGTTCTGATGGCAATGGTTAAGTTGAGTTGGTCATTTCCTCTTTTGGTCTTTGGGCTGTTTGTGGGAACGCATGCATGGGGGTGCATGTGTTTAGGTTATTAGTACATATGATTAACATGGTCATAGGCTTGGCAATCCATGTAGTAGATTACGCAAGTGTAGTGCGTTAGGTTAATATGGCACTCATTCCTCTGTGCTTAATGATTTTTTTGGTGTGAATATATTTACCGGGGTAAAACCCTTTACCAAAAAAATCTTGCATAGGGTATTTACACATTCTTATTTATTTATGTATGCATGCAGTCTTGTGTTTCGATAACTTCCAGTTTGGAGCGTAGCTTGGTGGTTAATTATAAACGGGTGATGTGTCTTTCCAGGAAGACCAGCATAATCTATAGGGTAAAGATACCAGTGAACAGGGACATACATCTTATTGTTTTTGCCCGTGTAACTGTATGTCATGTATGTAAAATTAGAAGCCAGTGATGTATTCATTGTACTTTTGTCTATTGTATGCTGTCTAGTAAACCCAATAAGCCAAAGTTATAATCTTTTATTATGAATTCATCTGATTCACTCGTGTTTTTGCTTACCTAAGGTGATTTGAAATCTTGTATTGCTATGTTGGATTGGCAAGGTTTGAAACGATTCATGACAATTCAAGCTGTGTTTTGTAAATTCAGTCCTCCTGGTATGTAATGAGGGTAAAAAAAGTAGGAGTTGGGTTTAACTTATGACATAGGAACACAGAGAGGAGGGACAACCGTTGGCTGCTCTGAAAGTCAGCTCATGAGTTCGCTCACGACATCCTGTCAATCAACGCGTCTCACTTCCGTGGGTGTTCCTTTATTATAAGTGACCCCGCCTTCGAACCCACTTTAATGCTCCCACTTGGGTCATAGATTCACGTGACTGAATCCAGCTGACTTTGAAATTTGGCTAGGGGTTATATACATTGGAGATATTTTTACTCTCAACGATGTGGGATAAAAGGGATAAAAAGTAAACATCACGTATACACCAATTATTTTAGTTATATATGGAGCGATTAATGTTACGACATCAAACATGAAACATAGATTTCTGATAAACTCCCTATTTGATTTACCGCATGTCTTTCTACGTATAGAGCAAAGTGGATAACATGAGGAGCTAGCTTATGTATTAATAGAAACTTTACCTCATAACTCATGCTTAAAAAGTATAATTTTGATAAAGAACTGAATATTTCTTATGACAAAAACTGGGCTTGTGTTAGTTTAATGATTTGGGTTTGAAAGTTTAAACACCGGACAATATATAACGAGTTTCATTTTTATTGCATAATGAAGTCAAACTAGATTTTGGGTGAAGCCTTTAAAAAAAATACACATTTTCCCCAAAACATGTTTCGAACAAATTTACACCCGCACAACATGTTGCTTTCTAAGTAGAAACAAATTAAAAGATTGAAACCCATTTTTTTAAGACCGGGCGTTATAGTGGTTATTCACCACTTGTGGAGCAAGTCCACCGCGCACCAACCCTACGATGGCCAAACACCGCCACACGCCAACGTATGATTTTTGTGCTGGTTCGGTTGTTGAAACCACCTAACGAAAGCACCAATTTTGGTTTGTGAGTGTGTGTGGGTATATCGTGGGGTATGTTTCTATTAAGTGGAGTATTTTTATGTGTTTGGTTAGGTGATCACTACGCCTGTAAATGTCGTGGTAAAGTGATGTGCTGAAAATCTGATGTGACGTTGAGGTAGAGGTCGTCTGAAAGTGACCATTATACCCAGCCTAACAAATTGCATGTCGGTATAAGAGTTTTATCGTATCCCGCCTCAACGCGTGGGTTATATGAATAATATAAAGTGAAGTAACATGGTGTGACATTTAAAAAATATGTAAATTGATACGAGGACCAAACCTAGCCGATTCCAAAAGAGCCAAGAACCGAGCAAGAGTTATATTGTATCTCTTGATAGTATTGTGTCAGTTCTGGTTAAGTCAATTCCATTTATCATCCGCCTAATTGGGATGATAATAGGGATACTTTAGTGGCTTGTGATAACGAGTTACTACTAGCGAACGACGGTAAGTTGGCTCAACTTAGCAACCATTTATTAGTTCGTGGATCCTTAGTTCCTTACCAACATAGAGCAATATACAATTTGTACATCCCCTTGCTTAACTTCAACATCCATCATCATGACTAGTATCCATTTAATCAAACCCTCCAAACTCATCTTAATGCCCTCGCTTGAGTCACAGGCTCGCGTCACCGAACCCGACAGTTTCAATGTGTTCTACCAATGATTATAAAGACTAATAAGCTCTTTAACTTGGGTAATGTGAGACGGTGCCCACATGGGTTTATAAAACATAGCAACAAAACAACTATAGTGCAAAGTTTAATATAACTATAACACTATATCATACACATTCAAATACCCAATAAATACACAAGCAGGTTAACTTCCGTTAAAGTTAAATATTGTATTAGAGCTTTAAAAAAGGAACACTCTTTAAAAAAGTCATGTTTAAGAGGAATCCTAACTAAAATGTCAAAAACTTCAACTATCCCACATCGACAGGAAGAAAAACAAAAGTGTTACTGTATTTATAAAACCCATCTGGACCAACTTACATAGCTGAGTTCATTAACTTGAGCCTGTAACCCAAGTGGGAGCACTAAGATTGTTTGAAGGGCTAAGAGCCAGGGGCAAGCACTCGTGAGTCTGTGGGACAAGCTTGCGGATGGAGTAGTTAATCGGTGTTAGCACAAAAATTGTGCGCACTCTTTGAGAGAGTAACCCCATTTGAGACTCGTAATGTCCGAGCCAGCCTTCTAGTATGGTGGTACCCTATTTGAGACTAGTAAGGTCCGACCCAGCCGTTCTCTTGATCATGATTGACCCCTTCTTAGCCCGACTATAATCTTTTATATAACTCGAGTGTTTTTTATATACGCATTCTGTATTCCTTCTAAAGTTTGAATCAACAGTTCTTATTGCTTCAGCTTCACACTAATGGCTAAAGTCAACTCCATAATAACAGTAAAACAAATTTGAATCGATATCTTCAATCTTTGCATTTCTTATTTGTGAAAAGTTGTTTTTGATTTTGGTACTTTGACCCATCTCTCTAGTTTCACAAAAAGGCTGAAAGTGACATTTTACGTTTAATGAGTATCAAGCAGTTTGCTGCATTGTTTTGTCAGATCCATTAATCATTAAAGATAAAAGACATCTTTGTGACAACATTTACGTATGTAGACTTCTATCAATAACTGTTGTATATGGTTCAATCTTTGAACCTAATCAAACACAACCAAGCAAAAATATGTACCTATGATCGAACAAATGTAAAACAAAAGCGTAATTTAGAACAAATAGTAGTTTCGAACCAAAACAGAAACGAATTCTAAAAGATGGGAGTGGGGGTTGAAGGAGGAGACAAACCATGGATGTTCAAGCGAACACAACGAGAGTTACAGTCCGCGCATTAAACAGTCAAGATTGTGCCGGTTAGCTATGCTGCTCTGGTTAAGTCAGCACATACCACACTCCAAAGTTAATCAAAGGTGGATTTCCTGATGGGCTCACCAACTGATGCGCTCAACAATACACGGTTACTTGCTTGCACACGGGCCCGGGTCAATTATATTTATCCGTGTATCCTCAACCGCACAAAGACTGACGCCACAAACTTTTAGAGCCCGACTTCGCCTCTCTCATTGTAAGGATATAAACATCCATTAAACAGTCAAGATTGTGCCGGTTAGCTATGCTGATCTGGTTAAGTCAGCACATACCACACTCCAAAGTTAATCAAAGGTGGATTTCCTGAACACGTGATGCGCTCAACAATACACGGTTACTTGCTTGCACACGGGCCCGGGTCAATTATATTTATCCGTGTATCCTCAACCGCACAAAGACTGACGCCACAAACTTTTAGAGCCCGACTTTGCCTCTCTCATTGTAAGGATATAAACATCCATGGGTTGGTCCTCGTTCAAAATCCCTTCGAACCAATCTTAATGCCACCCACTTGGGTCATAGACTTGCGTTACCAAGTCCAGCTATTGCAAAAGTTTGACCAGTTCATTATAAAGACTTACAGGCTCTTTTCCCCAAGCGATGTGGGATACTATCATATAAGGTTTTGAAAGACGAGAAAAACACATAATAAATACTCATACACACATATTGGGCACGTATTCCAAAACTGTTTTGGTATACAGTTATTGATTATTTGTGATTTGTTGATTATTTAGATGACAGGAAAGCACAAAACTTCATAGGAAAAGATTTGCACAAAACTTCATAGTTAATTGTGTAAGAACTACCACCGGAACATTAGTCTAATGGTTGGAGCACTTGTGCTTGAGTCAATTGACCCAAGTTTAAGTCTCATCTTTGGCATTTGCTTCAGATAGGTAAAACTTATATGCACACTGGAGAGACTTTGTAGAATAAGAGCTCAAGGGTCCGAGTGAACCCACTTTAATGCTCCCACTTGGGTCATAGATTCACGTGACTGAATCCAGCAGCCATTGAGATTTACTATGCTTATATATACCGGAGATCTTTTCACTACAACCGATGCGGGATAAAAGGGATAAAAAGTAAGCCATGCACCAACCAATTAGTAAATTGACATCTTCTTTGAAACTTTAAACAATAAAGTTAACTAATCTTAAATTATGTTTGCATCTTCTATGAAATATTTCGTATTAACTCGCAAAGTTGAGTTATATATGGAGCGATTAATGTTACGACATCAAACATGAAACATAAATTTCACAATACAGTTAGAATGTGTCACATGCATGGGTTTATAAAACATAGCAACAAAACAACTGTAGTGCAAAGTTTGACTGTTTTGTCATGTTACATGTGCACGAAGGATAACATAGCGAGTCAAAGAACTCGTAAAATGAACTGAAGAAGGGAACCGAATAACGAGTGAGTTTTTACAATATTTGTTATTTATTTTTATAGATATCTATAAGTATCAAACAAGGTATCAAATAGACAATACCAATAAATAGAAAACTAAGAACACGGCAAACACTCAACTAGTGTAACATAACCCGACTATCTATAAGATAGGACGTGGGGGTTTCTGGATGACCAGAACCATGGTAGTTTTTAGCCAAGCCAAGACTAGTAATTAAGAGGTGGTATGTGCGCACAAGATGTTGAGCTGCTATTGTCAGCTCCTATGCCAAAACAAAATGATTAATTTTCATAAAATCGTTGATTTAAGTTCATTTACATACCAAACATTTACTTAATCCTAGCTACTTATTCTTTAAATTATATAACAAACTCACTTTCGCCCCATTTGTTTTTCAAAAATCAGCACTTCTTAAACCGCTAATCATTAATCGAAAAAAGTTATACCAACCCGACGAGCATTTAATTATCTTTTTATATACGGGGACATTAATATACTTTTGACAACTTCTTTCCATTTTTTTCATGTTTTTCGTCTTCTCTTCTTTTTTTCTTTGTTGATAATTGCATGAGAAATTACGTGTTGTTAAACACTAATTTGAATATCTAAACATATAATAAAATGAACATAATTTTTTTACAATATTTTGAAAGTTTCACTTTTTTTTCTTCTTAGAAATTAAACATTAATAGCTTTTCAACCATATATAACACATTCTATTTCAAATTGTAGATTAGTTAAGTTAATTCATCAAAGTTTGATTAACACATAAAATCAGATGTGATTTTAACCACACGTGATCTCAATCACATTTGATTTTTACTAAATGTGTTGTTATCACATGTATCACGTGTGATTATAGAAGTTTCACGGATGAAGTGTTATAATATATAATTTGAATACAGTGTGTGATATATGGTTGAAAAACTATGAATGTGTGTTCTTCATTGCAATAACCGGGAAAAGGTTTTTATTTATAGACAAATACTTATGTCAATTTTAGTTCATATGTTTAGCGTTCGAGTCATTAGTGTTAAATCACATGTGATATGTCATAGGGCTGAGCAAAACCGACCGATACCCGACAAGCCCGACAAACCGACCGACCCGACAAGCCCGAATAACCGACCGACTCAGTTTCGGGTCGGGACTCGGTTTCACTTTTCTTAGTTAATCCGTATCGGGTCGGGTTCGGGTAAAAAACCCGACTACACCCGAATAACCCCGCCAGCCCGAAATTAATTAGGTTACATAAATACAAGCGCCACTTTCTTTTCTTTTTCATTCCAACTCAGTAACAAAAACCCCACAAACCGAGTAACTCACAAAAGTTTTGGCTTCTCAACAAATCTGTCTTCCCTCTTCACCCAATTCACCCAATTCGTATGTGGTTTTGGAACCGAGTAACTCACAAAACTTTATTTTCTTTTTCATTTGTATGTGGTTTTCTTTTTCTTTTCACAAAACTTTCTTTTCTTCACCCAATTCACCCAATTCGTATGTGGTTTTGGAGATGACATCAGCAGGTAAATTGTATTTGTTTTGGAAGTTGGTACTGTATTTGTTTTGGAAGTTGGTACTTTATTTTGCCCTAAATGACATTGAAATGGTATTTTATTTTGCCTGGAAATGTTTATTTAGAAATGGATCTGCTGGCCCGTTTGTAAATGGATCCGCTGGGCAATACTTGGGCTGGAAGGCTGGAAGATTTAGTGAAATCGGGCCTGGCCCGTTTGTCTCGACTTACCGACCGACTTGCCCGCCAATTTCCCGAACCCGACCGAATATCAATCGGGTCGGGACTCGGTATAGATTTTAGAGTGTTTCGGGTGTCGGTATAATCGGGTCGGGTCGGGTCGGGTTACGACCCGATGCTCAGCCCTAAAATGTCATGTGAATTTCAATAACGAAAATAAAACGTGAAAAAAACGACCAAAAAAAGTTTGTCGAAAGTATATTAAAGTGCTCGTTTATAGAAATATAAATCAATGATCGTCGTAATGTTATAATTTGTTTGTTTAACGATAAACGTTTAATGAGATATTTAAATTATAAAAAAATACGTGTAATTGAATTTTTAATTTAAATATCCATTAATCTCCCTTTTTTTCTCATCGAAAAATGAATGACTAAAATTTTTTCATTGATATGTAAAAAAAAATGGTATGTAAAATAACTTTCATCAAAATCGTTATATTAACTAAACATAACAGTCATAGAATATCACTCAGTCTTTTAGGTCAACTAGACATAATAGTAAACTAAACACGATAGTAAGAGAATATCACTTAATTTTCTAACTAGGTATATTGACGATTTTGTCTTTCAGATATTTTGATGATGTTACATCTTATTGTACTAGCCGGTTACCCGTGCGTTGTAACGACGGGTACCCGTATAACTAAATTTTCTGGCAAGCAATTATTTTTGAAATTATACATTCTTATTTGTGAAAAAATGTTGAGAAAATTTCTTAAATCACCCGTTTATAGTACGAATTTACGAATTTGAATTTCGCACATACTTTTTTCAAAAATGAACTATTAAATATTATCCGTTAGATTGATTAGTATAAGCCTTTTTAACCATACACGTGTCTCCCAACGAATTTCAAAGTAGTCATGGCTGAATGATGAATGCTACGCGAGTGCTGGGTGAGTTCTAGGCGAGTTTAAAAGTTTTATCAAGTTAAACGCGAAGCTAGGCGAATGTTAGGCGAGATGTGGGCGTGTGCTGGGCGAGATTTGTGCGTGTGTTGGGCGAATGTAGTGCATGTGTGGGCGTGTGCTGGACAAGATGTAAACTGTCATAAGTTAAACGTGAATGTTTCCTGGGCGAGATGCTTCCTAAGTCAAACACGAATGTTTCCTGAATGTGTTTTTTACGGTATGTCAAAATTAGAAGCCAGTGAAATGAGTTGCTACTTTTGTATTTTTGTCTAGTAAACCCAATAAGCCAAAGTTATAATCTTTTATTATGAATTCATCTGATTCACTCGTGTCCTTGCTTAACTTGATATAAATTTGACAGTATGGTCGTGTTAAATATTCTTGCAACAAGTTTGCAGAACTTTTTTTCTAGACCAAAGCAACAAATAATGAATGAACCAAGCCGGGTTCAAAATTGATATGATTATTTAAATTTATTTTTGGGTGCAGACTTAAGGTTAACTCGAGTCTCCCTTTGATTTAAAGTGTTTGTTGAAATTATATCTTTAAACCTAAGGTAATTTGCAATCTTGAATTACTACATTGGAGCGCAACGATGGTGGACCCGGGATTTTAGAGGCGGGGCAAAAATTTGTTTTGATAAAATTTGTGATGAACTTTAATAAAAGGTCATAAATTTTTTACACTAAAAGCGGTATTTTTAGATTAAGATAGAGATATAATGTTTTAAATTGTTTGATCTTAAGTGGAAGCGATTTGATTTTGTAATGTGGTGCACTTTAATAAAATGGTCATAAAAAAAAAATTTACCCTAAAATTTGATAATTTTTGGCGAACCATGGAGGGCACCGCCCCCCCTAACCTCCATGTAGTTCCGCCCTTGGTGGCAAGGTTTGAAACGATCCATGACAATCCAAGCTTTGTTTTGTAAACTCACTCCTCCTGGTTGTATGTTTTGAGGGTAAAAAAAAAAGTAAGAGTTGGGTTTAACTTATGACACAGGAACAACACTACTAACAAGTGGGACAACCGTTGGCTTGCTCTGAAAGTCAGCTCATAAGTTTACTTATGACCATCTTTTTTTAGGGGAGGAATAATGCCTTCCCCGAGATGGTATCAACGGCTTGTACACTTCCCGTGGGTGTTTCTTTATTATAAGAGACCTCCTTCGAACCCACTTTAATGCCCCCACTTGGGTCACAGATTCACGTGACTGAATCTAGCAGACGTTGAAATTTGGATAGTGCTTATATACATTGAAGATATTTTTATTCCAACCAATGTGGGATAAAAGGGATATAAAGTAAACATGATGCGTACACCAATTAGTAAATTGACATCTTCTTTGAAACTTTAAGCAATAAATTAAAACTAATCTTAAATTATGTTTGTATCTTCTATGAAATATTTTGTTTTGACTCGAAAGCATTAGTTATATATAGAGCGATTAATGTTCCGTATTTGATTTACTGCATGTCTTTCTACATATAGAGCAAAGTGGATTACATGAGGAGCTTGTGTGTTTAATAGAAACTTTACCTCATAGCTCATGTTTAAAAGTATAATTTTGATATACATTCTCCGGAAACATGTTTCGAACAAATTTACGCCCGCATTAACATTGAAATATGTGAATCCGCATATTGCGTTTTAAGTAGAAACAAATTAAAAGATTAAAACTCGATTTTCATAAGAGCGGGCGTTATAGTAGTTATTCACAGGGGCGGACCTAGGCACAAGCTAGGCGGTGCCCGGGAACCACCTTGGAAAAAAATTTCTTTTACAAACGTTATAGTAACTTTTTTTAGGAACCACCTTGAGAATAAACAAGGAACCACCTTATAAGCGTTGATCTAAAAGTATAAAATAAAAATGGTAGAGGAAAAAAGAAAAATCGCCGGAGAAGGAGAACGTCATCTACTCTGGTACTCAACTAATGAAGAAGAAGATATTAAGTCATTTGGTCAAAGTGTTTAGAGTATACACTAATAAAATAGTACAAGTGCTTTCGTCCTTTGTATAGCAATTTTTATTACTTTTGCACAAAATAAACTTTGAATACTCCTTATAAATTTTTTATAGTACTCTGGATAAAGCCATTTGAGGTTTGGTTAAAATCTTTGGCTAGGGCTTTGAAATTTGGCTAGGGGTTATATACATTGAAGATATTTTTACTCTCGACGATGTGGGATAAAAAGTAAACATCACGTATACACCAATTATTTTAGTTATATATGGAGCGATTAATGTTACTACATGAAACATAAATTTCATAATTCACTTAGAATGTGATAAACTCCTTATTTGATTTACCGCATGTCTTTCTACGTATAGAGCAAAGTGGATTACAAGAGGAGCTAGCTTATGTATTAATAGAAACTTTACCTCATAGCTCATGTTTAAAAAGTATAATTTTGATAAAGAGCTAAATATATCTTATGACAAAAACTGGGCTTGTGTTAGTTTAATGATTTGGGTTTGAAAGTTTAAACACCGGACAATATATTTTACCCAGTAACGAGTTTCATTTTTATTGCGTAATGAAATCAAACTAGATTTCGGTTGAGGCCTTTAAAAAAATACACATTCTCCCCAAAACATGTTTCGAACAAATTTACACCCGCACTAATATACGCATATTGCTTTCTAAGTAGAAACAAATTAAAAGATTGAAACCCAATTTTTATAAGATCGGGCGTTATAGTGGTCACCATCCATGGAGCAAGTCCACCGCGCACCAACCCTATGACAGCCAAACACCGCCACACGCCAACGTATGATTTTTGTGTTGGTTCGGTGGTGCAAACCACCTAACGAAATGTACCAATTTTGGTTTGTGAGTGTGTGTGGGTATATCGTGGGGGTATGTTTGTATTAACTGGAGTTTTTTTTATGTGTTTGGTTAGGTGATCACTAAGCTGTAAATGTAGTGATAAATTGGTGCGCTGAAAATCTGATGTGACGCTTGGTAGAGGCGGTTTGGAGGTGACCATTACACCCAACCTAACAATTGCATGCCGCTTTAAGATAAAGTGAAGTAACATGGCCTAACATATAAAAAAAAATGTAAATAGATATGAGGACCGAAACTAGCCGATTCCAAAAGACGAGGGTTGGGTTGATGGAGTATACCTTCAAGATTTTAGCCAAGAACCGAGCAAGAGTTATATTGTGTCGGTTGATGTATTGTGTCAGTTTTGTTATGGTTAAGTCAATTCCGTTTACGATCTGCCTAATAGGGATGTGAATAGGGATATCTAGCGGCTCGTGATAACAAGATACCACTAGCGCGCGATGATGGGTTGGCTTGACCAAGCAACCATTTATTAGTCCGTGGATCCTTCACCAACACGAAGCAATGTACACTTTGTGCATCCCCTTGCTTGACTTCAACATCCATCATCATGACTGGTATCCGTTTGAACAACCCTCCAAACTCATCTTAATGCCCCTACTTGGGTCACAGGCTCGCGTCACTGAACCCGACAGTTTCAATTTGTGCTCGACCAATGCTTATAAAGACTAATAAGCTCTTTAACTTGGGCAATGTGAGACGGTGCCCACATGGGTTTATAAAACATAGCAAAAAAACAACTATAGTGCAAAGTTTGAATCTACTATCTATCTAATATAATAAACAAGAGTTTGTTACAACTCTTTGAAGCACATATTGTAATTAATATTCTGATGTGTCACAAATGCTATTGGTCAATAATATAGGCATGTACAAGTCGTCTTCAACAATTAAAACACTCACAAGTAAAAGCTTCTTGAGTACGCCTATTCAATCACATTCAATCAGTTACATGTATACAATTAATTTCGTCCAGTTCAAATAAACATCCAAAAATAACGTCCACTTTAATATTTATGTTATTGATTCCTACAATCAATCATAAACCATAACTTTTGCAGTTTCAAACACCACAATCAATTGCATTAAAAAATCAGAAAACCAGCATCATTCAAAATCCGTTCAAAACTTATCCATGCCAATTATTAATTCACATTCATGAATTAGTTTTTATAATTTGTGTCTTTTTTGAATTCAATATATAATCTTCTTCTTCCTCACGAATTAACTTTAACTAATGACATTGTATTTTGCTTTTTTTATTATTATAATAATAGGTTTCAGAAGTCGATCATATATTCGGGGTCCTATTTGTAATCTATGACGAGGTAAGCTTTTAGTTTCTTACTGGTAATACCTAAACCCATTCCTATAAAATGCCATGGCTTAAGACGTTAGCATATGTTCTGTGTGTTAATACCTATAATGAATATTTAGATTTGGTGTAACTGAATGGCTTAAGACGATAAATTTGGTGTAGTAGCAATGGCCGAGAGGTGTTCAATACCTATAATGAGTACATGGAATTGGTCATACAAATGTAAGATCTCTTATAGTTAGTTCTCTACATGAAATAGTTGGTATTAGGGGTGTTTGGGATTGCTTAAAAATAATCCATTTGTTTGTTATGTGTAAATAGGCTATTTTGTATTTTGAATAAGTAATTTAAGGTTGCTTATTGATCTTAAAAAATATTGTGTAATATTAGGTCCTACCCTCTTCGAAAACCTTATATTTGTCCTTCTTTTGATTAAAATATAACTGTTGTGTGCTAAAAAAAACCTGAAACGTTTTGTAGCATAAAGAAATCGTGCATACCCTGGTCGAAATCCTAAACCGACATTTGTATATCTTTTCAGCTCTATTGATCTCCCGAGCATCACAACGGCGGCAGAAATCCTAAATCGATTTGTTGATCTACACGAGGTAAATATGTTAAAAAGTTTATGGGTTATATAATTTCCTAAACCAGTGCATGCTTATTATTATATTTTATACTTGCATTGACCCATTTGATTTGTTTCTTGAAAGTTATTTCTTAAAATGAAACCGAAAATGCATCGGAGAATAGTTTTCAAAGCTGTAACATGATAGATATAATGATTAGTTTGATATTAGAATGGATAATGCAGTCACGAAATTATAGCGGTACTTAATAGGTATAATGAAAGTATACGGTTTTAATTACACTCATATTTGTACATTCGTAGTAGCTTCTTTATGTTGTGTTGACACAGTTTGTAACGTTCAATTAGTATTTTCATTGAAATAATAGAAAATTTTCCTTTCAATTTTTTTTATACAGAGTAATGACTTCCTTTTATGGTGTTGTAGGTAGTAATCTCATCCTGGATGATAGAGCGTTAGTTGATCAAGCAACTTGATCACTTTCTCATGGTAAGCACAAATATGACTCTTAATATTTGCAAGATAAATACATCAAAAAAATCGTTTCCATAATTGTATATCCCATACCGATTCAAACAGCAAAAAAATGGTTACATGACTATGCCAGTAAATCAACACCGCATCAATTTAGATGTGTTTTAATTTTTGTGATACTCATCTCGATTCATTAACAGAGACCTAAATCAAACCCACGTAAATCAAATCCGCAATAGTTTGGATAGTTTTTTTAGCATTTAGATTTCAGTCACATAGTACAACAATTTGGATGTGTTTTTTTATGTTGTCAATTTAATTTTTTGCAGATTCAATTTGGATATGCTTCTCATATCCAAATATCCGCAATAGTTTGGATTTTTAGCATTTAAAATCCGCAATAGTTTGGATTCAATTTGGATATGCTTCTCATATCCAAATAGTTCGGATTTTTAGCATTTAAAATCCGCAATAGTTTGGATAGTTTTTTTAGCATTTAGATTTCAGTCACATAGTACAACAATTTGGATGTGTTTTTTTATGTTGTCAATTTAATTTTTTGCAGATTCAATTTGGATATGCTTCTCATCATTCATTCACCACCATGATTTTTTTCTCTAATGTATCATCTATTTTATAAATTGGTTTAAATTTGTTTTGTTTTTTAGATCAATTTCGATATTTTGTTTAGGTTTGTTTTTTTGTTGCAGAAAAAAGAATCGGTGGGACTAATTGATCAAGTTAAGCTTTCACTGTTCAATAATAGGTAATTGTTTCTATCATTTTTTTTTCTACTTTTGAACAATGTGTCGGGTGACTAACTGAGTGAAGCGGTCGAGTTTACTTTACAAACTAGATAATGGAAGTGAAAATTGAAATTTCTTAGTGTAGATATGTTATTGCCTTCGATTAAGAATGTGGTCTTTTGGATAAAGGCTTTTAACCCGTAAAATAAGAGTAAGAATGTGGTTATACTTGACTAACCAAGTCCAAGCCCAACAACATAATAAGAAAAATTGTTGTAGTCTTCTTTATTATACCAAGTTGTACACTTAGATGGTTGTTTAGGACTGCGTATCAGGTTAATTATGTTTTGGCTATCTAGGATTTCTTATAAACTTCGTATAAAGGCCATATGGGATTTCTCATTTGAATAACTACTCTTAATGGATGTTTTGAGTTGCTTATTAAACTGCTTAGAAAGGCTTTTTGGTTCACAATATAGTTTGGCCATGCCAAACACCCTCTTATCCATTGCTCTTTTTTTTTTTTTTTTTTTTTTTTTTTTTTTTTTTAATTTTTAAATTCCCACAAATATGTTTCGGTTTGTCACAAAGTAGATAAGGCGTAATATGATCTAAATAAAACTAGAATACCTTTTACAGGTGAATAATTCATTTGTGATAATTTTGGAGGGCATGCTTATTTTACATGATCCCCGTGTACGTTATATGATGGATATGAAGATCTTTGTTGATACATGTTCTTTTTACTTCTTAAATCTTATCTCATGCAATATGTGATGGATTAATCTTTTCTATACACATGCCTTTTATTGGTGAAGTTTAATTTATATCCATGTTCTAAATATCGATTATATTGGAACTTTTTAATTGAGCTTGAATATAATAGATGTTGTTTATAAAGTAGATGCTAATGCACCCTAAAAAGAAGAATAAGGTGCGATACATGTGAAAGAGGAAGAGATATCAGTTTTATGCCAACTGCAGAACCACATGAGGTAGTTCGGGTTAAATCGATACCAACTGAATTTGCTTAAGTAATACAAGAAAATGTGGTAATATTTTATTTCTAGAGTAGATATGAACTTTTTGTAGCATAAAAGTAAATGGCTCAAAGGAGGTTTGGGTCACAGTGGGTAATCATTGGAACGGGGTTGAAATAGATACAGGTTGATCTTGAATGGCTCACATGATATACATTTGATTTAATATATTCATGGTGCGATTTATTAGCCTTTTAGCCTACATAATCAACATCGATTGCGGGTTCCTTATGTATATTTGTTTTATATTGCTTATTTATTGGTGATACTTTTGTTGTTGTCATAAGTAGGGGATTGCAAAATGATGAGACGATGAAGCAATCATTGAACCCGTGGTTCGTGGTTTGAAGAGCAGCTAAAGAGATTGTCCTAAAGAGCTCAAACACATACTATCAGATTATACAAGAATGACAAGGGATGGTCTTTGAACAGTTGTGTTGGCGTTTAGCTCCCAGCTACAGGGTGTAGATAATCAATTCAGCAGAAATGTGCAACTCTTCAGCAGAAACAAACAAACTGTTAGTTGTAACAGATACCACTTGGTGGTTACCGGATATCACTTGGAATCGTGTAATCACTTTCCAAAGTAAACTATTCGACCCTAATGCCTGGGTATCACGAATATCTACTTGGGATAAGACCAAATGTAGTTAGAGAATTAGGCACAATTCTTTAACCCTTGCGCTTATAAGTGTTTTGTGTTTTCTGTGTATCTTTCATGCATAATCAGATCTCCTATTTATAGGAAATACTCTTGGCATAGTCAATGGAATTATGAGTATTAATCGGCCCATTAATAGCCTCATAATCATCCCCATTATAGCCGTTAGTGGTTACATGACCAATTAAAGCGTGGTCATTATTGCGTTTAAACCGCCACTTGAATAGGTCAAAACCGTTACAAGCAAGTACTTTCATCAAGACTTTCATAGTGCCTTCAGTGGTTACGCGCCGATGGAAACGCCCACGCCGGTGTAAACACAACATCGGTGAGACTCGACTTCGGTGGAAACACCACTCGGTGGAAACAGCGATCCGATGTAGGCATCGCCGCTGGAAACACCGATACTCGATGTTAACCACAGCAATACTTTCACCAAGCACTATCAATCCAAACCACTACAAGAGTTCGTGGTGTTCATGGACCTTATGGGTGTACACTCCGTACCTCCTAACCCATTACAAGGTGTGAACTAATCCCACAAGTGCACTAAATTTTCCAACAATCCTCCCCAAATTTAGTTCACTTCCTTTGCATGAAAACAAACATCAAACAAAACATGTGCATAAATGAAAATGTCACGAGGATTGAATTTCCATCTTAGTAATTACACGTTCAAATATTCGAGAATCGGGGTGTTCTAAGAATTGAACCCTTCAACCCATTTGAGTACACGAAGATAACTACACACAAGCTTTCAAACACATATCGACTCGACACTATACAAGCCATGTGTCCATATCCAAATTCATAAGTGTTGTAGAAGCTAAAGTCCAAAGCTTCTCAAGCGGCAAAACTTCAACATTTACATAGGTGGTTCCTCTTTAGTCATGCTCTCGCCAAGCACTTTTTCAAAGAAAATTAACCATTAAGTAAAGACTTCATCCTCCTTTCAAGCAGTTTCGAGCACAACCTTGGGATGTAAAATAAACATGTGCTCCATCCATCGAATGTTCGACTTTCCACATTGAACTCAACTCCTAAGTTTCCTCGGGGAGGAGTTGGGTGTCCTAACATTCGATGACTAAGTTGGACTTAAACCCATCCCTTTAGCGAGACTTTATAACCAAGTCTCTAGCAGTCCCCTTCGTCAAGTGATCGCCTAAGTTCTTGAGATCTAACAAACTCTATAGATACCACCCCATTCATGATAAGCTCACGAATCATGCTATGCCCGACACCTAAGTGTCTAGACTTACCATTGTACATCCGGCTATAAGCCCAGCCAATGTAGTTGCACTATCACACCGGATAGAAATGGGTGCTATAGGTTTAGCCACAATGGAATCTCAAGAAGCAAGTTTTTCAACCATTGACTTCTTTACCAAAGAATTGCTAGAGCCACAAATTGATTCCATTGTTGAACCGGTGATGCAAGTTTGCTTCTTGGATGCCCAAGAAATTGCACCTCCACCAAGTAGGAATACCCACCCGGTAGACGAATTGTCTTGATGTTCTTGATCCAACTTGCATCGATGTAACCTTCCAACACCGATGGGTAACCGATATATGAGAGACTATAATCCATAGTTCTCTTCAAATACTTGATACCCTTTGAAGCGCTTGCGCTGATGAGCACTAGGATTACTAGTATACCTACTCAATTTTCCCACCGCAAAACCAATATCGGTCTTGTACAAGTCATGGCATACATCAGGCACCAATTACCTAGAATACTCAAGTTGAGATCTGACCTTGCCATGATTAGGCATTAGCTTCTCACAAGTATCCATAGGTGTACTCACTGGAGTACAATCAAAGTAATTGAATTTCCTCAAGACCTTCTCAATATAATGAGACCGAGAGATAGAAATTCTTTTACTTTCATGTTTAATCCTAATACCAAGGATAACATCGCCTCCCCCATGTCCTTCATGGAGAACCTTGACGACAAAAATTCCTTTGTCGGTCAACTCGATTTTAGTCGATGCCAAAGATCAACATGTCATCAACATATAGACAAATGATGACTCCTTTACGATTCATCAAATTTGCTATATACACATTTGTCGACTTGGTTAAGAACATAACCACTAGACAAAACCACTTCACCAAATTTTTGATGCCATTGCTTAGGTGCTGCTTGATCCATAAAGAGACTTAATCGGTTTACACACCTTGTTTTCATTTCCGAGCAAGATGAAGCCACGAGGTTGGTTCATATAAACCTCCTCTTCCAATTCACCATTCAAGAAAGTTGTTTTCACATCCATCGATGAATAACGATTGTGAATAGATGCCATAGCAATCGGCGATCTTATGGTGCGACACGAGCCACGGGGCATAAGTATCAAAATAGTCTATCCACGACTTTTGTTTAAAGCCCGAATAACTAATCTAGCCTTGAACTTTTCAATAGTTCCATCTACCTTCATTTTCCTTTTGAAAATCCATTTGCAACCCGAGGTTTGCAACCGGAGTAGATCAACCAACACCCAAGTGTTGTTGCCCATGATGGAATCCATCTCATCATTGATTGCTTCTTTCCGGAAAGCAATGTCACGGGACTTCATTGCTTCTTCAAATGTTTTGGGGTCATCCTCAACAATGAAGCAATAGGAGTATTGGTCCGAGACCTCATCCCTAGTACCTTCAACTAAGTATAGTTGAAACTCAGTCCAAATGACTTTGGAGTCCGACCCTTTTGCTCTTCCCGAGCACGAGGTTGAGTTGTTGAACCACAACCTCATCGGGGACCACCGATACACCGGTGTCATGAGTTCCATTAGGAATCCTCGACTTGGTCTAGGGATGATGAGAATCTATTCTCATCAAAGTGCGCATCCCTTGATTCAATTATTGAGTTAAGCGAAACATGTTCATTAGGTTCAATAACATAGAACCTAAAAGCCTTGGAATGCTCAAGATATCCAACAAAGATGCGATCAATGCCTCTTTCACCCAAAGTCTTTGCTTTGGATCGTGGAGTCTTACAATGACCTACAACCCTGACCACGAGATAGTTCAGTTGGGTTTCCTTTTAGTCCGAGTTCATAAGGGGTAACCTTGTTCCTTTTGTTGGGAACTCTATTTAATAAATAGCAAGTCGTTAACATAGCTTCACCCCGTAACCCTTGACTCGATTCTGAATAGGACAACATGGAATTAACCATCTCCTTCAAGACCTGTTTTTCCTTTCGAAATGCCATTTCTTTGAGGAGTATAAGGGCGATCGTTTCATGGATTATTCCAACAGACCGAAAGTCTTGAGTATCCATGTACTCACCTCCCTATCGGTCCTTAATCTTTTGATCAAAGACCCAAGTTGTAATTCAACTTGATGTTAAACACTTTGAATTTATCTAATGCTTCATCCTTGGTATGTAACAAATAGACATAACAAAATCTAGAAGCATCATCAATAAATGTCACAAAGTACTTCTTATTTCCCAAAGAAGGAGTGGCATGCAAATCACACAAATCATCGCACAAGCTCTAAGAGCTTAGTCTCACGACTAACACCACGAAAGGGTTTCTTGGTAATCTTGGTCAACATGCAAGTTTTACACTTTTCGGTGTCCATGTCAAAGGTGGGATCAACCCATCCTTAGACATATCTTGCAACCTTTATAATGTACATGACCAAGTCTTGCATGCCGAGGATAGAATTAGTCGATCAAAAGTAGACACATAAGTGAAATAACATTGTCGGTGGTAACAGCATACTATCGGTGGAAACATTAAGCTCGAACATTTGATTACATAAATAACCAAAACCAATAAAAACACCATGCTTAGAAAGCACAAATTTATCGAGACTCAATAACTTGTTTATAACCATAATTATTCAAAATACTACTTGAAACCAAGTTCTTCCCGATATCGTGAACATGAATAACATCAAACAAAGTTACAATCTTTCTGAACTAAACATAAGATCTACACAACCACGACCATGCACCAAGGTCGTTGACTCATTTCCCATGTGAAGAATAGAACCATCATTCGTTGACTCATAAGTCTTGAACCCGCTTCTATCTTTACACATGAACTGTTGCTCGAGTCAACCCACCACGCAACATCATCATCGCACATAAAAGATTCGATACATATGTAACATAATAAATCGAAAAGACTTATTAAACATATTTCGACCTTTCGGTGAGTTGGTGAACCACCACTCCCCGAACTTTTAGTGCTCGATCCATTGGCTTTACCACCAACATTAACACCCTTGCGGTCCCTTTTAATGTGACCGGTCTTGCCACATTTCCAACAAGTAGGTGTTGCCTTCTTGTTAGGATCCGCCTTGTGTTATCATGATGTTTGCGCTTGCCTTTGTTGTCATTGTACCGTGGAGTTGTTATGCTCCACCATATTGACAACAGATGGTCCGAAGAGATGCTACTCTTTGGCTTGTCATTATCCTGCACTGAGAGAATCCTCAATGCGCAGATGACGCCCAACTCAACCGAGTTAATTCCTCTTTCTTATGTTTCGGGATATGCTTGAAATCTTTCCAAGAAGGAGGAAGTTTGTCAATAACACAAGAGACCTGAAATAGCCTCATCCATGTGCATATTGTGTTGTGTAAACCTTCCAAGTATTCCAAGAAGTTCATTGTATTGTTCCATAACCGGTCTTGAATCGGTCATTTTGTAATTTGTGAAATTACTAACAAGGAACTTCTTACTTGATGCATCCTCGACCATATATTTGGCATCCAAGGAATCCATAGTTCTTTGGAAGATTCGAGTTCGATAAATATCAAACAGAGAATCGGACATACCATTCGAATAAGACCTCTGCATATGTAGTCATCATTCTCCCACTTGCTCCTCCTCCCGATCCGCTCCGGTAGCATCATCCCCATCATCGTGAATTGGAGTAGTCAAGACATAAACCACACTCATGCTTGTGAGAAGAAATGCATCTTCTTCGCCACCTCCTAAAGTCCACCCTTCAAACTTGTCCAAATTTTAGCAAAGTTTGAAGCCATGTGTTCATTGCGGTTGCCATTGATTATCACAAAATAGTTTACTTTGATTGTTGGCGTTTAGCTCCGGCTACAAGGTGTAGATAATCAATTCGGTGAAATGTGCAACTCTTCAACAGAAACAAACAAAGCGTTAGTTGTATGATACCACTTGGTGGTTACTGGATATCACTTGGAATCGTGTAATCACTTTCCAAAGTAAACTATTCGACCCTAATGCCCGGGTATCACGAATATCTACTTGGGATAAGACCAAATGTAGTTAGAGAATTAGGCACAATTCTTTAACCCTTGCGCTTATAAGTGTTTTGTGTTTTCTGTGTATCTTTCATGCATAATCAGATCTCCTATTTATAGGAAATACTCTTGGCATAGTCAATGGAATTATGAGTATTAATCGGCCCATTAATAGCCTCATAATCATCCCCATTATAGCCGTTAGTGGTTACATGACCAATTAAACGTGGTCATTATTGCAGTTTAAACTGCCACTTGAATAGGTCAAAACCGTTACAAGCAAGACTTTCATCAAGACTTTCATAGTGCCTTGATGGTTACATCTGCCCGAGGAAACGCCATCGCTTGATGTAAACACAACATCGGTGAGACTCAACTTCGGTGGAAACACCACGGTGGAACATCGATCCGGTGTAATCTTGCCCGGTGGAAACACGATACTCGATGTTAACCACAACAAGATTTCACCAAGCACTATCAATCCAAACCACTACAAGAGTTCGTGGTGTTCATGGACCTTATGGGTGTACACTCCGTACCTCCTAACCCATTACAAGGTGTGAACTAATCCCACAAGTGCACTAAATTTTCCAACAAGTTGGTACTATCAGATTGTGAAGCCCCCCCTATTTACCATTTCAGGAGAAGTTGACACCAACGCCATCTACAAGATTTCCAACCTTGCTATTTGCTTGGCTCTTAAACCTTGAGATGTTTGGTTTTGATTGACTTCCAAGTTGAAAGGTTGTTACTCTTAATATACTTTTGGTACTTTGTTTAAATTTACTAATGAGTACTCTTTCCTTTCAAAAATGATTTTGCTTATATTCATTTGATGCTGATACGTTTATTACATTTAGTGCTTTTGCTAATATCGATTTCGCGTTGATGCCTTTCTTACAGTTTTTAGTTAGATAATAGATGCTTTTGTTTGTGAACATATTGAGCATTTTTATTATAGTACTTGGTTCTTTGTACTTTGCTTTCTGAAACTTTCATATTGTTCTCATTTGCTCGCACTCTTCTACTCAAAAGATGGGAACTCAAAGTTTGATTAACTTGACCTGTGTGGCTTTTTTCAAAATGATGAGGGTGTTTGATTTGAGTTTTTTATCCCTTCATTGCATGTGCTTTGACCTAATACTTATTATTGTTTTGCTTAAGAATGAACATTCATAATGACATCATGGGAATTAGGCTGATTTGGAAAGACATGTTTCCACTGTATCGACACAAATTTTCTCAACAACATTAATGCTTTTCGAGTAGAGGAGTTTCATTTATAATATAAGGTATGTATAAACACAAAATTTACTTTGTTTGTGGCTTGAAACATATTGGGTTCATCAAGTCATTTATCTTTATCAGTGGGGCATCTTCATCAACTCTTTTATGCATGACATAGTCATAGTTTTTGCTATATAAGTTTGGTACCCTATTTAAAAAAAAAGAATGATGATTCAAAGGTAGCTTTTTCATGTTTAGATGTTCACGGAATTAACATGGCCTACTCAAATATTTAACGTTGATTGCATAGCTTTGCTCTCCAAGGCTATCTACTGGGTGGAGACGTTGATACATGCACGTTTATTTTCCTAATACTTACAAACCAAATTGTTTATCATGTCATTGACACATTACTTATTATTCCGTTAAAAAGACAATGGAACTTATTTACGTTATTTGTTGTTTGTTGATTTATTCACATACGTATCTCCTTAATGAATATTTTCTTTAAAAATTCCCGTGATTCCACGGGTCTATAAGCTAGTAACACTATATCATACACATTCAAATACACAATAAATACACAAGCAGGTTAACTTCCGTTAAAGTTAACTATTGTATTAGAGCTTTAAAAAAGGAACACTCTTTAAAAAAGTCATGTTTAAGAGGAATCCTAACTAAAATGTCAAAAACTTCAACTATCCCACATCTACAGGAAGAAGAACACAAGTGTTATTTATAAAACCCATCTGTACCAATTTACATAGCTGAGTTCAGTAACTTGAGCCTACAACCCAAGTGGGAGCATTAAGATTATTTGAAGGGCTAAGAGCTAGGGGGCAAGCCTTGACTCGTGAGTCTGTGGGACTAGCTTGCGGATGGAGTAGTTAATCGGTGTTAGCACAAAAATTTTGCGCACTCTTTGAGGGAGTACCCTAGTTGAGACTAGTAAGGTCCCGACCCAGGCGTTCTCTCGATCATGATTCACCCCTTCTTAGCCCGACTATAATCTTTTAAAACCGAGTGTTTTTTATATACGCATTTTGTATTTCCTTCTAAAGTTGGAATCAACAGTTCTTATTGCTTCAGCTTCACACTAATGGCTAAAGTCCCTTCCCATAGTTGGGGGAATATTGCGTCAATTCCATAATAACAGTAAAACAAATTTGAATCGATATCTTCAAACTTTGCATTTCTTATTTGTGAAAATTGTTTCTGTTTTGGTGCTTTGACCATCTCTCTAGTTTCCCAAATCGTTGCTATGAAATCAGACATACATTTCACAAGAGACATTTTACGTTTAATGAGGATCAAGCAGTTTGCTGCATTGTTTTGTCGGATCCATTAATCATTAAAGATAAACGATATCTTTGTGACAACATTCACGTATGTAGACTTTTATCAATAACTGTTCTATATGGTCAATCTTTGAACCTAATCAAACACAACAAAGCAAAAATATGTACTTATGATCGAACCAGTGTAAAACAAAAGCGTAATTAGAACAAATATTGGTTTCGAATCAAACAAAACCGAAGTTTTGACAAACCCTGGATGTTCAAGCCAACACAACGAGAGTTACAGTCCGCGCATTAAACAGTCAAGATTGTGCCTGTTAGCTGCTCTGGTTAAGTCAGCACATACCACACTCAGAAGTTAATCAAAGGTGGATTTCCTGATGGGCTCACCAACACGTGTTGCGCTCAACAAATACACGATTACTTGCTTGCACACAGGCCCGGGTCAATTTTATTTATCCGTGTATCCTCAACCGCACAAAGACTGACGCCACAAACTTTTAGAGCCCGACTTCGCCTCTCTCGATGTAAGGCTATAAACATCCATAGGTTGGTTCCTCCTTCAAAATCACTTCGAACTCATCTTAATGCCCCCACTTGGGTCATAGACTTGCGTTACCAAGTCCAGCGGTTGCAAAAGTTTGACCAGTTGATTATAAAGAGTTACAGGCTCTTTTCCCCAAGCGATGTGGGATAATATCATATATAAGGTTGGGTTGAGTTATTAGAACGGTGCCTAGTTTTTTATTAAGACCTCCTAGTAACTAGGGTGTATTTTTTTTTTTTTTTTTTTTTTTTTTTTTTAAATAGAAATAAGTGTGTAATAATATGTTTTGTGTAATAAGTGTGTAATAATGTTTTGTATAATAATGTATAATGTTTTGTATAAATGTTTTGTATAATAATGTATTGTACATGCATAATGTTTTGTATACTTTTGTTTAATAATGTTTTCCATATGTATAATTATTTTGTTTGTATAATAGCACGTTAAATATTACCACATTAAATAACTGCAACAACAACAATTATTATTAAATTAAACGTCAACGTTAACATATTATTTAAATACAACAACATAACACTACATATGAAGATTATTCATCTCGTTTAAAGATCATGGAGACTTGCACCGATCGACAAGCGTGATCCTCGAGATTCCTTGCCAATTCTAACTCCATCTCCGCTGCGTCTTTATTTTTGTCTTCAACGACTTGATCTCATTATCTTTAGCAACGCAGTTTGAGCATCTGCGTTGAAGATGAGGCTCGACTTAAGTACCGTCTTTCAAATTCATCTTTCCAATCAAGTATCGACACCCATAGTCATCATGCACTGTCGTTACATGTTAAGAAAATAATAAGAAATGTATTTTTAACAAACAAATTATTTACATAAAACCCTAAGCAAACGTATGATTATTTACCACCGAAGAGGACATGCATAATACGGTCGGCCCGGAAAGGATTTCGTGGATTTGTTCTATAATAAATCCTCTATTACATCGACACCGTAAAGGATTTCCTTGGCTCACCCGACAATGTTATTATTAATTTAAATATAAACAAGAATCAATCATTTACAACATAAGTAATCAATCACTATGTTTACAACATAAATCATTAATCAATTATTTACAACATAAATCGTAATCGTCATCGTGTTTATAATTATTTACAACATGAATCGAGAATCATCACTATGTTAGTCGATCCCTATATAATGATTCCCACCGGGATGCGACTCGGATCTGTGCCTCCTCCATTGTGGGTGGAGTCATGGAAGTGGAGAATCTTCGTCTAGCGCCGAACAATGTAATGACCTACTGGCCCCCACACGGGCTATCACAAGGGGGGGTTCTTTATGAGAAGTCCGGACTATCGATAAGCGGAAAACACGTATTCCAACCCCCGAGATATAAGTGCAACAGTCGTCTAAATACTTCGCAATAACCAACCCGTGTTTGGCATGTCCATGTAGCGATCGGTGGTGCATTTCCATTTCGAACCGGTCTATTGTACGGCGAAGTTCGTTAAAACCATCTTCCACCACAAACCCATGTAAACCCGCCAATTTAGGTCCATCTGTTGCAATAACATCCGCTTAACTTGGCGCCACAAATCTTGTTGTTGCCAAACATCATGGGCAACGACGAAACCCACAATTTCCGCCACCCACCACATTATATATACCGATTATGTATGGATGCCAAAGGATGAAGCACACCCATCAACATTTCGCTTCGCATCTCCATCGTACAACCTGTGTCTTATTTTTGGATGATCACTAGGACCCGTGAAAGAACTATGTCGGGCAGGTTCTTTGTTGAAGTTCGGGACTTGTCTAGATCTTGTAGCGGTGCTTCTTCGGTGATTTACGGTTGGAGCTTCATTCAAGTCCGGGACTTGTGTAGCCTTGCCCATTTTGTCCTTTGCGCTCGGACGTCCACGGGTATTTTTCTGAATAACAGGTTCCCTTGTGTCATCAGATGCAGGTTGGTATATCGATCTCAACTTCGTTAGCATATTATTCTTGACAAACGACGATGCTTTGGTAAAAACATTCCTGAATTGCCGAATGTCATCTCTAAACGAAGTATCATGATGATGATGATGATGATGATCATCATCATCATCACCATTACTGGAAGAGCCATCTTCAGGCGGTGGCCTATTGATATTAGGCCACGGAACATGTAGGGTTCTCCAAAAAATATTAAGTTCTTCTAGTGGAATGGGGCATCCTGAAATCATTAAAAGTAGTATATTACAATGCCGCCCGTAAATCACTGATATTAATGGGGAAAACAACTTGATAGTTATAAATTTACTTACCATGATATACATAGTATTGCATCTCGTGAAAGCATGGCAGTCCGTAAATTGTACGCAACTTATGGCTACAATTGTCTACGGTGATAGCCAGGTGGAGTTCTTTGTGCATGAGATTGAAAGCATGGTGAGAAACTTTATACCACAAATCTTGAAATAGTAGTAAATTACAATCATTTATTTTCTCGCCGATGCTTCTATTTAAACTCTCTTTTATCGAATTTTCTTGCGCAAATACAATCTTATCGATTGCACTCAACAACCTGTCTAAATTGGACCTGTGCGCCTAAATATAATTTCAACAACGTGGTGAGCCTCAACTCTACACGTTGTTGTCTCGTCAAGGAGCGATATTCATCGGTGATGTCTGAGACAAACATGTGTACAGAACTTGTGTAATCTTCACTTGTTGTAACTTGTTGAACTTGCTTGTGGTAACTTGGGGGTACTTTGAAAAACCCTTTGTTTGTGGTGAGAGTAACTTTCTGGTAATTTGTGAATATGATACTGCCTTGTGGTGATGAGGCTGAATATAAATTGGGAGGTTTCACTACCTACCACTTTGAGATTCTTCCCTTGTGACTTCCTGCAGTTTGGGAATCTTACTGCAGTTTGGGAATATTACTGTTGCTTTTGGTATTTGCTTGTGAACACTTGGGCAATCTAACTTGGTTGCAACGGTATTGTGCGATCGATCGTGCACTTGTGTGCAATCACGCACTTGGACAAAAAATTTCAAAAAGGCGATGACGATTGGTTTTATAACCGAACGGCGCGGCAAAGTGATATTTTATCACTTTGCGACCTTCATATCCGAGCCTAACACTTTTTATCGAGTTGTGCAAATGGTTTTCTAAATTGGCGATGATGTTAATCGAGCCTTTATGCAATCCGCTTGTGTGCTAATGCAATGCTGTGTGCTAATGCATTCGCAGTGTGATAATGCAATGCGCCGTGTGATAATGCAACCGCTTGTGTGCTTATGCACTTGGACAAAAAAATGGCGATGACGATTGGTTTTATAACCGAACGACACGGCAAAGTGATATTTTATCACTTTGCGACCTTCATATCCGAGCCTAACACTTTTTATCAATTGTGCAAATGGTTTTCTAAATCGGCGATGATGTTAATCGAGCCTTTATGCAATCGCTTGTTTGCATCTGCTTGTGTGATAATGCATCTGCTTGTGTGCTAATGCACTTGGACAAAAAAAAAACTTAGGACATTGGACAAAACTGCTTGTGTGCTTATGCACTTGGACAAAAATAATACTTTTGGGACAAATAATACTTGTGTGCTTATGCACTTGGACAAAAAACACATTATGCACCGCTTGTGTGCTGCACTTGGACAAAAAATGGACCAAAAAACAGCAAAAGACAAAAAGGACAAAATAAACAGTAAAAAGTACAAAAAAAAGAAGAAGAAATAGTACCCTAAACTAGGGAGGGTTTGCAGGGGGGGGGTAGACGGGGTCTTAATAGTGTGACCCATAAGGTTTTGAAAGACGAGAAAAACACATAATAAATACTCATACACATATTAGACACGTATTCCAAAACTGTTTTGGTATACATTAAATAAAAGTTATTGATTATTTATGATTCGTTGATTATTTAGATGACAGGAAAAGACTTGCACAGAACTTCATAGTTAATGGTGTTTAAGACATTACATAACTTTACATAAAACTTCATAGGAAAAGACTTGCACAAAACTTTATAGCTAATTATGTATGTATGCAGTCTTTGTGTTTCCATGGAGCAAAGGGAATTGCTAGAGGAGCTTCCGGATTCAATAGGAACTGCAGCCCGATAACTTCCAGTTTGGAGTGTAGCTGGGTTGTTAATTATAAACAGGTGTTGTGTCTTTCCCGGAACACCGACATATCTGTAGGGTAAAGATACCAGTGATCAGGGACTTATAACTTATTGTTTTGCCCGTGTAACAGTACGTCACATATGTAAAAGAGTATTGCTATATCTTTGTACTTGATATCCCTACTTATCCTCCTACCTACATAAAAATTTAATATGTGTATTTCACTCATTATGTCTCTCCATCTAAACCGTCAGTTCTGAAACGTGTCAGGATCTTGTAAGTAGGATGATTAGTAGGAACACAATGTACGAAGCCAGTGAAATGAGTTGTACTTTTGTATATTTTACTACAAAATGGAGACATTCGTTGTAGTTTTGTCTATTGTATGCTGATTTTACTTAAATTGTGTATGCATTGTTAGGTGCCCATGGACTTGGCATTTCATACCAATTGGTGTTTGCTCACATTTCACTTGGGTCATAGGACCTTTGTCTATAGGACCCCTTCGAACTCACTTTAATGCCCCCACTTGGGTCATAGATTCACATGACTGAATCCAACAGCCATTGAAATTTACTAGTGCTTATATATATACTGGAGATCTTTTCACTACAACCGATGTGGGATAAAAGGTAAGCCTGATGCACCCACCAATTAGTAAATTGACATCTTCTTTGAAACTTTAAGCAATAAAGTTAACTAATCTTAGATTATGCTTGTATCTTCTATGAGATATTTCGTATTAACTCGAAAGTTGATTAACATGAAACATAAATTTCACAATAATACATTTAGAATGTGGGACAGTGCCCACATGGGTTTATAAAACATAGCAACAAAACAACTATAGTGCAAAGTTTGACTGTTTTGTCATGTTACATGTGCACGAAGGATGACAAGGCGTCAAATGTATGTTTTAGTCTTCGCCTAACACCTGGATTAAACATCAAAACTCAAAAACAAATTATCCTGCATACAACCACTAGTTGAAGTAGTCATGTATAGCTTGTATAATATAACTCCTTATTGTAGATTCTGCAACAAATTGAAGACATGAGTTTTTGTAGATTCTTATATTATTTTGTATCCAACAAGGTATCATAAATTTTTACAATGAACTGAAGAAGGGAACCGAATAACGAATGAGTTTTTACAATATTTGTTATTTATTTTTATAGATATCTATAAGTATCAAACAAGGTATCAAATAGACAATACCAATATATAGAAAATTAAGAACGCGGCAAAACTCAACTAGTGAAACATAACCCGACTATCTATAAGATAGGATGTGGGGGTTTCTGGATGACGAGAACCATGGTAGTTTTTAGCCAAGCCAAGACTAGTAATTAAGAGGTAGTACGTGCGCAGAAGATGTTGAGCTGCTATTGTCAGCTCGTATGCCAAAACAAAATGATTAATTTTCATAAAATCGTTGATTTAAGTTCATTAACATACCAAACATTTACTTCATCCTAGCCACTTATTCTTTAAATTATATAACACACTCACTTTCACCCCATTATTTTTTTTTTTTTTTTTTCAAAAATCAACATTTTTCAAACCGTTAATCGTTAATCGAAAAAAAGAACGAGCATTTAATTATCTTTCTATAGATGGGGACATTAATATACTTTTGACAATTTTTCCCTCTTTTTTCACGTTTTTTCGTTTTTTTCTCTTCTTTTTTTCGTTGTTGACAATTGCATGAGAAATTACATGTGATTAAACACTAATTTGAATATCTAAACATATAATAAAATGAACATAATTTTTTTTACAATATTTTAAAAGTTTCACATTTTTTTTCTTCTTAGAAATTAGACATTAGTAGCTTTCCAACCATATATAACACATTATATTTCAAATTATAGATTACTCAAGTTAATTCATCAAAGTTTGATTAAACACATAAAATCACATGTGATTTTAACTACACGTGATCTCAATCACATGTGATTTTTACTCCTTTATTATATGTGATTATAGAAGTTTCACGAATGAACCGTTATAATATATAATTCGAATACAGTGTGTGATATATGGTTGAAAAACTATGAATGTGTGTTCTTATTTTCAAAAACCGGCAAAAGGTTTTTATTTATAGAAAAATATACTTATGTCAATTTTTAGTACATATGTTTAGTGTTCGAACCATTAGTGTTAAATCACATGTGAATTTCAATAACGAAAATAAAACGTGAAAAAAACGAACAAACAAAGTTTGTCGAAAGTATATTAAAGTGCCCGTCTATAGAAATATAATTAAATGATCGTCGTAATGTTATAATTTGTTTGTTTAATGATAAACGATTCATAGGGTATTTAAATTATAAAAAATACGTGTAAATGAATTTTTTATTTAAATATCCATTAATCTCCTTTTTTTCTCACCAAAAAATGAATGACTAATATTTGTTCATTGATATAGAAAAAAGTTTAGTATGTAAAATAATTTTCCTCAAAATGGTTATATTAACTAAACATAACAGTCATAGAATATCAGCCAATTTTTTAGGTCAACTAGACATAATAGTAAACTAAACATGATAGTAAGAGAATATCACTTAATTTTCTAACTAGGTATATTGACGATTTTGTCTTTCAGATATTTTGATGATGTTACATCTTATTGTACTAGCCGGTTATTCGTGCGTTGCAACGACGGATACTCGTATAACTAAATTTTCCAGCGAGCAATTATTTTTGAAATTATACATTCTTATTTGTGAGAAAATCTCTTAAATCACCCGTTTATAGTATGACTTTACGAATCTGAACTTCCCACATATTTTTTGCGAAAATGAACTTTAAATATTATCCAAATAGATGCCTTTTTAACCATACACGTGTCTCCCAACGAATTTCAGGCGAGTCCTGGGTGAATGATGAATGCTACGCGAGTGATGTGCGAGTTCTAGGCGAGTTTAAAAGTTTTATCAAGTTAAACGCGAAGCTAGGCGAATGCCAGGCGAGATGTGGGCGTGTGTTGGGCGAGATTTGTGCGTGTGCTGGGAAAATGTAAGGCGAGATGTGGGCGTGTGTTGGGCGAGATGTAAACTGTCATAAGTTAAACGTGAATGTTTCCTGGGCGAGATGCTTCCTAAGTCAAACACGAATGTTTCCTGAATGTATTTTTTACGGTATGTCACATATGTAAAATTAGAAGGCAGTGAAATGAGTTGCTGCTTTTGTATTTTTGTCTAGTAAACCCAATAAGCCAAAGTTATAATCTTTTATTATGAATTCATCTGATTCACTCGTGTCTTTGCTTAACTTGATATAAATTTGACAGTATGGTCGTGTTAAGTCTTCTTGCAACAAGTTTGCAGAACTTTTTTCTAGACCAGAGCAACAAATAACGAATGAACCAAGCCGTGTTCAAAATTGATATGATTATTTAAATTTATTTTTGGGTGCAGACTTAAGGTTAACTCAAGTGTCCCTTAAGGTTAACTCGAGTGTCCCTTTGATTTAAAGTGTTTGTTGAAATTATATCTTTAAACCTAAGGTAATTTGCAATCTTGAATTACTACATTGGATTGGCAAGGTTTGACTTATGGAACACAACTAATGAAGAGGGACAACCGTTGGCTGCTCTGAAAGTCAAGCTCATAAGTTTACTTATGACCATCCATCCTTTAGGGGGAGGATTAATGCCTTCCTCGAGACCCCTTTGAAACCACTTTAATGCCCCCACTTGGGTCACAGATTCACGTGACTGAATCCAGCAGACGTTGAAATTTGGATAGTGCTTATATACATTGAAGATATTTTTATTCCAACCAATGTGGGATAAAAGGGATAAAAAGTAAACATGATGCGTACACCAATTAGTAAATTGACCCAAATGCAAATCAATACGTAACTGGCACTAACTTACTTAAAACAATGGAAACATTAGACCCAAATTGTATAATAAGACCATCATCAGCTCTAAATCAAACCAAACCAAACCAAGTTTTTTTAAGAGATGGGAACCCGTGTTGAAACTTGAAAGTGGACATGAGCTAGCCATTGAAATATGAATCAGCCCACCAAGAGAAATAGTTTGCGCGACTGACACGTGTGATGCATCTTCTAAACCTCACCACAAACCTGACTTAGCCTTTATCATTCTTTGGAAGAAAAAAAAATCCATTTTAGAACCAAAACATAATGGACCGAATGCCCATCATAAGACAAAGAATTGTACGTTTTTGAACTAAGAATTTAAAAAGATTGGAGTCGGGGTTGAAAGAGCACACTAACCATGGAAGTTTAAGCCAATACAACACGGGACGGTTCTGCTCTGGTTAAGTCAGAATCGTACACTATCCATCTTGATTGGATGGAAACAATGCCAACCACACCATTCTCGGTGTAGCATGTGCGCTCACATGAAGATTGAGCAATGATGCATCCTATCTATACACCACCATATGAAACTATGGCGAGTGCTCTTTCAAGAGCCCTTCGGAACCATCTTTGTTGCCCCCATTCGGGTCACAGACTTACATTACTAAGTCCGGCAGAATTGAAGTTTGATCAATTAGTTATAAACTAAATAATATTGTTTCCCCGAGCAATGTGGGATTAATAAAAGCAAATCTGGTGCACGTTTGAAAAAAGAGAAATGGATCATGTGTATAATGAAGTATTCCACAATTAGCTGTTGTATGAAAGCTTAACATGTACCTTTATCTCAATCTTTAATCTAGAACTCTACCTTTTAAAACTTGGTAGATACTAAAATGCAACTTGTATAGTAAATTAGTAATTAGTGATAAGAATGGTTTAATGATATGCCAAAAAGTTTTGGATCATGATTGGAAGTAAATTTCGACTGGGAAAAGCAAACGTGGTAGGATGAGGGTCATTAGGCCGGAAGAGGTGCCCCGAGTTGAGGTTTTATCTTTTCTTATTTCATCCTAAAAGTACATACGAGTTCGTTCGTGCAGAACCATGCATAATTAAGGTTTAATATACTGCCTAGCGTTTCATTATGTAACATTTGGTTATCAGCCTAATCATAAACACAACTTAACGTTGTCTGAACTCTGAATGCATATTCGTGTACAGAAGGGAAGATAAAACCAAACTATCTAAAGCTGCATATATGCTTTTGTTTTCTTTTGTTGCATATATGAACCTCAAACATTGTTGTCTCACTGATGAATATATCACAAAAGAAAAAGATAAGCGTGTTAAGTTTAAAAAGATTGGAGTTGGTGTTGATGGAGGACAGGAACCGATTCACTGAAGTTTGTGCCGAGAGTCAATTGCTATGCTGCTCTGGTTAAGTCAGCGGCACACCACCTGATCGGCTGGGAGTCTACGACGATTTGCCAGGCACTCTTCAAACAGAAACTACAGTGATGCATGCTCTATTTGCACGCTTCAAACAGAAAATACTGTGATGCATGCTCTCTCTATATGAGGCAACATTGTGAACCACGTCAAGTCCCCCTTCCAACGAAACACTAAAACAATAAAACTAGAACACACAATGTTTCTTGGAATAAGCTCTCCAATTAATCGAAAAGTATTGGCTTACAAAACCGATATTGATGGTACAATGACAAACCACACTCGGTTTGTATATATAGGTATTAGAACATGCTTTCCTAATCCTACTACAATTCTAATATTCTAGTTATAATAGAACCGACATTCCCTTGGACTTGGGTCGATGGCTACTGCCCATAAGCTCGGGTCACTCATTAGCCCAACATTCACCCCTAATTTCGACTCGAGATAGGTAGGTCTTCAACTCCGAGTAACTCTTGCATTTCCTTGAACTTAATCCTTGCGAGAGCTTTCGTCGAATATCGACGTTGCAAATCACCTCTTACAAACTCAACTTGTACTTGGCCTCTTTCAACACATTCTCGGATAAAATGATAACGTGTGTTTATATGCTTGCTTCTCCCGTGAAAGACCGGATTTTCATAAGTGCAATAGCCGATTTGTTGTCAACAAATAAGACCACCACTCTTTCTTCCATTCCGGTTATTTCACTCAACAATCCACGTAACCATATCCCTTGACACGCGGTGAGGTTGCAGCCATGAACTCGGCTTCACAAGACGATAGAGCCACCGTGTTTTGCTTTTGTGAGCACCAAGTGATAGGTGATTTCCTAGATAAAATACGTGCCCGGTTGTGCTTGACCATCATCTTGGTCCATTGCATAACTACTATCACTAAACCCCACTAACTCCTTGGTCTTTTCTTGGTTGTATCGTATTCCAAAATTCAAACTACCTTGGATATACCTTAGTATTTGTTTCACAATGCCATATGTGATTCTTTTGGTTCTTGCATGTAACGACTAACCAAACCAACCGAATAAGATAAATCGGTCGAGTGTGTAGTAAATACCTTAAACAACCAACTCGTCGTCTATATAATGTTGCATCAATCGGCTTTCCTTCCTTGTCCATGCTTAACTTCATTCCAGGTTCTAATGGACATTGAGTAGAATTCGCTTCATGCATCCCAACATCTTTCAAGATCTTCTTTGCATAGCTTTCTTGACTTATTGAGATACTCGAATCCTCTTGCTTTACTTCAATTCCAAGATAATAGCTTAACTTTCCCAAGTCACTCATATCGAACCTTTCTTGCATTTGTCTCTTAAATTCACCAATATCGCTAAGCTTCGAACCGGTTACTAAGAGATCATCTACATAGACCGCAATAATCAAGATTGACTTGTTTGTCTTCTTCACATACACCGCTTGTTCGTGTTGGCATCGTTTGAAAGACATTTGCTTGAGTTCTCTATCAAGTTTTGTATTCCACGCCCTTGGTGCTTGTTTAAGTCCATAAAGCGCCTTTTTCAACTTGTAGATCTTCCTTTCTTCTCCTTTCTTCACGAACCCCTCCGGTTGTGTAACAAACACTTGCTCCTTTAGTTCTCCATGTAAAAAAGCCGACTTTACATCCAAATGATGTAGCTCCCATGCTTCTTTTCATGCCAATGAGATCAATAAACGCACCGTTTCAATCCGTGCTACGGGCGCAAAAACTTCGTCATAGTCAATTCCTTCTTTTTGAGCATAACCCTTTGCTACTAATCGAGCTTTGAACTTATTAATTGAACCATCCGGATTTCTCTTAATTTTGAACACCCACTTTAATCCAATGGGATTAACATTACCCGAAGCTTCAACTAATTCCCATGAATCATTCTTCTCGATAGACTCAATCTCTTGCTTCATAGCAACCATCCACTTGCTTGAGACTTTTGCTTCTTGGAACGTTCTTGGTTCATCATCTTCAATTAAAAGTAGATTTTGATCTTCATTAGCAACTGAGGTTCTTGAACTAGACCCCATAATAAAGTCTTTAAATCTAGTTGGCGTATTTGAAACCCTCGAAGAACGCCTCATAATTGGTTGAGTTTCCGTCACAAGATTAGGGTCATTATCCGCCTCGAATTGAACTTCTTGTTCGGTATTGACCGGTTGAACATCATGATTATTTTCATTCTCTTGATCTTCTGCCTCAACTTCATCGGTCACACCTGGGTTAACAAATCCACAACCCGTATCAATAGAACCGTGCCATTCTATAATAAACATACCTGGGTTTAGCTCGTGTGTTTCGCTTCCAGCAACATACTTCCAGCCAAGTTCCTCATTAAACTCCGCATCACGACATACCACTATCTTCTTTAGTTTTGGATTGAACAGTCGAAAACCTTTTGTACCGGCTCGCTTCCGATGTAAATGAGTCGTGTTGACCTGTCGTCTAACTTATGTAAATATGGCTTGGTTCCGTTGCATAAGCCACACATCCAAATACCTTAAACCCTCCAAGTTAGGCTTTTTCCTTTGAAAGCCTCGTATGGAGTTTGATTAACTAGAGCTCGAGTTGAAACTCTATTAATCAAGAATGTAGCGTGTCTAACTCCTTCACCCACATGTAGTTTGGTACATCTCGTGCTTTCAAGATACTTCTAGTCATTCCCATAAGAGTGCGGTTTCGCCTTTCCACGACTCCATTTTGTTGCGGTGTGTAGGAGTGGTTAGATGTCTTGTTATACCCTCGTTTTCACAAAAGTTGGTAAATTCTTTTGAAGTGAACTCACCTCCTCTATCGGTCCTTAGGGTTATAATCTTCTTTCCCGACTTCTTCTCCGCTAAAGCTTTGAACTTTTTGAAGTATTCAAATGCCTCACCTTTTTCCTTCAAGGTAAAAGTCCACATAAACCGTGAGAAGTCATCAATAAGAACAAATATGTACCGCTTTCGTGCTATGGATGGTGGAGAAATTGGTCCACATAGGTCGGCATGTATAAGTTGAAGAGGATGTGTTGCCTTAAATTTTGCGACTTTAGGAAACGCCTTCTTGGTTTGTTTTCCTACCAAACAAGATTCACACAACTTGTTCTCTTGATGAATTATTGGCAACTTTTCAACCATGCCCTTCCTTGCCATTAATTCCATCGTCTCGAAATTAATGTGACCCATCCTAGCATGCCATAACCAAGCATCATCTTCCATCTTTGCTTTGAGACACACCGGACTTCCAACTTGAAGCTTAATCTTGTAAAGTCTATTACTTGTTCTAGGAACCTTCATCAAAAGCTTACCATCTGAGTCACGCATAGTAAGAAGGTTACCTTTCATACGAATGTCACATCCGCCTTGGTAGCTTGCCCAAGACTAATTATGTTGCTTTTAGCTCGGGTAGGTAATAGACTCGATGATTAACCGTTGCTCTCCGTTTTCCTTCAATGATAATCGAACCCTTTCCTTTTATCTCGATGTAGGAGTTATCACCAAACTTCACTCTGCCGGAGATATTCTCATTCAACTATGAAAAGTATTCTCGGATCCCCGTCATGTGATTACTTGCTCCATTATCCAAATACCAAGTGTCTTCCTCATTTGGCTTAGTATTCAATTGGTTTGGGATAATCTTTTCTTCATTCAAGAAAACTACTTCTTGAACTCTTTTCATCATGAAAAGTGTCGGGTCATCATCATCCTCCGTTTTCAAAAGGTTTGCTTCATGCTTTTTCTTTTGTACACTTCGTTCGGGACAATTAGAAGCAAAGTGGCCATATTCATCACACCTAAAGCATTGAATCTTTGAAAGGTCTCGACTTTTGTTCTTCTTTTGATCCGTCTTGCTCCCGGAGTTGTTTTGGTTTCCACGGTTGTGGTTATTAGCTTGACCACTACCACGAGATTTGTTTTGAGAAGAAAAGTTTTGACCTTTACCGTTGCCATTAGAGGAATTCCTTCCTCGACCTTTCTTATCATACTTTTCACCCTTCCGAACATCAACTTGCCTTGATCTTCGTGAGTGGTGTCAACACCCTTCATTCTTCCTTCAAAAGCTTTCAACCTTCCAATTGCTTCTTGAAAAGACATAGTATTCAAGTCAACAAATTGTTCTATTGAGGCAACAATTGCAACATACCTATCCGAACGGATGCAAGTAGCTTTTAACAAGTTTCTTGTCTTCATAAATTGTTCCCAAGCTATTGACTTCGCCACAATTTTGCCCAACCTAGCCGCAAAGTCATCAATTGATTCGTTGACTTTCATCTTTAAAGATTCGAATTCCGTCTCCAAGGTTTGCAACCTTGCATCTCGAACCCGATCAACACCCACATACCGGTCTTCAAAGCTCCCAGTTTCTTTGGGTGTGTTGAATTGTGAAACTTGAAAGACAAGTTCTTCCGAATCGCTCGGAAGAGTAACGCCAACGCCATGTGATCTTGCTTATCAACAACTTGTGTTCCTTCCCCGGTTCCAATGCATCAAGTATTCCATGGACTCGAATACCGCTTTAACTCTTATTGCCCATATGTTATAATTCGTGCTTGTTAACATTGGACATTGAAGAGCCGTTTTAGTATGTTCAATAGGTGGTTGACTCGACTCGCCTTGCACCATCCTTCTTGAACGCCTTTTGTAAGTTACCGGTGTAGTTGGATTATCTTCCAGCCCTAAAACAAGCTTGTTTTACTTCTTGCCTAAGTAAACCAAGTGTAAAGTTTTAAACTTTATCGATTTCTTGGAACCCTTTAGTGATCGACTGTCTTGGTAACCCTTTATGATCGACTTTCTTGGAAACCCTTTATGATCGACTTTCTTGGAAACCCTTTATGATCGACTTTGGATACCCTGCTGAAATCGACTGAGCTTTAAAACCCACAACCTGTAGAGATCGACCTGCTTGAAACCCTTCAGTTGATCAACTTCTTGAAACCCTTGTGATCGACCTACTGTTGGAACCCTTGTGATCGACCTACTGTTGAAACCCTTGTGATCGACCTACTGTTGGAAACCTTGCTCTTGATACCAATTCAAGTCCACACGCCCGATCGATGTTCACAATGTAAACAATAAAAACTGGAACAAATAATAGAACACACAATATTTCTTGGAATAAGCTCTCCAATTAATCGAAAAGTATTGGCTTACAAAACCGATATTGATGGTACAATGACAAACCACATTTCGGTTTGTATATATAGGTATTAGAACATGCTTTCCTAATCCTACTACAATTCTAATATTCTAGTTATAATAGAACCGACATTCCCTTGGACTTGGGTCGATGGTCGATGGCTCATTAGCCCCCTAAACATCACCAGGAACTTTTAGAGCGTGACTTGGCCTCTCTCATTCTTTAAGCACCAAAACATAATGAACCAAAAGCCCATCATAAAACAAAAATTGTACATGTTTGAATTAAAAGATTGGAGTCAGGATTGAAAGAGCACACTAACCATGGACGTTTATGGGTGCGCTTTCACATGAAGATTGAGCAATGATATGGCATGAAACTATGGGGAGTATTAGCCCAACATTCACGTGAACCAAAAAGATTGTTGCTTGACTCATGAAAATCAAAACCGTCTTTATTGTTCCCTTTTTAGAACTCATGAAACAGTCATATCATGAAACAAAAAGATCGCTAAATGTGTTTGAGTTTAAAAAGATTGGATTCGGTGTTGAAGGAGGACAGGAAGGACGGAAGTTTGAGCCGACTAGTCAATTGATGTGCTGCTCTGGTTAAGTCAGTGGCACACCACCCGATCCACTATATCATTTCTCAAGTTGAATAGCTGTCGGTTGAGTAGTTTGTGAGCCACTTCAAAAAATATATTTTATTAAAAAGTGAGACATGTGTCAATAAAATATTGAAGTTGAGTAGTTGAGGAGTTGAGCATGACCAATTTACGAATAAGGTGAAAAAATGACCACACATTGACCCATACCAAAAGTTCACTTGTCATGACTTGTTACATAACCTGCTTAATTTCACATCCTGGTTAATTTCGATAATACACATTTACGTTTGTAATTTGTTCTGTAGGACAACAGGGTAACGGATCACCGATTGAAGATGAACTTCGAACTCACTTCATTTTTTGATGGTGACATTGAGACAGCCATTCAGATACCATTTGAGTTCTGTAACAGTATATTCATTTAAACGGTTAATTTGGATTTCGTTTTATCTCAAGCGGGTCAAATCAAAAGGTTTCGCTAGAAGGAGAATGGGTTTAGTAGTTTAAACGGGTCAAAAGTAGTCCAAATTCTGTTTTTTAAAATATACAAATTTAATCATTTTATTCATAGATGGACGTGTCAACCCGACCTAACCCGTACTTTATGTTACATCATTCTTCGATAATGGATCTACATCTACTACCCGATATTCAGTGCGTAATCACATTACTTAATATCTATTCCTGAAGAATCTTATTTTACCCATTTAAATCTGAACCAGTGTTGTTGCCTTGTTTTTCAATTCATTCATTTTGCCATCTCTAGCTGAAGAGATAAATGTTGCATTTACAAGGTATTGCTCATTCTTATTTAGTTATGTATGTATGCA